>JALIZH010032935.1:1840000-2197500 GCA_030522465.1 Rhipicephalus appendiculatus | reverse complement strand
TCGCGCCGTCGATTCATTCAAGGGGGCAGCAGCACGAAGCCAACTGTGTGCGAGGCCATGCTAAACGGTTAATTAGGGTCGCTTTCTCAGCGCCGTAACTACTTCAAGAATAATGAACTCCATTCCGCGGTATCGAGCGTTCCGTTGGCGGCTGCGACGAGTGCGTGCGCGTGCCACCCCGCCTCTCTTTCCGGAATCGTGCGCTGCTCGAGAAGGAAGAAAACGAGATTGCCCATTGTTCGGCCTGCGAGTTCAATTGGCACTCGAGATACGCGCTCGTGCTCCGCTATCGCCCGCTCTGCTGCTTCTTCCCGGATATTCCATTATTTTCTTCCGCTCCTTTTTCGCTTCTCGCGCTTCTTGCTTCGAGGCCTTCGGCCCTGCGCGCGGTGTCGATAGCGTCCGGACCAATTGTTGAGCCCTATTATGTTCGTGCCACCGAATAGCGAAACTTTTGTCATATCTTGAACCATTCCTCTGGCTTATTTTCTGAATGAAAATTTTCTCGGATCCTTACATTCCGTTACGACAAGCTGATATCGGGCCCAATAATGCCGAAGAAGGAACAATACCGATGAGTGCTAAGTATAGAGGCGGTTTCTAGCTTGATTAGCTTGAACCGGCGCGTCATGTCGCTAATTTTATTTAGAAGTTATACATTGTGTTTACATGAAAACGATTCCCTTGATGTTATTTTCGAAGAGTCCTGCTGTTACAATGAAAATGATAACCTTTAATTGGCTATCAGTATGGGTGGTGATCATATCTAATAAAGAGAAGGATACTAACTCGTATTTATTACCACGTATTGTTAGTCCGCTTAATCTGTATATCTTGTAAAACTCACGCCCATTTTCCCCTAGGAGGCCCTACTGATTTGAAAATAATTGATAGTAATCGTTGGGGTTTTACGTCGCAAAACCACGATATGATTATGCGGGACGCTGTAGGTTGAAGTCTCCGAAAATTTTCACCGTCTGGCGTTTCTTATCGTTCATCTAGATCTAAGTACACGGGCCTCAAGCATTTTGCCTCTTTTGAAATGCGGCCGTCGCCACCGGGATTCGATCCCGCGACCTTCGGGTCAGCTGTCGAGCACCATAACCACTACACCACCGTGGCGGTTTTCTGCATTGAGGAGAAGGAACGAAAGGTATGAAAGGCAGGGAGGTCAACCAGACGCGCCTTCGGTTAGATTCCATGCAGACTTGACTGTAATGATGACAATGGTAGGGGAAAAAATTATAACGATCAATATAAAAATGAATTGTAAACATCCCGCACGCGCGCGCGTGCGTGTTTGTGTGTGTGTGTGTGTGTGTGTGTGTGCGTGTGTGTGTGTGTGTGTGTGCGTGTGTGTGTGTGTGTGTGTGTGTGCGTGTGTGTGTGTGTGTGTGTGTGTGTGTGCGTGTGTGTGCGTGTGTGTGTGTGTGTGTGCGCGCGCGCGCGCGTGCGCGTGCCTGCGTGTGTGGGGGGGGGGTGGGGCACTTGTGTGTTTATAATGGTGATTAAGTCTTGTAGTGTGTGTCCGGATGGTCGCTTAGGAGCTGATTTTATTTTTAATTAATCTAATTTTGTTCAAGGCGCTTATCGACGTTCGAGACAGCTTGTAGTGATAGCGGCTCGGTAAAAAATTAAGCGCAATAAACGGGACAACAAAAGTAGAGACACACAGGACGGAGACACACAGGACTTTTGTTGTCCCGTTAATTGCGCTTAATTTTTTACCGAGTATGCATCACCATTTGGCCCAAACCTTTACTCTTCTATAGTGATAGCGGGTTTGTTGTCTGTAGAACAGCCCCTTCAGTTCAATTTGGTTTCGCCGCAATAAGACTATGCTTGCGGTAAAGCACGCTGTACAGGGCACAATTTTTTTTTTATATAAGGGACATAAAAGTGAATTGCTAAATTTGTTTAGACTGGTAAGTAGGGGCGTAGCCAGAAAATTATTTCAGGGTGGGGACGAAGGGTTCGGTCTCCCTGTTATGTATGTTCATGCGTGTGCTTCTATATGTGAGTGTACATACAAAACGTAAAAATGTCCGGGGGGTTTGCACCCCCAAAGCTACCCTCTTGGTACGCCAATGCTCATATGTTATTTTTTGATAACTCTATTGTCGTTGATTTTGCCATCATAGCTTCATTATCAGATAAGAAAATGAAGGTCAAGGTCTCGCTATCGAATTTAGTGCCAAAACGTCAGCATCTCAATGTCAATAAGACGTCATGGATTTCGGACTGTGCGTGCGATCATTTGTTTTCTTTGCATTGGCTTAATAAAATTTCATAAAACTAGTCATGCTAAGCGTTTGGCTTTCTCTTAGAACAGAATTGTGACTCCTTTAAACCTGTAAGGAGCTTCGCAGACCGTAGCTAACCCCGTCAAAATCTGTGAGGTCCAGGCGAGTCGGTGCGGAAACCTCAAGGCAGATTCGCCGCTTGCATTTTGCTTTTTGCATGTTTTCTCGCTTAGGAAGCATCTTCTTGTGGCAAGCGTGGTTATGTTAGTATTGTGGAAGGGTAATTTATTAATAGCAGAAACATTGCCTTTATATTTGTTGTCCATTTAAGCACCCCTGCTCCGCCGTTTTCTTTCTTTTAGTGTTGCTTTTAGGCAGTCACTGTTCGTACGCATTAGTACTATGTTGTTTCGCGAATATTGAATTTTATTTGTTTTTTATGGCAATACTCGAACGAGCTTGCTTCTTCCCGCGGCTGAGAAAAAAGATCCTAACGGTGAAAGGGATAAGACACAAAATATCAAGGCGGTGGGAGCGTAGACTTCAAATAAGACTATCTTATACACGCAAAGGGAGAACCAAATTGAAAGCCCATGGTCATATACCGTAAGACGACTCGGACCTAAAGCAAGATATTACTGCCGTACCATCGTCTAATCTCCCTCTCTCTCTTTTCTTCTTTATTATAACTTTTGTGAGCCATTTCGTGCTCACAGAAGAAAAAAGATTCTCGCACGCACGCACATGTCACTCCTAGTGTTTTTTTTTTTTTCCTTTGAATACGCGGTTCTCCGAACTAAAACAAAAAATGAAGGATAAAAAAAGACGAGGCCACGCAGCGTCATTCAAGCTGCAGCCACGTCGTCAACGTAAAATGACAGCTGCCTTCTGACCGTTCTGTATTCTTGCCTTTGCATGTGCTGAACGACATTATATCTCATAGTTACCTGTTTTTTTTTCCTTGCCTTATTCTAACCGCTACGCTAGCGCGATTCTTCTCTCCTCCGTTTTCTGGATTTTCGTCGCGGTCGGCTCCCCCCCCTTCTCTCTTGCGCAGCGGTGCACGGAAGCGGCAAGCTCCACAAAATGAAGACGCAGGGGAAAAAAAGAAAGAAAGAAAGCAAATGAACGGGCCGCGGCGCACGCGTCTCCACAGCGTCGATGGTGACGGCTGACTTCACCTCTGAGGCGGGCTAATTGGAAGCTGCTCGGCCGAAGGAAGGCGGCCCCACTTCTGCGACGTTTCGTTTCAACTCTTGTCTTCTTACCTATTTTATTTTCCTCTATATACTTGCGCACATATACACGCGAACATGCCGCATTTCTCGTCGTCTTTTAACCTTATCGCCGTTGAATATATATTTTTTAGTGTTTGACGCTCTCTTCTCCTTTGAGCGTCTATGATTGCCGAAATAAGGAAGAGAGGGGAGTGGGAGAAACCACGGTGAACTACAGCTTTTACGCATAGCGGTGAGGAAGGTTGGGGGGGGGGGGGGGGGGCTAATACAATTCGGTGTAGCGAATAACGCACAAGTGTTATGCTCCGGGGAATAAAATATTTTTGTTCGTCTTTCTGTACTACGTACACTTCGAAAGAATCGGCGCTTTCGGGTAGTGCTTCTTTTTTGGTTCGCGTTTTCTTTTTCTGTGCGTGCGTGAAAATTTTAGGCTCTTGAGCGGCAGCATCGGATTCCCCTGAAGGTTTTTCCGGCTATCGGCAACCTCGATAAGCGAGCTACGCCGATGGCTGCTATTTTTCTTTAAGGAAACGTTTGATGGGTTGCACTACATCGTTACTTTTGTTAGAAAGAAAGAGCGAGGTCTCTTTATTTCAAGTCATAAGGGTTTCCCTTTGTGTGACGCTAGTTAAATGGGGCTACTCTGCTTATTGCGCTCTTCATGGCGCGCGTGCGTGTGCGTGCGTGCGTGTGTGTGTGCGTGTGGGGGGGGGGGGGGGGGGAGAGAGAAAGGCAAAGGAAGGGCAGGGAGGTTAAGTAGGTTGTACCTGGTTTGCCTCTGCGTCGTTTCGGCTTTGCGAGTGTGGTGCATTGGCGGTGGAGGTTGCGGCAGTGGTGGTAGCTGTCACTTAAGAGAAGTCCGGCGGTCTTTCGAAGTAGGAGATTGTGGTGTCCGTCCAGATTGGGTAGCAGTAGTCTTCGACCTTCGTCGCCGAAGCGAGCGTCGTTGTCTATTTTTCTAATTATCAGCGAATTCTTTGTGCGTTGAGCGGTCCCCGTACATCTCTTTCAAGACACTCCATTCTTTTCTCACTTGTGGACAGTCTCTTGAGGAAGCTTCGTGTGACCGATGGCAGTTAGTACACTTCACGGCAGTTGCTCGGCAGGATTCCGCATTTTCTGGCTCTGCACAGCGGGGGGAAATCGCCACGTTCCTACAAACTCCTCTCACATGACCCATTGTTTGAAATTTGCTGCACTGGAGTGGTCTTGGTGTAAATGGACGGACTACGTGACGAAAGTGTCCCACTTTCACGTGGGATGGCAATATGTCGCCTTTGAAGAAAATCTTTACGCAACGCGAGTTGCCCAGACGTGAGACTGGGACGATGTTGCTATGGTCACTAACTGCATCGGTCAGCATTGGAAGGTCGCCGCAAGCAATGGAGTTGTCGAGATCGTGTATTTACACCTACCACCATGTCCTTTTTCAGCGGAATGTGAGCCTTTCACATGGCTTTGTTCGTCTCTGTGATTTTTCCAATTACTGACACAGCTACGAATATATTCAATTCAAGTCAATTCAATTCAAGCTTATTTTCAACGCGAGAATATAATGATGTTGGGGGGCACTTAACAAAAAAAACGCTAAATTTGGCTTGAAAGACAAATCAGAGGGTTTTTTCTGCGTGATATGATTACTCTGCCCTGACGAAAGTTAAATTTCTCGCTTTAATGGCCTGGCAACTGCGGCAGCGTGAGGATGAGAAACGATGCAAAAGGACGCGTTCAGACTATACGGAGCTCGTATGAAGAGGTCCAGCAAGTAAATAAGACAAACATTTTTGAAATACTAGCTCTCGTGCAGGCGAACCGCGCTCAAAAAAAAAAAAAAAATCACGCCATATCCACGAAGTGAATGATGATGAGTGGGCGAAGCTCCGGAGGTAATCTGGTAAACCGTCAATCCCCGTAAATTTTGCCCACTCGATCATCATACAAAGACCTGACACACAAACGCGGGGGGTCCTCATATATGACGTTAAGCTTAGGGGAACGTTTGTTGTCGGCGTTGCCGTTTTGCCTTTCGAGGGCGAGAGCGCGTTCACGATCGTCTTCATCCACGGCAGAAAGAGAATGTGTGGTCTGGAATGCGCTTATACTTCATGGTCATCAGCGTCATCGTCATCGTTATCACGTGTAGTGGGTACATTCCACTATACTGGAACGCGCTTATTCTTCATGGTCATCAGGCGTCATCGTCATCTTTATCACGTGGAGTGGATACATCCCACTATACGTGGCTACCTACTACTACTACTACTACTACTACTACTACTACTACTACTACTACTACTACTACTACTGCATACTACAGAGGAGGGACAGACCCACACCCTAAGGAGCTTCGCCCCTAAAACATGTGGTTTCGTAGCTGAAGTGTTACATACCAAGAACTCTATCACTTACCCCCTCCCCCCGTGCACAAACACGCATAAAAAGCGTAGTCACACGCGCACACGCACACACACAAAAGGATCGAGCGTAGTTTTCCCAAATAAAGGCTTTCAGGTCTTCGACACAAACATGCAGACAAAGACTTGCTCACGCACGCTAAACGAGAGCTTAGAAGTGAGCAAACAATTAGGTCAAAGTGAAGGGAGCAAAGCGGTGAAAAAGTAGCTCCACCCAACCGGTGACGGTGTGGCAGCAGCCCAATAGCGGTGAGGCGGAGTAGCGATCGAGGTGCTTCGCGCTCCTATGTGACAGCGGCCGCACCGGACGCAGGCTTGACGCAGTCAAAGCAGTGCTGCCCAGCGTGCTTCGCAGGCGGGGCACGTACGACAGTGCGCGCCTCTCGTGATCAGCCGGAGGCGTCTGACGAGGCGACCGGCGAAGGAGAAAGCGTGCATGCGTTTGAAACGCGGCCGCGGCGAGGGCAAGAGGCTGACGCCAGCCTTTTTCTCTTCCTCCTCCCTTGGGACAGACGAGGTCCGTGTAGCACAGGCGTCTCCGGTGTGCGCACGGCGGCGAAGTCGGGAACCACGCCCGGCTGGCGACCCACTTTGGAATTAATCACCGCGCACAAAGGTTCTGGAGTGAGTTCGTGGACCCCGGTTCACTGAAAGTCTACGTCTTTTTCCCTTTTCAGTAAAGTTCATTCTTTCTGTTTATCCGAGCCCCTCTTCGTCTCTGCGAATTCTGTACCTTGCCTCTCCATTCATTACGTCCGTCCTTCATTCTTTCTTGCTTCTTTTTGCATGACACTCTGCTGCGTTGTTTTCCTCGGCTGTCACCTGTCGTGGCGCGTCAGGAACCTTCCAAACAAAGTGCCCCATTTGTCAATGAGAGGGCGACTTTCAAAATCGCGATGAATTAGACATAGTGAAAACTCGCAGGAGGTGTGTACTTGTGGTCAGTCGAGTAAAAGATGAAAATTAACCTACTGCGTTTTCATGTGACTTTGCGACGTTTCCCGCGTTTTGTTGGTATTAGCAGCTCTCAGTTGATAGCATACCGCGGTATGTGTGGGCATTCTATATTCAATTAAATTAAGTTTATCGTAGATTGTAATTTTTTTTTCAACATGAATTCATACCAACTCGCCCAGCTATCAGTTTTACTACATTATAACATGTCCTTTTATTTATAAATTGGCTTGTTCTTGTGTTATGCCTTTTCTGAATTTCTAAAAAAAATGTTTGTTCACGGGTTATTTTTGCCCTTTATTGCCATAATTATGTCACAACGTGTCTGTATCGACTCCAACTCATATTGTAATACCTTGTGTAGGAGAATTTAGGGACAATTTTGACAAAGTATTTAAAGAAAGGGAAACTCAGCAGGTAGTAACAATAGAATTGGTTGTTTTAATCTTATTTCTTACTTATGCCTTTCGCATGCGCCATGGCCTAATAAAAGACGCGTGACCGTGATATCTGCACACCGCTGCTTCACTTTCAACCCCGCTTGACTTTCACTGCTGACGTTGTCTTTAATGGCAATCAGTGCGCTTTTTGAGTTGGCGCGCGCTACGCATGGCCCATGGAGGATGTGGTGGAACATTGTGTGCGTGCCCTGCTCCACTGCCTTCCCAACGGAAGCCGCTGCATGTTCTGCCGCTCCAATGACGGATACTGGCTACCAGGTCAACTTTATGTCCACTGTCTAACGGCTTTGCAAATGAGCAAAGCAGGTTTTCTACGGCCAATTGCGCCTTAGAAAGTATAAGTGAATAAAACGTCGCTTCGTGGTAACGAATATTATTTTAAGTAATTTCTGTTGGCTTGCGCTTATGAACTAATGAGCTTATGCGCTAATGAACAACTTGTTTTTTTTTTTTCAACGGACGTTACGTTACGCTACCACAGATACGAAGCGTTTATCTTACATCACTTTTGTAAGACCGATGCTAGAATAGGCAAATATAGTGTGGTTTCCTGCAACAAATGCTGACGTAGCTATGCTCGAGAACGTATACAGCGCAAGGCGGTTAGATTTATCTTTAACCGCTTTAAGCGAACGGATTCCCCTACCTAGCTTCTGCACCGAGCAGAGCTATCCACACTCCGTGACAGAGCAAAAATACATCGGTTGAAGTTTTTTTACCAGTTGTTGAATGACCACCTTAAAACTAATGCCTCGGGTTTCATTGTTCTAAAGGTTCAAAGAATACTTCTGCAATAACAATACCTTCCGTTTTTAATTTTTCCCTAGCGCAATAAGGGAATGGAATGCGCTTGATTCAATTACTGTTGCACAGCCAACACTAGAAAAGCTTTTTAGAAAATATTGAAAATCTCATGTCGGTTCTCCCAAGTTCCTTGTGCTAAACTACTCGCGCATTCACACTCTAACGTTTTATTTTTTTCTTCTTCAATCTTTCGGTTCTGTAGGCGATGTGTTGCTATGCTTGTATGTTGTATGCATTAGTAATGCCCATGTTCCCGACACTTGCACGTGACGATTTCATCACCCTTGTGCGCTCTCTATTTTTGCGTACTCTTAATTGTATTGCCATTGCATTACCTTGCTTGTATAATTTTTGTATTTTTTTCCACTCCTGTAATAACCCTCACTGAGAGTAGACGCTGTAAATAAAATTAATAAAAAAATAGCCCTTCCAACGTTCGCGATTTCCTGCCGTACTAAGATAACAAAAGCGAAAAAAACAGAGTTAGCAATTTCGAAACATCGTGGCTCGACGAGGACCCGCGAAAAACAACCACCACCGACCAAGCGCTGTGTCCTCGCGTTAGACAAGCTGCTCGAGTTTTGTTCTAATGAGGTTCCTACTCGCCCTCATCACGATATAAATAATGCAGAAATAGCAGACTGGGAAAGGATGTCCACGGACAAAATGGCGGCAGTTGTTGATTGTGTGGGTTCTTTGTTGGGACTACAGAGTGAGACAGAGCTCGTGCTCTGTTGAACAAGGTGCTCCTTCCTTCATTCATTTAAACGATGAAATCTTTTTGACAGTATTTCCTTTGAAGAATTTCCATCAGCGCTGTCAAACCTACGACGCGTATAAATGTAGGAGCATAACAAAAGGATATCTGGTGTAGCACTATATGGCCATAACATGCGTAATATCGGGCACACTAACAGTGGCAACTATGGTTTACGCCTACAGGAAACATAACAATGTGCTTCTTTATGCTTTGACGTTGCCTCGTCTGACCTCTGCCTCAAGGATCGAGCGCAAATTGTTCACCGTTCTATTTTATCGTTTTTTTTTTACTTTACTTTAAGCGTGTCTATGCGCCTCCAATAGGTGAGCGTATTGAAGATGCGCATTCAAATCTTTATATAGCTGTCGTTTTTATACCGTTCGTAGTTATGAGCTTGAGTGGTTTATTCTTGTTAACAGATATAGCATTATCAATTATCCAAAATGTAACGTTTGTAACACTGCCGAATCACATCTTGTCGATCCGTTTGCAAACGACGTGAGTAAAACACCACGCTAGCTACAAGATGTGTAGCAAGCATTAGGTACACTCACGAGCGCGTGAATGCACACCCGCATGCCGTTTGGTATCCATGAGAAACGCGAGCGAAGATTGAGACTTATTGTGTAGCTTCTGTACCGTTGACTACAACTACTGAAATGCGGTTTGAATAAGCGCACGCACGTTGCACTATGCTTCTATCCTTGGCTGTACCGCGTAAGAATTTGATTGCATACAAAGCATTTTATTCTGGCACCGCTGGGATTCTTGAGGCATAAAGCAGTCTATATGACTTTTTTCCATCGACCACTCATAAGAGCGCCGTGCTAGTGGCGGCTTGCGCAAATCCAGAGAAAGACAGTGCGTGTCCAGTTTCCGGAGCACGCGGTGCCGTTCACAGAGCTCACTGACTGCGCGATCTTTCCTATTCCTTTCTCTCTTTTTTTTTTTTATTCCTTCGCTTTCCAGAGCCGTAACTGCCAGTGACACAAGCAGCAGGAGATGTCGGCGCTGCCAAAGTGCGCCGTCGCCTCGCCAGGCGCGGCTCTTTGGGCGCCCGGTCACGTTGGGCCGCCGCCGCAGCACATGCCGCCGTCGCGCGAAATGGAGCCATAAAGTGAGACGTGATGGCCCTTTTCCTTTCCGCGCTCTGCGGATGCGCGCTGCCGCAGATTAGCGGGCCGCTTGTCTCTCCTCTGTTCAGGCCGCGCGCGTGTCACCGCACCAGCGCTTCTTCCCCGCCATTCGCAGATCTCGCCCATTCACGAGCGGCGGCCCGGGCGAGCAACAGGAGTCCGATTCGGCTGGCCTCGCCGCTTTGCTGCGGTTGAACGTTCTCGGCGCTTGTTTATCGTCTTCTCTTCTTCGCTCCCGCTCACTCTCGCACAGTTCGTGCACTTTCGCCTGGAAGACGAGAAATGACGCCCCGACGCGGGCACTCAGTTTATTGCATTGCGAAAGGGCTTCGCGGCATTAACATATAGCTGCGCTGCCTGCCTGTCTGTCACGCTAAGCGACTCCACGTGCGTCTCCTCTCGCCGTTCATCTTCACTCTCCTGTGGTAATTCTTACCATATCCGCATGTTTCGGGCGCATTTGCGCGCTCTATTCATGCCTGCTCCCACAATTCAAATGCAGTACAGGCAGAAGCTGATGGCTTTGAACCTTCCGACACAATGCCCGATTTTTAAACATGATGAGTGGTTCAACGAACGAGGACACAGGAAAAAAAATGGGGAGGGGCGAAGCATGTAGGGAAGGGTGTTTCAGCTCCACTAACGTGAAGACTGGGGAGGGGCGAAGCGTGCAGTGTTTTCAGAGATATTTTTTTTGATGAGGCACTAGCGGTGCCAAGCCAGAAGACGGGCATGTAGGGAAGGGTGTATCCGCTCCACTAGCGCCGTCGGAAAACTGCGTCGTAATGCAGCTTACCCTAAGGTGCTTCTTCTTCTTCTTCTTCTTCTTCTTCTTCTTCTTCTCCCCTACATGCCCGGTTTCAATCCCCTAGCAACGGCATGTAAGGAAGGATGTTTCAGCTCCACTAACGGTCGTCGACTATTTGTTGGGCTAACTGCTACCTTCTTCATTTTTAGTGTACCGGCGGCGAGTAGTAGGATTTACCCCATCTTTGTGGCGCATACCGGTTTATGATGGACTGTGACTACATGACACACCGAGACGACATTAAACGCCGACAAGCCGAGCCTCTAAGGTGCTTCGCACCTAAAAAGAGGACAAAAACACCTTTCGTGCTTCTGTCCTCGGTCGTTTTGCGCTGAACCACTCAACGTGTTCAGCCACATCCCACTCGTCCAATTATATCATATTTTCTGCCCGATTTTTGCCCATCTAACGTATCTTCAAATATGCAAGCGTGTTCTGATGCCCGGTTGCACTCGGGCCAGAGCACGATAAAAGTAAAATGCGATCTGCACAATTAGAAAGATATTTCGAGAGAGGGGAAAAAAAGTTAACGCAAGAAGGCTAACGAGATGCCATTCGATTTCCCTGAACTTCAATAGGAAAAAAGGAGGTTGTAAAGAGAACGAAAAAATAGAGGTAGTTAAATAGCGAGAGGGCAGATAACAGGAAGGGCCTGCGTAATATATATCTTTAGTCTCTCCACAGAAACCAAGTTATGACAGAACAGAACAGAAGGGCGTTCAAATTAGAAGCGTCCACACAGGCACGAAGCGCCGTACAACGTTTGAACTGCTTTCTGATGTGATCTTAAGTCCTCTTGATATTGCAGAATTCTTTCTTTTGAAAGATGCTTGTCCTCCATCTGGTTGAGCACTATGGAAATCAATTGCCTATGTACACTACACTGGTGAGCGTTAGCATAAAACATGACCTATTGTTTGCATACATTAAGAATGGCCGACACCGCAGCCTACAGCTGTGGTGTCGGCTACCCACATATGTGGTACGCATAGGCGCTATTGGTAAACACTATATACGCCCAACCATAACACCATGAAAGCGCTTAATGAAGACATTTACTTATGAATAACAATGGCAGGTCCATATCTGCTCCCCGCGCTGCTCACCAGCGGTACGAACGAGTAGTCGCGCGCGATATGAAGGTTATCGCGCGATCGTCGGCCTGCCTAACGTCCCAGGGGCCTAGCGGCACGTTTAGGAACAGTGGAAATCAAGATTGCGCATTCTTCTCTCCCTCGTTCGCTGTTCCATGCTACAACAATCGCCCCCACGACGAATTCTACGCCCTTTCTTTCTATTTTGAGCCTTCCGTTCGTTGCGATCAAGTGCATCCTTTGTAGGCTCTTATCTCCGCAGGCGATTACAAAATTACTGGGAAAGATGTGCTAAATTGACCATTTGCAAAAATCTGCAAGGCGGCTTTCCTGCAAGGTTGTTTTCCAACCAAAAACTCTCGTGCACAGACTGCTTTCCAGGCTCACTGTGCTTTTACTGAAGGCACGCGGGTACGACAAAACGGTGAATGGAAAAAATTGTTTGCGTGCCAGTCTGTGGTCGAGGTTATCTGGTGGAAAATAAACTTGCTCGCGCATGCGCCGTAACTATTTTGCAAGTTGTCCATTGAGCTGTTTCTTGGCACTGCTTTTTTTTAAACAGTTTCTTCAGGCGGGATTGATCGCAGCTGAAGGAACAGCAAAAAGAGCGAGTGAAGATTGCGTGATACCACCCTCTCCTCGAAAGAGTATTCTGGGACGTGGCGCTGCTGTAGTTCTTGGTCGTTGCTCGCGCGATAACCTTCAAATCGCGCTCGACTTACATTGTTCTGACACAAGTAACCGGCTGCCGTGCCAGATCACTTCGTAACCAATATATGGAGAAGAGCCGCAGAACTTCTGTGTTCATTCGCTGTACAAAACTGTGAGTTCACGAAGCGATTTACGACAGCCCCTGCGGTTTCGCTTGTATTATCAAGGCACCCTATAGGTTTTGCGCTTTGCGAGCGCCCATGGTGGCGGCATTTGCCATCGGCTGTGTGCAGCTGTGAAGTCAACACTTCAGTCACCACCAGAGATTGCTGATGACCGTGAACGTTAGTCGTTGTGCGGGTGGAGGAATAGCAATACACACTGTGCAAACTGTATAAATGTCCAACAAGATTACAACTTTTTCTATGAAGACACGCTTCACGTTGATGTTACGAACGACGCTTATGAAAGGGGCTTCAGCCATCTTTTCTCTCCCTCTCTCTCAGGTCTGTCCCCGTTGAAGCCTTTAACAGCACCGTCCGTGCCTGTCGTGCGCGTGCCTACAGCAGCTCCTAGTTTACCGAGAGATCAGTTACATACGTAAACAAATGAATGCGAAGCGGGGTTCGTCTATCCCCACATGTAGGGAGGATGGGAGACGCCTCACCGCGCGGGAAATACCGCCGCCGTGTGACTCACCCTCGGGGCGACTACGCCTGGGAAAGCGCACGCTTGCATGGACGATACGCGCTGAGCTGTCACAGCAGCGCTTCCGAGGCGGAAACCATGGCCACTATCAGCAGGCGAGGGCTGCCACGGTCGGGGACGTGTCGGATGCGCCATCCCACTCCCTCGTGCCTCGCCGCCCGTGTGCGAGCGATCGATTCCATCCGGCAACTTTATCCATGCAAGGCCTATAATTTGTGTCCGCCACACAGCGGTGAAGCCATTTCGGAGCCTGCGAGTCCTCTGCTCGTAACTGTTAAATGCGACGCTGACACACTGTATGATCTGTACCCCCCTCGTATTTGTCTGATTTCCTGCTCGTCGACCACGACAAAATAGATGTAGTTCTGGGTCACGATATCCGAATTTCGGCTATATCTACCATTTTCGACAAACGTCCCTAAATCTACTCGTTCTGTCCCGTTACTCTCCCAGCAAGTAAAGGTAGCGCTTGTTACGAAAACATTCCCAATACTGCGAAGTACCGGCTGCGACCGAATGATGATTGAAGTGTTAATTTTAGAAATCTCATTTATATGCGGTAATCGCCTGATACTTAATTCTTAAGGTTTAATTATGCAAGGGTACCTTTAAATATCTATAAGAAAATTTTTGAATATCAAAGTAATACTGCTTCCATTGATACGTATAAGAGCACAGTAAAAATGACTGCAGTGGTGGGTGTGTATCGAGGAAGGCCTACAAAATAAATCATTGTGTCGATCAGAGTGAGTCGTTTACTGGCAAATGATAATGTTAAGGTTTTCGACCAGAAAGGGGGGGGGGGGGGGGGGGGAGTGAGCGCACCTGGAGGATGAGGGTGACCGCCGTGGCCGGGAATCGAACCAGAGCCCTCGAGTTTAGTAATACCACAGCTTACGGGCTAATAAGCTATCACGGCGGGTCAAAGGTACGCGCGCTGTCCATTCTCATTAAGCGGAGCCACACGTAACCTTGCGGCCATGTATTCACAATAAAGCTCTTACGCAAAAACTACGCCAATCGGGACACTGAGCATAACTAATAACCGAAAGTTGTGAGCCAATGGCAAAGCTTGCACGAAAAAAAAAAAAAAACTTTGCGAATTCGGGTCATGCTCTACTGTAGAGCAGGAGCCGAATTCACAAAAAATTCTCTTCCGTGAGCGCACTTTCCCATTGGTCAGCCAGCTTCGCTAATGATATGTGTCACATTGTGATTGGCGGAGATATTCTCTTACGAAAATTTTATGCGTAAGACATCTTTGTGAATATGGACCCAGAATTTTCATCGCTTGTATAGAGGGCAGCAATTTTCCGCAGGGCACTGCGGATCAGGCTGAACGAACGACCACCACAGCGTCTGATCTATCCACATCGCATGTGTGCCGCCTGTGTTCGCTCGGCATCACCCGTGACGCAACCAAACTCGCAGTCCTTCTACTGGCCGCGCCGACGGGTTAGATAACTGCGGCCAAGATTATGTAAGCATTTCTCTAAACGCGAGCACGAGAGTAAATGAAGAGGTAGTTGCTAAACAGGTATATTGACGAGGCCAATATAAGAATAGAGTAAATTTAGTGCAGTGATTTTGGTGAGAATGAAAAGAGCGGAACGAAAGAAGAGAGAGAGAGAAAAAAAAAGCTTTATTAAAAAAAAATCAGTCAATCACGTCAGGCATTGCCCGTCGCCCCTAGCCGTCGGCCGGAATCCCTTGAGACATGGCAGCAGCAAGGGCTTGACTGATGATGTCTTGCTGGACGTTGGGGTCTGGGCTGCGGAGCAGGGCCTTCCAGGATTCTAGAGGGTGTGAACCGTCGTACTGACTCGGACATGTCCACACCATAGGTCGGCAAAACATGTGGAGCTCACTCAGACTCACTCATGAAATATGTTTTTTCCCTTGGGACTCACTCGGACTCAGATTCACCGAAATTTTCCTCTACCGGACTCACTCGCACTCAGATTCACTAAAAATTTTCCCAGCCGGACTCGCTCGGACTCAGACTCACGAACATTTTTTCCAGCCGGATTCACTCAGACTCAGACTCACGGCTCCATCTGAGTCTGAGTGAGTCTGAGTGAGTCTGAGTGAACCGACTCATGAGTCCATTAGCGTACAATTGGCTTCTTCGAACTTGGTGTAAATGCTCTTTAACACCAATATCTCGCGTAATCGGTGCTGTACGTGGCGCCTTTTCATCTCGTACACCATCAGTGGTTGCAATTCATTATTGACTTTTTTTTTCAAAGAGATGACTCAAATGAACTATTTTTATCGAAAATTCCCGGGAAAGAATTTTCGGGGGCGGGGGGGGGGGGGGGCAGTCACGCAAACCCCTTCCTTCATAACTCACGCCTCTGCTGGCGTATGAACGCTGGTGCTTTGAAGTATGCGTGAGTCGGCGTGAGTGTAAACGTGAACCTACGTAAGGCTGATAGTAATGCTAAGTTGCGTAAGTATATAGAACGGCAGATCGGCAAAAAAGTGTAGAGCTCACTCAGGCTCACTCAAGAAATAATTTTGGGCTTAGGGCTCACTCGGACTCAGACTCACCAAAATTGTCCTCAACCCGACTCACTCGGACTCAGACTCACTAAAATATTTCTCAACCGGATTCACTCGGACTCAAACTCACCAAAATATTATTCATCCGGACTCACTCAGACTCAGACTCACGGCTCGATCTAAGTCTGAGTGAGTCTGAGTGAGTCGACTCATGAGTGATTTTGCCGACCTATGGTCCCCACCATGTGTAGCAAATTTGCTGCCTCATCACAAAATTTGCACTGTGAGCGGAAAGCTTCTGGGTGCCACTTGCTGTAAAGTACGGGGTTTATAAAAAAAAACCCGTCTGTAACTTCCGCCACATAACCTCCTCTTTCTTTCTGAGCGATCTGTCCGCTCTCGGGTATTTTTTGCCGATTTACACTGTAAAAAAAATCCTGTGAGAAAAACAGAAAATGCATGGCAAATTTAGTGACATAACAGTTCTGTTCTTGTCTGTTTTCTGTATTAGCAGTTTTCTGTAGGTTTGCGTACATTCTCTGTTATTGCGTTTCTGCTTTTCTACAGAGATTTTTCGTTTCTAATTTCTTCCCAGAAAACAGGCTTTTTTGTATTTGCGCACATTTTTTCTGTTATTCTATAGAAATTTTCTCTTCCTAGTACCAAGTTCAAATAGTAAAGTAGTGCACGCTTTGTTCTCAATGGCGTCCAGAATCCGCAATGCTTTGCGGCATTCCCTGCAAATTGAGTGTAGTGCGGCATAGGCGCAACACCTTTAATTTCCTTCTCAGCGTTCGTTATCACATAGAACCTCTCAACAGAAGGCACATGACACGACCGCTGTCATTCATCTGGTATTTGTCGAGTTTGGCATAAATTTTCCTCGAAGTCTGAATTTTACTAATTTGCAAGATTGTCAATGTCGGCTTCACGCTTTGCTCCAGAGAAGGCTTTTATTTTACCAAGCGTCGCACTTTTGCAGCGGATGGAGCACGATAGCTAACTTTCAGGCGATTTGATGCGATGCCCAAGGTCTTGAGAGCTCTAACATAACTTTTCTGTGAAAAACATGTAAAATCTAACAACGCTTGGTATTTATTACGAAGTGGCTCTGATATTTACAGAAACTATTTGTGTACAGGGTTGAACTGACAAATTACATCATTTCAAAAACAGAGTATCCATTTTTGCCGAATCCAAGAAATTTCATGTAGGTAAAACAGAAAATACCTGTAAATTTTATGTTATTTAACATACATTTTTTACAGTGTACGCAAGGCCGAAGCGATGCGACGCGACGCAGCACGCATGACGACTGCTGCTGCAGAGTAGCAACTGTGGCTTGACACAGATGCTAAGTTTTGTCACAGCGCCAGCGCCCTATGGTAGGATTAGATGGATTTAGTTTGACGTCCTCAGTCCGCACTGCTCAAATTGGTGTGTGTGTATTAGGGTATGGTATGCATATGGCTGCTCAGCAGGAGCAGATTATGTATGCGCGCACAACGCTCGTTCCAACAGCTGAAGCCATAAAATGTTCCGGAATAGGTTTTCCGTAGCGCGAGTAAAACACAGGACAAAAGAAGACACACAAGGACCCACGTAGCGCCGTGCGTGCCCATGTGCGTCTTCTTTCGTCGTGTCTTTCACTCGCGCCTCGGAAAGCCTATTAAAGAAGCGTTACCAACAAGCGCACATCGCAACTCTCGTGAGCCAGAAAAGTGTTGTCGCTCGGGCAGAGCCGATTGATCGGAGCTTGACAGTTAGTCCACTTAGATTCGCCGCTTCTGCAGCCAAAAGCACTTCGCACGTTCAAGTTAACGCGTGAGACGCGCTTGAGTGGTCGATACCGTGACATCACAACGGCGTCAGTGGCGCCTCGAACGTCCGCATAATTAGTGTCGCTATAGAATTGGCGAACAGATCAGTCTATGGATCGAGATCGAGTGAATACAGTGCTGCTGTGATAACAGCAGATAGCCAACATTAGCTTGGAGTAGTCAGCATTAGCTATTAGGTAGTTAAGATTACACAACAGGGGCTAACATTCGGCACCAGTTAGCCTGCGCTGCCAGTATGCGAGTAAATGAGGTAGTTTGATTTGGTAAAAAACTATCATACCTCGTAGCAGCCTGTGGGTGGAAGAGGTAGACACTGTCTTATAAAAAATAAAGCTAATGTTATCGCAGCCTAGCAGCCATGCATGCGGATAATATAAGTAGTGAACTATACCACGCACTAGATTATAGTGCTGATACCGCAGTTTACTCTGCTATAGTGGCCGTCGCAGGGCGGAAAGTCTCATTATCTCGCCGGTCAGAATTATCTTGCCAACAGCGGCCGCCTGGGCGCCACCGATTGGGGGGGCACTTGCGTAGCAGAAGTTCTGTATGCCCCGAATACTTTTTTTTTTTTTACTAGTGTAAATACTCTCTTACCTATAGAGGTGAAGGCAGTCCACTTCAGAGGTCAGCTATAGTTGTCCACGAATGTCACTTGTTTCGCCTTCTACAAATAATGCTTCAAGTTTTTCCATTCGGGTTGCTTTGTCTTCCTTCGCCTCTCGTTCGCCTTTTTGTACAACGACACGTCAGAAAAGAAAAGCGTGATGTATTTGTATACGAAGATCGTCATGTGGACAGTAAATAAACACAGTCAGATCTCTGCTACCTGCGACTATCCCTTTTCCACCCGCGATGGCACTGTGCCGTGCCTCGGAATAAAATCCAGCGTCCGTGCCTGGCTTACAGCTTTGCATTGTCGGCGCCGGGAAAAGAAAACCAGCTGCGCTTTCCTGGCAGTTGAGCTTTTCCCGAACCTTTCCGCGTACGCCTGTGTGTATATACGAGACTCTCCGAGATCCCGTTCCATTTTACTTTTCCCATCTCGTGGCTCACCGAAGGGGCTTGGCATAAACAGACTTCCTTCTTTGTATTCGATCGAACGTCGCCAGGCGGCCGGTTGTAAAGAGATAGCTCGGGGCGCACTTCGTTCGGCGGCGGACCGCGGTCGCGCGCGCGCCGGTCGTAAATGTGGTCCGGCGACCGGTCGCTGCTGACTCAGGTGCGCCTTCCTGCCGCCATGGTGAGTCATAATGCAGCCACAGGCCGCCCGTTCAATACCGGTTGGCGAGAGCGAGATCGGTGTTCTTCAATTCTTTTGCGCCGTTTGGGGGGCTGTTTCCATGATCGACACGTAACGCAGACATCAGCGTGGCGCAGCGTCTTTCGCAGCGCTGACCGCCTGCGACGCCAGTGTACGAAGCCACCTGCCGCTGACTGTGTAGTGTTGTGTATTGGCGCCGTCCGATCCCTTGGATTTCCTTAATTCAGGCACCCTGAGACCCGAAGTATTAGGAGAGTAGTACAAGATGGTTCCTTCGAGCAAACTCTCTATATAAAGAAAGTGAAGCTGTGATAGACCCAACCATGCATTGTCTACGCGAACTCGCTTCTAAAGATCCGAAGTCTCAATAGTAAAGTCAGAGTCGAGGTTAGTGAGCACAGCGTCCGAACAAAAGCGTCACGTTTTTCAGACGAAAGCCTTAGATGCCTCATCAAACACGATCATTGACCGTCAGTGGCTTTAACACGAGTGTTGAAAAAAATCATCCCGTGATGACGTCACCAAATGACATCATCACGACGTCCGAAATCGCCGAAATTTGTGACGCCATCATGATTCCATCCTGATATCACATAATGCGACGTCACATGATGACGTCATCACATGACATCGCCGTCGTCGTTAGCGTGGCCGTCATGTTCTGTATAAAGTCCAAATGGATAACATCGTAGTACGTTTTGTCACAAGGGGAGAAATTCGGCCTTGTTGGTAAGACATTAAAAAATATTTAGCGCAAAGTGACACAAGGACGAGAAGGGAGGACTGTAAATAAAGTACTACTACTACTACTAAAAAAAAACACGTGCGCTAACTTTCAACAAAAATTCAACATTTTTGTTGAAAGTTAGCGCACGTGTTGTGTCCTCCCTTCTCGTCCTTGTGTTACTTTGCGCTAAATATTTCCTAACGTTTTGTCAGCGAGTGAAAACGCCCGAACGCTGCTTAAACAGAGGAGAAACGAGCCGGCCGTCTCCGTCGCACGAAAGGCGCAAGGAGATAGGAGCCGGAGGGGGTGCGTCGTCCCTCCAGCAGGAAATTGGTACTACGCCTTAACCAGCGTGGTCGCCCGCGGTCAAGCGGACATCTTTAAAGTCATCTTACTAGCGGAGTGCATGCGCTCCCAAGAAGAGTCTTCTCCAGATCCGACAACTCCCGCCTGATGAAACGGAATGAAATCTATAACCGATGTTACCTATACCAGATATTAGATATACCCACTATCTTTACATTCATTTCTCGCTGAGAACCAGCTAATCTACCCGGTCACGTTAACGTGCACTATTTCAAGGGAGGTCGTATTGAGTAATCCTGTATAGCTGTGCACACGGATCACATTAGCAAAGCGCTTTCTTTACAAAAACTGCTTGCAATTAGCACAATGTTCTCGATGTACTCAAAAAGGTCGAAGGGAAGGGAGGCCACTTCGTTCTGCGTAAGAGCGATGCGTATAACACAAGCTCGCGCATTATTATTGAACGCGGGAAGCTAGCCAAAAACTGCTCATAAAAAACGAGTCTTTTTTTTCCAATTATATATCAGGCCCTTAAATATATGAATGCTTTTGTTCATGCAATTTTTAATTGGCCGGCTGACTTCGCTAATCACATATTTGATGTCACAATTTGCCTGCGTCTATTCTTACGGAGCGCTCTGGCGTATACGCAATGGTTAATTCGCGCCATGCTCCGTATCCGCGAACCGTTTTCTCTCCTAATGGCCGACATTCGGACGAACGCCATCCGCGCTATAACAAAAGACGCGTTCAAAAAAAAAAAAAGAAATCCCCCGTTGGCTGCGACCAATCGCAAAGAGAACTTGCGAAGGCGATTTTATTTTATTTTTTTCCTTTGCTTGTTCTTCAGTACAGGCCTTCCTTTCGCAAGTGTGGATTGTGATTCGCCTTAGTTTGGCTATAGGCTCTCCTCATGGGTTTTCGAAATGCGAACATACTAAGAGTGATTGAAAAACACTCACACACGCATGAATCGGTCCGATTGATAATCGGTGAATGAAGACTCACTTTGCCTTCCCGTATATGAATGAAGCGATGTGTCCTGTACTTGCTCTAGATCTGGAACATTTTCGTTTACCTTTCATTCGACATCCTACTTGGCAGTAATAAAATCGCAGTAATGTAATTACAGTAATTAAATTACTTTTTGCTGTGATGCGTAATGTAATGAACTACATCGAGCAAGTGAATTTAAGGAAATTGCTCATTACTTTCCTGATTATTTTTTACTGAAATATAGCACGTCCGCTTCCCTTGTGGGATAAAAATTTACCGAAGGAGGAAAGAAAAACAACAAATGCAAGTTAGTCTGAGTGTAGGAGGAAGGAGGAGGAGGAAGGAAAGAAGAAGCGGAAAGACAGGGAGGTTAGCTAGTTCTTAGACCGGCTGGCTACCCTGTGCTGGGGAAGGCAGTAAGGGGGGCATAAAAGATTATACAAAAGACACGTTACCAAAAAAAAGAAGAAGAGCAAGAACAAGAAAAAAGAAGGAAGGGAGAATACGACACTGGCTACAGTCTGTCTCTAAGACCAGTTGTCCGCAATAAACGCAATAACGCTTTCAAAGCCTTCTGTGCTGAGGTCGGACTCGGTCAGTTTCCCAGAACCCTTTGTTCCGACAAAGGGCGATTATCAAGTCTTTCTAACGCAACGGAAAGTTCTTAATCGAGGTGTGCACGGACTCCTGGTTGCCCGAAAGCCCAAGCCCGGCCCGGCCCACGGGCCGGGCTCTGGAAGGCCGACGTCTTCTCATCTCGGGCCCGGGCCGGGCTCGGACTACTTTCTTTTTTATCTGGCGGGCCGGGCAAGGTGCAAAGCCCGATTCAATCTTGCGACGGATTATTTCTTCGCTTTCGGAAGAGAGTGTGCAAAATTATGAAGAGCAGCCTGCCGCAGAAAAGCAATGCTTAGAATTATTCAGTGATGGAGTGACAGTGGTAAGAATTCATCAGTCACACAAGATCACCTTTGCGATTATCGATCCGTGGAATCATGCTCCTGTCCTGCATATGAGGTATTAAACTTCTGGAAGAACAAGCAGCCTCCAAGCTTGGTATGCTTGCGAAAAAGCTATTGGCAATTTCGGCTACCAGTGCGAGCAGCGAACGGAACTTCAGTTCGGCGGGATGTGTGATGCCGGAGCGCCGCACTTCACTGAAGACCAGATCGTCGGACAACTTGTTATTTTTACATAAGAAGGCTGTGCAGGCGCTTCTGCGCTTTCTGCGTTCAACCGGTCTCTCCGAACGACTCTAATCAGAACGTCCTATATGTGTGTGCATCTGTGTGCATCCTTTTTTTTTCTCTCCCTCTATCCTCTTTTCGATCCCTCTTTCCCCGCCCCTGTACAGGATAGCAAACCGGTTCTTCTACCATGTTAACCTCCCTGTCTTTTCCTTTATCTATTTCTCTCTCTCTCTACGCAACTTGCAATCTGTGTATATTGTGACTGTCATGTGCCGTTTGTTTGTGTTTCACCTTGATTTGTTGAATAAAAGGCCACGTTATCGGAAAACGACATCATGTATCCGCAGCAAAACTTCATAAGATCTGGCCGGACTGGGCCGGGCCCGAGCTTTTGTTTTTGTACGTCGGGCCGGGCCGGGCGGCCTCGCAGCCCTTTAGCGTCAGGCTCGGGCGGGCCTTCGACGCAGTCAGCGGGCCCGGGCTGGGCTCGGGCTTGAAAATGCGGCCCGTGCACGGCTCTAGTTCTTGTATTGGCGCACTGAAACGGGTACACTCACACAGAAGATGGGCGATCGTTTCTTCGCAGCTGCAGTTATTGCATGTAGAGTTGTTGGCCATTCCAATCTCAAAGGAGTAGGCACTCGTGAAGGCCACGCCGAGCCACAGGCGGCACAGAAGCGTCTCCTCCGCTCGAGATATTCCTGACGGAAGACGGAGCTGGAGATTGGGGTCCAAGAAATCCGTCACAATAAAATTCAAAACATCGCATTAGACATCACCGACGGCTGCAGAAATGGCTGCCATCCGAGAAGCACTAGAGTTGGTAGTTGAAGAACCTCAGCAAGCTTGGTTCATCTTCTCGGACTCCAAGGCAGCTTTTCAATGTCTTAGGTCGCCATTTTGTTATGGACCTAACGAGCAGTTAGTTGTTGACATAAGGCTCCTTCACCGCCATGCAATCGATAAACAACACAGCATAGCGTATCCGTGGATACCGGGTCATTCTGGCATATGCGGTAACGACCGTGCGGGTGAGGCCGCACGATCTGCGCATGACGATGACGGTATAGCTCTATAGCTATACCGTTCTCCAGAGCCAGCGCATTTACAAGGCTTCGTTCGCTGGCACCTGAACTCACACTTGCACGGCGGGGAATCCGACAACGCTCGTCTAATCTGGCTGTAAACTTTAAATGAGGGAACCAGGAGAGCACACAGAAAAGCCGCGTAGCCATCGAACTCGAAGCCTCGAATAACGTTGCTCGAAGGCGACGGCCCTAGAAATTCCTGACAAGAGGGGTCGACGACGGCTCCACCTTTTTGTGTCGCAAAGCTCAGCAATAGGATACAGGGGTTTCAAGCGCGTAACCATGCCCATTCAATAGGATTTTTCTTTAGGCAAAACGACGATAGGTTCTGCCGTCCCAGGCTCCCCGACACCCAACTATTTTTAATCAAGCAAGCTTTGAGACAAATCAGAAAGACGCGTCATTTTGACGATGCGTTTCTCGAACAGAGACAAGTTGGCGCCGCGACGGATTAGCTGCTCATCCCCAGAAAGAAGGATGGCGCTAAACTTTCTTAAAGTTCAAAGCAATTTCATTATTTTTCAAAAGTAATAGTAATGTAATGTCATTAGTTTTGGCCAGCAGTAATTTGTAACATAATTTAATTACATTTAAGAAATCTTTAAAATAATTAGTGATGTAACTTAATTACTTTTTAGAAGTAATTTTGCCATATATGACCCTATTTCACGTTTTTAACGTGCTCTTTCGCATTAATATTGTTTAAGAGTAACAGACTGGGCGCAATTATTATTATTATTATTATTATTATTATTATTATTATTATTATTATTATTATTATTATTATTACTAACTTCCGCCACAGCACTGACGTGGTTATGTTGGCACTAGAGTGAATAGAATACATGCATGCGTTGTTTTTCCCATTCAGACTGCTTGAGCGGTATCTTTCCGTACACGTTGCAGAAATGGCGGCTGAAATTTCCTTTCACGGTTCGACAGACAGGTCACGTCACACATCGCGCCTCATCCTTCGAGTACTCGAGCATTATTTGTTTCTCTAACCTCTTAAACGTTTGCCGGGGCGCAAGTTTCCATGCGTCGGAACATCTCGTCGACAAATATTCCCCTTTATGTGTCACAGGACAGAGTGTTTGCGATACGTGGTGCTTCTTACTGGACCTGAAAGAAAGAAAAAAAAGAAGTCATGCAGAAAAACATTACTAATCTGCGGCCTCGTTGCCGTTTAATTAAAGCGAGGTTGCATGCGGTTCGCGTGTTCGTTCCATGAGCTCCGCATTTCCCTTTTCACTAATTTGCCCATAACGAACGCGCTTTAATAAGGACAGTCTCATTGGCTGCTAGGTAAGTGAAAACAAGTAAACGGCTACAGATGATCAGGTGAGCGTTATACGGCCGAATTTCGTGCGGCGTTGCGAGCCCCGCCGCCCCCACATTGCCGGGCCGCGGCAGCCCGCGCGCCGGACGCGCGCTGCGTGTACGCAGCATCGCTTTCTCTTTCCGGGCGCTGTTTGGCAGACCACTCGTCCGAATTTGATTGATTGTGGCCGCCCCGGCGACTCGTGTAGATTACGGCCGGGCGCCCCAACAACGGGGCTCTTCCCACCGACGGGCTCGGTTCATTAGCGGCGTTGTTAATACGCGCTTCGTTTGTCGGCTCGCTTCTCCCCGTTCCTCGCTCCTTCCTTCTCGCCCCCTTTTTCTCGCTGGCACTGGCGCTTGTTGCGCTCGAAAAACTTCCCTTCCCCCCTCCACGGGTGCGTTCCTGCCCGGTTCAAGCAAAGCCGTGCATGGACGCGTCGCGCTGCGCAACATCGCTCGTTCGCAAGCGCGCCTGCTCGTTTCTTATCGCAGCGCGGTTGCACCTGCAGGAATTGCGCGTCTGTGAGGTGTATTCCAAGTCCGCCTGAATGGCAAGACGCCCCTTCACTCCGCGCCTGCCGAGTCTGACGAAATGCGGCGCTGGTGGATGAACCCTGCGTGACCTATAATTAATCTGCGACCTTGCCGACCGTTAAATCGCCTTTGTGTGTTCCTTCTTAAAGCACCGAGAGAGTGTAAGTGTCAGTCGATAAATGCACGGTCCGCTGAGGTCGTCCGCTGAACAGCGGTCCACCAAGGCATACCGTTTGGTTAAGCTTCCGCTTATGCAAGTCCTCTTGATGCAACTCTCCAACTATGCTATTCCCTGGCTCCGCAGATCTGGACTCATATCCTGTCGAGGATCAATACACGCGAAATCTACTCAAATCAAAAGTGACCGTTTCGCCTGCACGGCTGAGTGAAAGCTGCTGTAGAGGGTGAAATTTTGCAATATTTTTAATATCGGGATTCGTGATTACGCTAAATTTACGCGGCAACGTGGCAACACGCTGAACCTACATTAATAATAACATAATGCGGTTTCCACCACTAGAGCGTGCCTTATAATTATATATCTGCTTTTACACGTAAAACTCCACAACTGTATTTTTTTTTTTAATCAGCAAATGTCGCAGGACAATGACAGTGTGCATTAAGAAGGAGGTGCACAGCAAAGAACGAAACCATTTCAGGGGTGAACTTATTGACGTAATCTTTATAAACAGAAAAGAAAGAATGCGTATAGATCATGGGTGTCCAGAACGAGCGATAGCTGTCTGAAGTTCTCTGACTGAATACTACCGCACAAGCGTTACAGCCAACTCAGTGGTTATCGCGAAGTCTGCGACTGAGGTGACCCTTCGGGGTGACCTCATTCTTCCAGAATTCCTAAATATACCGAGGTTATGTGGGTTCTTTCAGCTGTCTCGACCACATTCCCCATCGTTCGTCGGTCCGCAAGCCATTGAAAGCACTTTTATGCTTCTTGAGGACGACGGTCCAGTGCGAACGCCTTTGACTAAGCGCTGTAGACCCGCGCACACCACCGGATTCACCGAACGTTTCGTTCATCACCTCCCCCCCCCCCCGCCGCAGCTGTTCCCTCTATCATCTTTATAATCACCTTTACCCAGCGCAGTATAGCAAACTAGACTCTTTTCTGGTTAACCTCCTTACTTCCTACCTTTCCTTTCTTGAGCTATTCCATAAGAGCCGTCGCAATAAAAACACGCACGTAAAAACTTTCTCAGCACCCATAACAACCCCACAATAGCCACGACGAATGGCCTTACACCGCAAAGCATTGTCGTAAAAAATACAAAACAACCTTTGATGTCTGCCAAGAAATAAAAAAAGAAAAGAAAAGCTATGCACGTGGCCGATACGCTTAGTATATAGTAACTGTAGCTAGTACTCCGTTTTTGTAATATAGCTATATATCAAACGTTTCCCTTTTAAACTTTCGAAAAATACTATATTTTCGTTTATGCTTACGACATTTCCATACCGTGTTCAGTGTACTCAGCCAGCTCGATTTGCATAATATATACTACACGAAGGCTCACGCTCATCGACTGGTTTGTGCTGATGCGAGGCCTCAGAAAATATAATCGGAAACGTCCTCTGGCGGCCTTCACAAAGCTTATCATATTCGCTACATCTTGAAACAAAAACGCAGCACATACTAAGGCATGATAAGTCAAGCTTTCTAGGACATTACTTTCGATAGATTCATGACACGATCTCACAGTGCGCAAAATTCGGTTCCGTCGCCCGCATACTCCCGGTGATATCGGGAAATGCTGACGCATGTTTCGGCAATTCATTTTTTTGTCATTATGGTACGCGCCGTAAAAGGTATCAATGAGGCGGATTTTGCTTCCTGTCCCACGTGTCCTCTTCAAATACAAATGAATAAATAAAAGTATTTTGTGAGGTCTAAGCGGGACTGTTGACGACGTGCCGGCCTCGTTTCAAATCATGGCCCTAGTTCATAACTTTTCATTACTGAACGACGCTTGCTGTTGGCCGACTACCTTAACTGATATGCCCAACGTCGAGATTGGCTGGGCCTTTTAAAAACAACCTAAAAAAATCATGGAACAGGTGACAACGCAACTGCTAGCTGTTCCGGTCCTGTTAAAATATTTTTACTACTTCTTTAGCCATGTATCATAAGCGAACTCGCCTGGCAGCCCGTCCATTCGTCAGTCAATTTGAGCTGCGATGACATCCTGTTCGTGCTTTACTTCACCTTCCCAATAAGGCTAATGTGTATTGGGAATATATTATGAATGTGTACCAACTTGCCCAACAAAAAGTTCTCCTAAACCAATAAGGCTAAGTTCATTGCCCCCCCGTATTAAAAGAACCGCTCTTACGATTTAACACTTTGTAAAAGGAAACGCCAGCTAATGGCGATATTACCGAACATTAGGCACAAAAATTTATTTTCTGCAATAGCGGTCGTTCATTCGCTGGCGTTACTGCACGAGCCGCTTATCGTGACGGCTGGCTCTATGTATGTACCCGATCGATCGCCATTGTCAATAGGCAATCGCTGAAGGGAGCAAATTTCTGGCCCAAATATCTTTACTGCCCGCCCCCCTTCTCGCCGCTTATTCGTTATTGTCGTGGCGACGAGTGGGTGCAGGCCATGTATACTTTCTCTGCAGCGCGATGTTTCCACTTGGCTGCCATAAAAAGGAAATATAACGAGCAAAAAGCACTTTTGAATTATGTTCCCACGCCGGGCGTGATGGCCAGTATAGCTCTCATACATTCTTTCGAAAGGAATATGGCCGTGAGCACGCAAACACCATTGGGCACTCGCCAATTGCATTCGCGCGCATTTCTATTTCGCCTTCAAGTTCAACCCTACATAAGCGCTTGCGCTGCTCGCGGGCCTTTATTCCGCTAGTGCGATTCCTCGCTGCGAGGCCGCTGTTTAGCCGAGGGCCTTCTTCGCGGCGCGGCGTCCCGGCTTAAGTCCCGTCGACGCAACTGTCCCCTGGGCCCCGTTACCCTTGGCCCGTGGCCGAACAACGCGCACACCCGAAGGGGGAAAAAAAAAAGAGCAGCACATCGTATATGCATCGTATGTCGTTGCCGCTAAGACCACCCATAAAACAGGACGCCAGTTGCTCTTTCTCCCTCTCTCTCCATTCCACTCTTTCTCTCACGTCCGCGGTGCGCGATATGACTGAGCCGTAATGGTCGTTAGTGCGCCGCACTTTAGGGCGCAGGTTCAGCGGTTGACCAAAAACAAAATAGAACAGACTACGCCAGTTTTAAGCGGACGCCGCCGCCGAAGATACGCTCGGTATAAGGGAAAGGCGTGCCTACGCGTCTACAGTTAAATCCGAAACCGCGCTCCCGTTGAAATTCCGGCACTCGGGAGAGAAAGTTGAGGAGGCCTGTTGAGGGCGCAGTTGGGAAAAAATTCGCCATGAGCTACATTATATTCAGCGTTGAGGAGCGCGTGCATAGAAAGTGAGAGAAATCACTGGGATAGGAGGGCGGCACTGTGTGAAAGGAAAGGGTGCGGTTTGGGGGTGGGGGGAGGGGGGGGGCAGCTTCATTCGCCGAGGGTCAGACAGGAGGAGTGCACCCGATCATCAACGGCAGCACGCAGCAGCTTAATCACGGTCGATACTTTGCTTCTGACTCTCCAAGAGAAAACATCCGATTTCCTCCCTTACTACCTCCTTTCTCCGCGAATTCAGCAGCAGCAGAAGCAAGGCACGCCGACGGTCACGTAAATGAGCGCGCGCCTGGAATCCGCGGTTGGCGTTGGCGTGCTGCGTTCGATTAACTCATTTGCGATGGAATCTCGAGAGTTTTAAACAAAAGTTGCGTTGGCAGGCGCTGTCGAGCAGGCTGACTCGCTGGAGCACGTGCGGCCCGCTCGCGCGTATCGACCTGGGCCTACTCGGCCGCGCGCAGCCTCTCCAGCCACTGCGCGCAAATGAGCATCCTATACGCGTTGCCTAGCTGGCACGCTTTCCGCGTGGTTGATTCGGTTTTTGTGTTTCTAACGAAACCACCGCGTGAAAGAATGCGGGTGGCCGACGGCATCTTGCAAGTTTCGGGCCGCGGGCATTTCTAAGGAATAATGTTTTCTGATTGGGATATTCTTTTAGGGCTATCCGTCCCGCTAAGTAGTCGATCCCGTCGATAGCATTGAAACTCGGGGCCTCGTGAGAAGCACTGACGAACGAGAAGATGGTGGAAATGAAAGGCAGCGTTACACAGTATGATCTCTGCGTTTTCTTTATTTATTTATCTGCTTTAGGCTTCGCGGTGCACGGAGCTGTTAATTTGGAGTTTGTTGGATCGCGGCGCAAGTGCAACAATTATCACGCTGGGTTCGATGATCCGCTTTTTTTTCTGTTTTTTTTTTTTTTTTGCCCAGTTTCAATGAATGGTAACAGTGCTGCAAAATGGGCGCTTATTCACACGACGTCCTCATAGTAATATTGGAAAGTTAACGCCAGCCAATCTTGATAAAAACCTGTATTATCTAAGGGGGGCCGACAAATGGTCAAGCGCACTTGCGAACAAACAAAAAAATTGCGTAGCTTGCACTTGAAGCGCTGTGCTATAGAGAAGCTGAGCTTATGAGCACTTAGGTGGTCCTGGCTGTGGCTATTTCGTTATGTTTTCCAAATTTTCTCTTTCTTTCTTTTTCTGTCTTTTTTCTGTTTCTTGTGTGTCCTTCTTGGCTCTCTTTATTTTTATTTCTTTCTTTCTCTAGCTTCCCTTGTTCTGGGGGCAAAGCAGTAGATGAAGCAGAGGACGATGAGAGCGAGCGCCAGTTCGTGATTATGATAGTTTTCTGTCCCACATCTCGCACATGCTGTCTCGCCCAGGAGGTGCGAGGCTACGCACAGCCGTGGTAGCGGTTTCTAGGCTACGCGAGGCGCTCCTCGGCGTATTTCTGTTGACGACGGACAAATTATGGCAAGCTTAAACATCTTCGATGTTAAAAAAAAATTGTGAGTTCGGTCCATTGCTCCTATTGAGAAGTCCATATCTGCCACAGTTCTTCGTTACAGCGAAGTTCCTGCCAAATGTCACGTGGGAAAGTGTGAACGAACATGGCCAGTCAAAGCAAACAAACAGTACTTGTGGACGAAACATTTCCTGTATTCGCCACTTTCATCGTGGTTATCCTGAACTCTTTGCGTGTTCCCCTCTTGTTTGCAGCACTTCCAGCTGAATCACACAGCGGACCTAACCGCCTATTCACTTCGTGGACAAGCGCCACGGCATTGGGTCGTCAATAACCGCCGCGATCAGCTATCGGCTACAGAGGCCGAATTTACAAAAAGACGAAAAAAAAAAAGAATACGCTTTGCTTAGAATTGTTTGCAGTAAAATAATTTCAGCCATTGCTGACGCTGGACATGTGAGAAGTGAAACCTGTTGACCAATGAGCATGAGTACTTACTCGTGAAAAGTTTTGTAAGTTTGGCTTCCATGTATTTATGCAGGGCGTGATTGTTTTCTGTCCGTTCGGATGATTGCTTGCATTTTTCCTCGAACCGAACTGACAACTCGGTGTATAGTGTAAACCCGCCTGATACCAATGCCAGGCAGACAAAGGACAGAAATGAAGGCCCGTATTTACCAAAGCCTCTTATGCTCGAATTACTCGTAAGAGAGCATTGCAGCCAGTACTTTTATCGAGGGAGCGCAATCGCCTTTCTGGATTAATCACAGCGCTACGCGACGCTCTGTGTTTAGGCGCATTATTAGCAGACATTGTAAACCCAGGAACCTTTTTTTTTTATTTTTTGTGCTTATCACTAAACCACTTCCCTCTGTAATGTCTTCACGCCTGTAGGGTAGTATTATTTGAAACGAAACAGGCGAGAAAAAAAAAAAAAGTCAGGCCGATGCAAACAAGTAAACACAACTTTTGATGAAAAAAAAAAAACTGATGCATAAGAAAGATAAATTATCGGTGGCTTGTCAACAATGGTCAAGAACGAAAGCCCCGAAGCAGTAATCGATGCAGCTTTTCGATACAGGCGCCTGCATTATGTATAAATAAAAGAAAAAAAGGCGGCTGCCAAACGTAATAATAAATGATCCCGATTTCGAAAGACGCTTAGGACACGTGGCGTAGTGCTGATAAACAAGTTTGTCGTGCATGTAATTTTAACTCGCAGCTTGCGAGCGGTTGCATGAAACGATGTTACTCGGGTTAGCAGTGTTTTATTTTGGTGCATCCATTTTTACTTTTGTTTGTCACTTGAGCAACGCGCAATACAGGAACAAGAACTGCCACATAAAATCGTGCCATTTTCGCAGGTTATAGTCTGATTGCGAAGTACTAGCACCTTCACATATATGGAAAGTTGCGCTTCCACAGCTCCCAACTTAATGGGTGCGTTTATTTTTGTTGTATAGTTGGTCAATATATGTTGTATAGGTCGTCAAGCTGATCACACAGCTGGGGAGTCAATATCAGAAGAGTCTATGGCCTAATATCTAGCGGCAGGTTGAGCAGATTATCTTTCCTCATCAGCTTAGCCAGCAGAAAGAAAAATGCTTACTTCGGCGTTTTGATATATATAGCCTTGCCCTGATCTCTCGATCTCGTTACAATGACTGTGTCGTAGCGTGGTCGAGAGGGAAATACGCCGTTCTGTTGATTACAAAGCGCCTCCGTGAGCGCCTCGAATGCTTTTTTTTTTCTTTTTTTCTTTTTTTATAGAAAAAGCCATTTTCTCTCACACGTTCATACTTCTTTGGTAAGGAGCCCTGTAATTTCGGCAAGTAGCGCCGTTCATAAAGTTAACAAAATCTGCACAATGTTTTACGTCCATGAACCATATGCCCCCTCTCCCCCTGTTAGAAACGTCAGCAAATCTCACCTTCTTCATCTCAAACTTCTATACGCGAAGCATCTTACAGAACGTTAAAAAAAATGAGGGTGAAAACACTGGCAAGCATTGACGTTGACTCTTCTCCGTCCACAGAACGTTTCTCACAACGTCGCCTGGTAATCTGGATTCACCTGCTCTAGCGTAATTAAAACTTTTGTCTTTCAAAGCCTGCCAATCAGGTGCCACGGCTATATTCTACCTATACTCTACATAAGCTCGTTGACGCGTCCGGGAGGTTACGCTGTTAGTGGTACCGACGGTATATAGGGTGCCAATCTTTTTAAGTCTGTTTATCCATTTCTTTTAATAAGACTTCACAGAACTGATTCATTAGTGTAAGCTTTGATTTCTTTAGCAGTTAGGTTTGTTCCCTTCAATAATTTGTTCATGTGCAACCTTTATTAAGTAAATGTGTACGAACTCCCTATTGGGCGTGAGCCAATTATTCAGGCAACACCAACAACGACGACGACCGCGGTCTACATTGAGCGCCGAGCAATGCTCCTGGGAGCAGAGCCGCAATCCGATTTTATTGCACAAACCGGCTTTTGGTGATGCAAATCGCCCACAATTCGCGCAACGCCTTTCGGGGTATAACGCTGTTGAAGTGGGCTATAGCGGTGCATCATTGATTGGAAAGCGCTTCACGATAGCGTATAGAGGATCACGGGCGCCGTACGAACGCTCCCTAGGCGTCCTCCACAAAGGCAGTTCTAAATCAAGCAAACTTCCATGTTCTGGGCTTTATTATTATGCATTAAGCCGCGGAATCCCGGCACCGAAGCTCTCTTCTTTTGTAAGCCGTCGCTTCGGAATCCTTCTCGCGCCGTCTTTCATTCTATTCTTTGGTACCTGTTGCCACGTCCAGTGCTGCAGCGTTCTCAACCTCGCGTGGAGAACAAGTTAGCCGATCGACGGCGCGCCTCGCTACGCAAAGCCATGCTTACAGCTAGTCAAAAAGGAGTAGGCGCGTTCCCGGTCTCTTTGTGGTCGCGCCGTGTGCATGTGCTAACGGCGCCGACTCAATGCAACGGGAACGGCGCCCGCTCACCCTCCTCCCAGGGGAGCCATCGCGCGCAAGCGTTGTGGTTTGCGAGCATCGCCCTATGCAAGAACTCGTATATACACACTCACAAACTAGGAGGAAGACAGATGCGAAGTAAAGAAGCGGTGTATGCTTTGGGCTTTCATTCAGCCCCATCGAGCCGCCACGATAGCGAAAGCGCGCGCGCGAGCATTCATCTCTTCGGTGCATCCTGTTGAGCATATTTTATTGCTTTGTATGCTTCGCCGCGAAGTCGAATAGAGTGGGTCTCTGTACGAGGAGAAGCTAGAAGGGAAGAAAAAAAAAGTAGAATGCTTGAAAATGGGATTAGTCGTCTATATAGCGCGTGCTGTTCGAGCTACCGCAACCGCCGTTGCCTTGACTACGAAGCACGTGGATGTGTGTGAAAGTGAAACAGACAGGAGCGATCAACGCAGAAGGCCATGGTATACGTTTTCGCTTGGAAAATTATGAGGTGAGAAACAGTGTCCGCGTCTGGACACACGGAATAGAGAGTGCATCATGGGCTTCCGCGTACCTGAGATTTCACACGGTACCTATTTTACTTGCCTTCTCCGATCACCGACGATGGAAGAAATCGTGCCAGTTGTTTCTAGTAATCACGCACATTGCGCGAATTTAGAACGCAAATAACAAGCAGCATGCGAGAAGTTTCCCAAAGCTTATCCCGGTCGTGTGCCCAAACATCAATGGCTAGATATGCGTCAGTATCATGAAAGAAATAAGGGGCAGATGTGCGTATGTATAACAGAGATAACGGAAACGTGTGGATTTCTCGCACAAGCGCCCGCTTAGCTTTAAGTGAAAAAAAGAATCTCATAAATATAATGCTGCCAGACTCCTATTTCAGTACATCTGCGCGATCATTCGTACAGTATACGTTTTTAGTCACGTGGACCCAGCTTCTCAGGAGGCGAAATGCGTGGTCACTATTCAGCCAGTATACTTTGAAGATTGTGTGTGTATACATGAATTTTTTTTCGCCATATAAGTACACTGGTACACAATAGCGACGAAGATGGCACGATTAAAGCTGCATAGCGGCAGCTGACTGATCCCACGTCATCGTGAACAGCAGGTATATTTACACGGCAAAATATTCATTAGACGTACTTGTGGCAAGATAAAAAGGAAAAAAAAATCGCAACACAGCAAGAACAAAAATGCGACAAATTCGAAACGGCTAAAGATATTTCTCAAGAGACACAGAAAGTTTGACTTCACAAGGCTAATTCTAGTAATGTGTTCTTGGACACAAATCGTACGTTTTCATAGGAAAGTTTTGTTTTATTTAGTGTTGAGGGAAGACAGTAGAAGGGAGTTTAAAGACCGCGACTAGTGCGTGGGCGGGGAACTGCCCAATATTCAGTGCATCGATTTTGGCAAAAACATGGGTTCACAGAAGACAAGACATTGTGGTGCCGAAGCAGTACAGTTGGACTGTTTCCCGCCATGAATTTTCCCGACCAGACGGGTTTCCGTCGAACCCTGGACTTCACAGTTAGACCAATATAATACTAAACATACAACTTATGAAGAGAATCTTAAGGGCAAAGTTCATTTGCGTCAGGATGACGACCTCAACAGCAACAGCATAGCGAGGACGAAAAAAAAAAAGAACCAAAAAAATGGAGCGCAACATTAATGTACTATAGGCTGTAGAATATGTAATACTGATTGCGAGTAAGGTTCATGGATGGAGCTCGCGTCTCAAACACTTGCTTAGAGCGCAGATACATAAATACTCAATCAGGTAGGTGAGTAGGCAATGTACAAAACTGCAGTGGTTCGAGAAATGTATGTGGCTGTGCAAATAAACGCGCCTGTAATTCCCTTCAAAAATATCGTGGAATCGAAAAGTAACCACATATTATTCTAATGCTTTACCGCCATTGCATCTTTGGGCACCATAGCGCAAGTGACCTCAACGATGCATAACTGAGACCACCTTCAACCTTGCCTATAGGGCGCCCATTACAGGTAACACATATAGGACAGGCGACTGTTCACAGTTGCGCGTCAGAACCTTTCGTTGTGATACCCAAGCAAACTTCCATTCTTTTTCTCGTCTCAAGTGTCAAGATTTATTCAACAGTCGCTTATTTTCAGCGCACAGGCGCTCATCGATATAAACAGCATTACACGCTTCAAAGCCCAGCGTACCAGCACTTCACGTTTCTCGCAGTAGAGTATCTCGTGCAGACTGAGTCGAGAACTTTAGGATAACATTTGGTTTGTTCTCATCTTCAGAGGGGACACTACGTGAATCAATGTCATTGTCGGTGATACGCGTGCTACACATCCGTCAATTTGTCCAGCGCTTTTTCTTGGGTCTTCATCAGCTCCGGCGCCTGAATTTTAAGCTTACAGGTGGCACTCATACAGCATATGCGACGCTCTAATCGATGGTCACTGAAATTTGAAAGCACTGCAACACTCGTGGCAGCAACAGGGAAAGGAACAATGCTACAGCACAAGATAAATAATGCCAAAAGCATGCAAAAATCCGAACAAGTCCATTAAACGACGTGCGCACTTTCCCACTTCCGCTTCCGAAGCCCTTATAATGCCAGACAGGTTTAATCAATAAAAAGTTAATTCGAAGCTGGTGCGCAATTGAGAAACGGCAACGTATATTTCTGAAACGAAGCTACTTGACTATGCACACAAAGCACAACATTCAGTCTACGTCCGTTCAACGCCGCCCTTATAGTAATTCCCGCATACGTGTCTCCTTTTACAGGTTAAGTACAGCCGTACAAAATTTTCGTTGGTCCGTTCTTCGTGGAAATTATTATTCGGCCACGCATACCCTCAAACGATGGGTGGTGCCTCCATGCGTACGTGCAGTGCTTCCTTCTGTGCTGGCGCAGTATTTGCGGGTTTATAAGGTGCATGTGCTCGCGAGCGCAAATCAGGAACTCGGTACGCTACATGGAGAGAACAGGCAGAAACGGGTAAGGGCTGTTATTACGCGATCGGACGGTGAAAGAATGGGAGTACGCAGTGGCCGCCTCGGGTCATCGGGAGCGGCTCATTTCACGGCTCGCTGGCGCCGTACGTCGCGGCCACCGGTGCAGGCAGCCAGCGCGGCGCTGAGGCGAAATTAGCGCGACCACCTCGCAAGAGGAGGCTGCAGTCCTACAGCGCGCATTAAGAGCTCAAATGGGCCCCGGGTGCTGCTGCTGCCGGGAGTGTCTGGGAGAGCCCCGCGGGGCTGGTCTAAGTGCTGCCAGAGGTGCCAGACTGCACCGGCAGACGTATGACCAGAGCGGCGAGCTCCCACGCACAGGCTATCGCGTTCACTGAGAGACGCCGAAGTCGCACGAACCTATAATAGCCCCAATGAATAACGTTAAACAGATAGAAACTATATTCTCTGCTCTGAATAACGGAAATTTCTCGATTCAAAATGCTGCTTTGAAATTGCACGTATGCAATTCCAAAGCTGCATTGCTCTCAAAATTTCTCTCGCGCTTTGCGCCGCTGTTTCCCTTTTTATCTGTGACGCTGAAGGGAGAGTCCTTCTAAAAGCGCTAGCATATCAATTAAGTTCGTGCCAGTGAGGAAAACATCAAGACAGAAAAAGTCAGTTTCGCCTCAAGGTGAAGCAATGAATGCGATGAGTGCAATGAATTCAATCAGTGCGTTTGTATTCTGCCGTTAGTATCCTGGAGAAGGAACGGCGCATAGCGTAATTGTCTAAGGCAGCGCGCTGCGAAGTGACGGGTCGCAGGTTGGAATCACCGGTCGCGCGCTTCGAAAAATTTTTCTTCTGAATTTTTTTTTTTTTGTGGCTTTTATGTATGTATACATGCATATACATATAGGGGACATGGCGGCGACGGCAAAAACCCGCCGAGTGTGTCAAATATAAATGATATCGCACAAAAAAAAAACAAAAAAAAAACATAGGTTTCTAATATAACCCTAACCGTTAGACGTAAGGCCTCTTCCTGTTCCTCTGGGACAATAACACTGCATCTTTATTGTTTTTATCATGCGACTGTGGCTGAGAAAACGATATCGCAGTCGCTCTACGAGGTCTGTTTACGCGCCAGAAGCTCCTCCACAAGCACCACAATACTCGCAAGTCGATGCGCTGTCTCCAGGAACTGGAGCTCACCGAGCGCGCACCAGATCTGACCGCATTGGAGAAACCGGCTTTCGGAGCTTGAGGCGCCGACATGTTTGAGGCGAGGCTAGCTGTCCCAGGCAATGCGCGAGCCTCTGCTTGTGGGACAAATACGGACTGTATGTCCGACTAGAGCAACGTTTTTGTTGTAGGCAGTCGCGCCCAGCCCCTTATAATAACCGAGACGCCCCAACCCCACCCGGCACACGGGCAGAACCCAAAGCTACTCGGCTAATATTTGCGGCCCAGGACCGGCGATGGGGTTCGTCGGGACCCGATGCATGTTGACGTTGCCGCACAAAGGACCGCGCTGGCTTTTGCGCGCATGCGCTTCCGTCTCGTTCTTTGATAAAGTAAAAATGTACGTGCGTGGGACAACAGGGCGGGGAAAAAGGGCGTAGGTATAAGGGGGGCCCACTCCGGCTTGCGAACTGCGTGCAGCTGGACGTGGGCGTACCTAGCCTGGCGGTGACGATGCCTTAGCGATGCCCACATTGGGGGCTTTGTAATGTTTAGATAAATCGCGCAGAAAAGAGAAAAAGAGAGAGATACCCGGTACAAAATCTCTTATGACGGTGGCTGAGCGCAATCAGCAACCCGCGAACACAATGAGCGTCAATTTACTAACGATGACTAGCTTGGTCATATTATTCTGATACTTTATATTGAGTAGCCATAATTCGCCAACGTTAGGTGGAAGCTCACGCTAATGTGTGTGTGTCCGTATGTAACGTATGACTACCTTACAATCGAGTCGCATTTTCAAGCAAAACGTTTAATAAACATCACGGTGGTGCGGTTTTGTGAATACGGCCCCTGCACTTTAGTTGAAAGGAAGGATATGTTATAGAAATTATGAATAGGATAGGTTGGCGCATTTAGGGTGGCGCCGGCTACTCCTTGTCACTTAGTGAAAGAAACAATAAATGCGAAAAAAAAAGAGGCATGTGTCGTAAAATATGGCACTCAGTACAGCACCAGTGTGGGTAAAGAAAATAGATTCGAAAACCACATAAATCGTAGTTCCGTGCAAGGTAGACGTAAGCAAAACAAGTACACATGTGCATATATGAAGTCAAATAATTTGGATGGCGCATGATAGACAGAACACAAGTAAATACATATAACGTAAAACACGCGATGGCAACATAAAACAGTTTTGAAAACATAACATTTATACTACTCATTTTGCTTTTATATGAGCCGAAATTTAATATTTCCATATAATATATTCATTTTCGAAAAGCTTTTTTTCAAAGGGACCAATTCTTTCTTCTGAAGGCCCGCTGTTGGCCATGTGGCGACGCACCAAGCATTGTTTTCGTTGTTTTTTTTTCTTTTTTTGAGTGAGTGATCTTAAATAAGCAAATTTGCTCGCACTACATTTTGTGGTGAATCATATTGTTTTTTTTTTTTCACTGGAGAAAAAGATGAGACATATTTTTGTCCGAGTGGCCACAAGAATACTGAGGATTAGAAGCACGAGGAAAGTGCCGCCTAAATGATATGGTCCACTAACGATTCGAAGTGTACAAAGTGCCCGGAGAATCGGTATACAAAAAATAACTGCGCACTCTAAATTGTTTTTATCGATCCAGTCGTTTTTGCCGAGACGTTGCTGAACCTGCAGTTGCCTGTGCTGAGTTATGAGAATTCCTGATCTGGTTATAAGCCGACAGAATTGGTCAGAAAGAGCTGCTTGCGGGGCATTTCGAGCTATGGCAAGGGCTCGGAACGGATGACTCTGAGAAACTGGGCCACGAAAGTGTCGCACAGCAATCCAGATAACTCGTTGCATTATTGATACCTTTTAAAGAAGAATTAACGGTGGCAGCCACGGCAGACAAGACCACTTGTCTAAACGTTGGCTTCAGTGACAGCTGTGTTCGGGGACTTAGCATTCGAACTATGTTACTGGTCGGAAGCTCAACCCCATCGGTATCATTTAAATGTTTCGCTCACTAACCTAATCCCGCAGCGTATAACAAGGCTTCGCGCTTTCCCATTCTAGAACCAAATTTTGTGATTTTATTATGCTGTCATATTGTTGTTCTGGTTGGACAAAGAAACTGGCGCTCTCGAGGTTCCCGCCAATACTTCTCGGTCGCGTGATTAGTCGCATACTTTTCTTTAATACGAAAGTCTGGCAGGCTCATTTGATGTTATCGCTTAACTACTGATATCCTTCACGAACATACAAATTACGTATATCGGTTTGCCGCAAAGCCGTGTACATCATTAGTTCCAGCTGTGATCGGCTATATGGTGTCGCTGTATTAAAAGAACCAAAACTGTGAGTTTCAACGTCAATGTCGATACTTTGTCTGTTCGTACAAATTTACCTGTGCTTATTTTCATTGAAAAGATTAACTGGAGTCTGAATGAGTGCGTACCAGCAAGAAAATACGAACTTGTTTCTTTTTTCATTTATTTAGATGTGAAAGCACGCGAAGGTAAGCCGGCGTTAGAGCCGGCCAAAATCATGAAATTGATTCTGAACTAGAAGGCAGTCAAGAAAAGAAAAGATAGTCAACAGCACAGTGCACATGATATTATCGGCCCCCCTTGGTAAGCCGGTGCAACTGACACCTATTCACGCGCTTGCTATCCATCAAGCACCCACCGCGACGGCTCTGTGGATATGGCGCTATTCGCGGCTGAACTCTGTAGGCAGCAGGTTTGACAGCGAAAGCGGCGGCGACATTTAGGCTAGATCCTGGCGAAAAGCAAGAACTCTCCTTGTACTACTTGAATTAAACTGCACGTTTAATAATATCGGGTGTTCAAAGTTTATCCCATATCCCGCCGCTGCGGTGCGCTTCACAATCAGATCAATGAAAGAAGAGGAATGAGTCCAGAAAACCGTTTTCTTTTTTTTGTTGTTGTTGTTAGACACAACCGCTTTGGGCCAGGAAAATCATAGGAGGTGTAATTTGTGGTTTTGTTTTTAAGTTGAATCGTAGCAATCGTGAGCTCAAGGGAAAAGGAATTAAAGTGGGCGAAAAACATCTAACCGCCGGAGGGGACCCAGCCCAAAACCTTCGCATGACGCGTGCGACGCTCCACCGAGTGAGGTGTCGGCGGCGGTCGTCCCCCCATCCACTTTCTCGGTTATGTCTGACTGTTATGTCTCTACCCTCCTATCTCTCTCATCTTTCTATTTCCCTTCCCTAATTCAACAGTGTGGGGTTGCCAACCGGAATCTTTTCTGGTTAACCTCCCTGCCTTCTGCCTTTCTGTTTTCCTTCCATCTGTACGCGTAACCCTGGTAGTGTTGGACAGCGCCACTCGTAGTCGTGGCTGCGATTATTCTTTTTTGCCAGATGGCGTCGCTTAGCACTTGATGTTTTACGAGCTGGCAGCTGAAAAAAAAAAAAAACAGATTGCGAATAACGCACTTTATACATTCCTTGGCTTCATTATCTCTCGGCTTTATTACTACAATCAGATCGTGATTCCTGAAACTCCACAACAAATTCCTTTTTGTCTATTAACTCGGACGGGTGGCACGCAGCTACCTCCGGCCGCCCGAAATCACAACGCTTCCTTTCAAAGATGCGGCGGATGTCAGCCGGATTGGCACGAATTAATGGCGCCATGCGCCGGGAGACACCAGTAGCCTCGGCTATGCTGCTCAGAAATGAGCCGAAGGCGAGAACCGCTGGTCTCGTGTCGGTCGGTTAGGAGGAGGCGGGTGCCAGAGAGCAGGCGCGGCGCCAGGTGATGCCACATGCCCTCTCCCGAGGCTTGCTTTGGGAAGGAGCGATGGTGGGGTTGGCGGGGATGGTCCAACCGGCGCTGAGGCACAGATGGTGGACTGACACGGGCAACGGCTGTTGCTGCTGCGCTAGAGGCAGCCCGCACGCGCGTTCTGCAAAAAAAGCGAACGATGGAAAGAGGGGGGTATGGTGCGGTACGGGTGTAGTAGAGCACGGCTCACGGATTGGGACAAAAGAGTGGAGCGGTGGGGAGTGGGGCGAGGAGGAAATGAGGAGAAAAGCCTTTCAGCAGTCGCACCACGCGCCTGCTTGCTTTTGCGTCATTTATATTGCTGAGCCCGTCTATACGGGGCCGTCGTTGACCGAACGCTAAGCATACACACGTGTCAGCGCGCTCGCCCGAAGAGAGCTGGCACTCGCGCGTTGGATTTGCCTCGGTTCTCCGAGATTTATAAACCAAGCAGCAAGGCTGCTTCCTATACGGCACGTGTGCGCCTTGTCGCCGTGTTTCATATGACGAAATTCAACAGGCAGCGCGGATGTGGCATGTCGGGTCTCATGAAAGCTCGAATAAGGAACATGAATAAGGGCGCCACTTAGCACGAGTGAAACTGGCTTACGAATAAAGCGTGGGGGAAGCGCAGTGCGCCCTCTTAAATGGAATAGTCGATAGAAGAAGTACGCAGTATAACATGGTTTTTCAGATAATAAACTTTCGCTGGCAATTATTTTTTTCCGGAATGACCGCCTTTGCGCCAAGTTCACGTTCGCGTTAGCTTATTGCAACGCTGTAAAAACAGCAAGTTTTGGCTCGCTCTGAATATTGCAGCACCAATGCTCAGATGATCGAAAAACTCATTCATCACTGGCGAGTAATGCCGCTGTGCGCCTGTGGAGTTGCAGCGCCTTTTCTCCTCCAGAAAAATCAAACCTAAGATTCTACGCGGCGGGTTACTTAGCAGAGTCTCCGCAAAATTTATTCGCTACATCTTAGTGTTTGAGATGCTCCTTTCATTTTTATTCTGTTTCAAACAATGAACAGAAATTACCCGCTTTGCTAGATAGCCATTATAATAGATGACTTCAAAGGAGAAGGGCTGGGATGGCTTCTTAACGAGCGTATGTTCTTGATCGAAGGCGTTTGGTCATGTGCTGCCACTGACTCTCTGTTATAACACTTATAGGTGCGTTTTTTTTTTCTTTCAAGTATTACAGTTTTCGTTAAAGGTTTGTGATTTACCTTCCTATAATGTTACCTTCCCACATATACTTGCATTTTGCTAAAATGCTAAGTTTTACAGATGTTTAATTCATTTTCGAATGTCGCGCTTAACAATTATTTGTGAATATCGAACTCTATACGCGAACGTCACTTTAGAGCTGTAAGCGTCAATCTTTACGCGAACAATGCCACCCATCGAAGTGTGGTCACCAAAGCAGTGGCCATATTGTTCACAAAACTTTCCAAAGAAAGGCGTTTGCATATTACTGAAGTGACCTATACATTGTTCTCACGTAGGCCGTACCACTGGCGTAGCTAGGGGGGGCGGAATGGGGGTCAGCGCCTCCCCCCCCCCCCCCCGAAACTTTCAGTTTTGCATGTGTGTATAATATACACGCACACACAAGCGCACGCACGAAAATACATGAAGGGTGGTTGAAACCCCTTCCCGAAAAAAAATTTCTCACGCCACTGGACCGTGCACATATTCGTTCGCGCTTCTGAACACTGCCCTTTCAGAAAGCGCTTCTACGAAATAATTATTTATGAATATGGGCTGCGCCTACTTTCAATTTGACTTTTCTCTCTTGCCGTCCATGTACACCATACGCCAAACTTCTTTACCTAGAGGGCGTAAAAGTGCTTCAAAACACGTTGCGGTTATGTTATACGTATATACACACGACCCTATACTAGTCTAGTTGTGCGACACCTGGCGGCGATTGTTAGGCCGGTGTGACCTAACGATTCTATTCCAGTTACTCGAATTGTGCTTCGTCAGCGGTGTATACACGGCGCTCCGTCTACGACATCACCAAAATCGATCAATAATGTTTGATGAATAATAAATTGGACGTACGAGCTATACGAATCTCTGCATTATGCTAGCCCTGGGGTCAAGATAATGCGTCCAGTAGCGCAGCAGCATATAGTGAGTATATAACACTGTGCTCGTACCTTTGCGTCAGCGGGCATACGCTCTACAAGTGCCTTCATTTTACCGGAGCTGCTGGTATAGGTTGATGTTATAGTCTCCTTGCACCTACGCTGGGCGTAAATACATCTAACATCTAATGGACTGTTAATGCGTTGGCTGCATATCATATACGTGCCCACTCACTATTCTAGATAGGAGGGTATTCGTTGAGGGATGAAAGCAACCACCAGCGCAAGATTTCTTGCACCGCTCTACTTAAATACAATTCTATTCATTTTTATAAATATAATCATGCTTGTCTCCTTCCTTTATGACACATCGAAGATAATTTAGCCAAAAAGCAAACACTGATAACTTCCTATCCTAATGAAATGCTCCTCAGTGAACATCTTGTCGCGATAAAGATCTTGTTGCCCCCCCCTCCCCCCTTGTTTCCAAGGTGCACTTGCAATAGCGTTAGAACTTGACAATATTCATTGCATACATATGTCTGCGGGGAGCCCTTGACTGAACGTTTCACGTTCATAATAACTGCATCGTTTTATTTTTATAATTTCACTGCACTGTCCTGCCGCTCTGAAAGGAGTTCGCTTAAGCTAAACGCTAAGCACGAGACCAAAATTGCACTAAACGCGTTGTCTTCTAAAAAAATGGGTGTGGATGTTTGGCGGAATCCTAATTTCACTGATGAAATGAACGCAAGAATTTATTCATTCAAATGAGCACCGTCTGACTACCGTAGTTATCTATTGGTCCATGTTATTCGGTCTTAGTTATCTATACCATGTTATTCTGTTTTTACAGCGAAGCTGTATGCAACTAGGTCAATCGTAACTGCGCTAAAAGTAACCCTGCTAACAGAAAACCCTTGGCGCAGGCATTTATCACAATAATTGGGCAAACTCCACTACTTAGCGCTGGTCCACTGAAAGGTCGCGGAACAGAGAATGCGGCAAAAGGTCACAGTTTCACCGTAAAGGCGAGGCAAGGAATGCGATAGCGGCAAATTGGAATATTTAGCAGCTATAGCTAGCAGCTAACTCTTTTAAGATCCGATCTGGCGCAACTCTATAAAACGTTTGCGTAAGGGAATATGACCGCTCCAACAAGCCAAGCGGTTTTCGTGCTGTCTCTCGCTTCAACTCAAAGTAAGCGGTGAGAGCACAGCACGTGCAAAAGGTATGAGCCGTAAGCTGATCTCTGACGCGATTGCGCACGCGCCAATGTGCACGAGCACGCCTTTTGGATCAAAGTTCGCAGTTGATGCCCGAGCGACGCAGCCCCCCCGTCAACGGCACCACTTCATGCTCTTCCGCGCGAGAGAGCCGACCCGCACGCTTCATCTCTGCTTGAGCCGCGCCCGTCGGCAGTCTTCGGACGCTTTCACACGTACATAGAACATACGACGCGCGGGGCAATGTTATCAAAGTTGGACTTTATACGGAACATGACGGCGACGGCAAAAATGCGCCTCGAGTGTCCATATAATCGTTATCGCAATAAAATGAGCCTAGAGGGTCTAATATAATTGATGTCGCAATTAAATTGAGGTAGTGAGCTTGGCATAATTTTGACGCGCCATGTGTGCTGCGCGCATCTGTTGTACGAGCATAAAGCACAAATCTAGATGCGCCGCGCGTTCCTACGTATGCTTACTCCTATACCATTGTGATTCCGTCAATATTCGTGCATATAGCAACGAAGACAGTGTGTCTCAGTTTCTGTAAATGACTTGTAACATATGGTCAGCATTTCTTTTATTATTATTATTCCTTAACGGAAGCGTTAACATGCAGTCGGCTTTCGTGCTTGAAGCAAGAAGAGTTTTCTACTGAGTATATTTTGCGTAAGATGGTGACAATATTGATTACAATCTAGGCATGTTCTTCTCGTGCTTACGATGTTTGTGTTACATCAACTAATTTTCACTTCATTGCAAAGTGCCGCATGCACGCCAGCTATAGCTAGTGGGTATGCTTCTGTTGAGTATGTGCCTCTACGCTTGAAAAAAAAAAAAAACCTGTTCAGTGCCTGAAGGATTCCTCCTCGGTAATCACATCTCCTTCAACGAACAGTACGGGGTACACTTGCGTTCGTTCTCTCAATTTTTTATTTCATGGAGGTATGTACTCACATCTTCACTTTTCTTCTCGTGCGCAGAAGAGACGACGGAGCAGCAGTGGCCGCTGGGTCCACCACGCGAGGTGACCATCGACGCCATTGCCGAGCACTCGTTCACGCTACGCTGGAAGCCGCCGCGACCGAACCCCTAACAAGCACGTCAAGCTGCAAGGGTACATGCTCACCTTACGCACCCACCGGCAAGGCTGCCTTCGGTAAGCTTCTTTTCCCACGTGTCGCATTTCTTCTTTAGTGTTGTTCGTAATTTACCTTCGTGTCAGCCACCGTGAACTTATGACCTGCGATGCGCAAATTATCTGCACAGCAGTGTGCAGATAACTCGTCACACATGTGCACGGAAGACGTGCGCATATGTGACCACATGCACACGTGTGCACGTCAGGCGTATAAATACAACAAAACTGCACATAGGTAGTTGTTTAGGTGTACAGTTATAGTTTCAAGGCCGCATCTGCCGTTTATATTAATGCAGCTTACTACGATCTTTTGCTTGATAAAAAAAAAATGGGGCGGACCTAAGCATGTAAGGAAGGGTGTTTCAGCTCCACTAACCTGAAACCTGGGGAGGGGCGAAGCATGCAGTGTTTTGAGGGAGATTTCTCTGATGAGGCACTATTGGTGCCGAGCCTGAAACCGGGCATGTAGGGAAGGGTGTTCCCGCTCCACTAACGTCGTCGCAAAACTGCGTCGGGATGCAGCTTACCCTAAGGCGCTTCTTCTTCTTCTTCTTTTTCTTTTTCTTCTTCTTCCCTTTATGCCTTGTTTCAGTTCCCTACGGCATGTAGGGAAGGGTGTTTCAGCTGCACTAACGTCGTCGGCTATTTGTTGGGCTAACTGTTGCCTTCTTCATTTTTAGTGGACCGGTGGCAAGCAGTGGGCTTTGCCCAATTTCTGTGGCGCATACTCGTTTTTATGATGGACCGTGACCACACGACACACCGTGACTACATGGCACACCGTGACGACATGAGACGCCGACGTCACAGCCTCGTCGCATAAGTTTGCGCCGAAACTCATGCTACACGCGACGTCGCAAAGCCCTCCTCGGTGGTGATGTCCTTGCTCCCTTATACGACGCAGCCCTCTCTCTCGCTGTTTATGATACACCGTGACGGCATGACATGCCGTGACTACATGACACGCCGACAAGCCTAGATCCTAAAGTGCTTCGCCTCCCAAAAAGTTGCAGTTAAAGGAGTACTGACACGAATTTTAAATATTTTCGGATTGTTGCTCTAAATAAAAACGTGGGTGTCGAGAACCCTAAAAAGAGTGTCGCGGTGCATGGGAATGCATCGAATATATTTTTATTACCGCTACCTTAAAAAACCAATTTCGGTTTCGGTATCGAGAGGGTGGCTTCGCAGTGACGTATCGAGACTGCTCTGACGTCACGGGAAGACTGCAACTCGCGACATACTAGCAACAGTTGCCTATTTGCTGTCAGTCGCACGTGGTTCACGTAAACAACGATGAGTGCATTGTCGTCCAGTGACTATGAGAGTGATTTCTGCGACTTAGGCTGCATGCAGGACGCAAATTTCGCGAACCCAGTGAGCTGTGTTGATTTGTCATGATAATGTCCATTGCGGTGGGGCTGGCTTGCAGATGCTGGGTCACGAACTTTAAAATCAATGTATAATATTTTGATAGCGTTGTGTGGCTCCGGTGTGAGGAGAGCGATGACAGTGCACACTATGGAAACGATAGAGTTCCCTTTTGGGGTGCTTCAGAATCGTGTCAGTACTCCTTTTAAGTGTCGTTAACAACAGCCGGCAGAAGCTTTAGTTAACACTGAAGAAAAGACGATAAAGCGCTGTTTACGAATAAGACACAAGAACAGCTCGTTGAGTAGTAAACTGAAGTAGTTTTACGATATCATTAATATGTATTTCTCGACATACCCAGAGAAAGTTCAAGTAGCTCAAATGATTGCTGTCGGCGCGTTGCCAGTCTTCATCGTTGTATTTATTAATATAGCTTCTCTATCGCTGTACTACCTGTGACTTGCTTTAAACAACTTTCATGCAAATGCCCTCCACTTACTGTTTGAACTTCTTGTAATGAATGTCCACGTTCACTAAATTACGGCAGGCAGTGTCGTTAACTGCAGCTGAAACATTACCGGCAGCATACAGGTCGTATGGCTGGTGGCAGCGGTGGTGTAGTTCTCGCACGCAGTTTCACTACAAACACGGGCCATTTGTCGCATGGCCATACCCTGTCTGTCTACTCCAATTCAGCTCGTCACCCCTTGTGCAAAACATGTGATTCCTGCAGCGGTGCATGCGTAACGAGGCAGTAATAATTATAGGACTTGCATCACGCGTGCGTGATGCCTTGCTCTTGCAGCGTGTTGGAAGTGGCCTGTACTGGCCGCGTCGTGATATAAAAAATAAATAAATGCGTATCAATGACTAGATCCATGTTACGCGCGTGAAGTCACACCATCGTGTCGAATAGCGTTGACGGGCTAATATTATTGAGCCGAATCTTCACACGGAGTCGTGAAAGGCTATAGTAGGAGGTGCGCGAAAACAGTATACGAGTACATGCGGCTGAACGTTGAATGCACACTGGAAGTAATTAAAAAAACAGTGACTCGAGGCTCGCAGTGACGCGTTCTTCTGAAATACAGTATCAACTTGTGGCATGCTTGGCGTGCAGCATCCACTTACTGTGTGCTGATGCCAAGGGTTTTTGGGTCATATTTTCTATGGCCAAGTGGTTCTAAGGTAACCAGACAATTTCTACAAACATTAAGTTAGGATCAGTAAATGACTTCGACAATTGTGCGGAATCAGTTTTCTGGTCAGCGCAGAATTAGAAAGTCATGTTATCAGACTAACCAACTAAAGAGCTAGCTTCATGTTAAAAGACGGTGGAGCGTGCAAGCACGGACACAAGAGGGAAGTCAAGACACCACAAACGGCGTTTGTGGTGTCTTCACTTCTCTCTTGTGTCCGTGCTTGCACGCCCAATGTTTTTTAACATGAGAACCAACCAGCTACCTCAGCTCTCTGTTATTCGGAAACTAAATGACATAATTATCGTGCTTTTTTCTATGTTTGGTGGGTTGGCTTTTTCTTCTGGTTTTCTTTTTTCCGTTTTTTTTTGTCATTTGTTCCTTGTTTTTCTTTTTTCTTTGTTTTTCTTTATTTTTCTTTATTTTTTCCTATATGTTGCAGTTTTTTTTTTCTTTTTTGTGTGATTCCAACAGCTTCTGAAAGTACAAAAATGACACTATAGCTCAGCTATGCCAATCCACACTTCACACGGTGATGAATAATGACATCTCAACTGCGCTGCGTTCGCGCGTCGTCTCTGCCGAGTCATAAATGGCCCGCCAGCCGTTTCCGGAATGCGTTTGCGTTGCGGAACTAGGCATGCTCGGACGGCAGTGGAATTTGCGTGCATTTCCATGCCTCCGCAAATTTATGCGCTGGCGAGCCCAACAGCGCCGATCTCATGCTCGGCTGTCGCTAGCCCGAGAGAGTGTGTCTGCATCGAATTGGATTAGCATCCGCGAAATTAATCCGCCTAACGACGAGCCACGACCCTAAGGCCGTTTTGGTCGACGGAGAGTCATAGTGGCCGCGCGATAAGCGCAGTTAATAGGGAGATGTCACTGGCACTGAAGGAGGCTTTAGGTTGACAGAAAAGAAAAAAAGAACAGTGCGCTAGCTTGCGCGGTCGCCTATGTAGTATGCTGTAGGTGATCATTGCGAGGTCTCATGGCCGAGGAGTTCTGAGTATCGAAACGCGAGCACTTTTTATCAGCTTTTACGGGCGCAATTTTTTTCCGTGTGCTTCAAGCTGTTGCCACTCGGGTACTAATTATTCTTCTCTTCCCAACTTTGACAATCGATTGAGATTATCAATGAGTGCATGGAATTTGCAGTAGCGTACTCGTTGTCCACACTGTCGTTTGATCTCTCAAAACCGCCGCACTAAGCAAGTGACCCACGAGAACGACGTACGTCGACGTTCCCGATGCATCAAAACTTGCAACAAACCGATCGGCTTTCGTCGTATAAAAGCCGTTCCCGGAACGGTCTGGTAATCTTTGCAGCGGATGCGCACTTTTCACTCTTCCAACATTTAAACCTCGAACAAACATTTCTAAGGTGCTAAGACTTCATGAGCGCGTGCGTATAGTGTTTCTCTTTCTGAACCAGAAATCATCGTTCATTGTAATGAAAGCAACGCCGATTTAGCTGCGAAAGCTTTAGTGCAACATTTCTGCATCGTGCGCAAGGTATATTTTGGTCTTTGGGCACACCTGGCAATGTGCAGTGTATTGCTCGACTAGCAACAGTCACCCCTCAGTTTGAACTCTACTGGTACGACACCATCTATGCGATGCTAATGCTTGGACCTGTCGGCAACGTGCGCTGTGATTGGATGTTCACATGTTGCCGATATATTGCGCCTAATTTACGCATATACGGCTGGAGGCTATGCTTGGCTTATGTGTTTATCTCTTTGTTAAGTCCAAATTTCGTTATACTTATCCTGTAGTTCATCCTGTAGTTCATTTTTTTTTTGTCTGTCATTGCTGTTGTTATGTTGATGGTTCAGACTTGTTAATCGCTTTGTTAGGTATATGCACCATTTCAAAACTTACTTATATATTCCGTTCGCGCAAAAAAGCAAAAAAAAATAATAAACAAAATAACTAAAATAAAATACAAGCGTCTCCCGGAGGCTGGGCGCGCTTAGGCCATATGAACGACGGTCGGTTTCAAAATACATGGTACAAGGGCTGCCGGCATGGGCCTCGCATGTACGTACTCACGTACGTTACTATAGTATAAGTCAAAATTGCTAGAGATGACCCAAACAAAGGTCACGGTTTCGGTCCCGGCCACGGCGGTCGCATTTCGATGGAGGCGAAATGCTTGAGGCCCGTGTACTTTGCATTATCAGTGAACGTTAAAGAACACCAGATTGTGGAAATTTCCGGAGCCCTCCACTACGGCGTCTCTCGCAATCATATCGCCGTTTTGGGAAGTACAAAACCCACATATTATTATTAAAGTTGCTAGAGAGAACCAAACTCAGTGTCTCAACTCCACCGAATAAGTGGGTACATACCAAAATTGCTGTCGCGGGAAATAGCAGTGCTGTTATCGAATCCTTAATTCTGGTTTCTTTAAGTTTGGCCTTCTGGTGCTCTAGAAGCGCGGGAGCCGAATCGAACGCATGCGCGGTGCAATCTAGCGCTTGTCACGGTTTAGCATCGCGGTGCTTCGAAGGCGAAAAGGGCACTTCCCATTTCAGATAACAGACATGTTCATACAAGCGCTCAATCTCACGCGGGTAGCTGTTTCGGCTTTTCGGCTGTTTAGAACAGTCAGTACTTGTTCACTTTTTCACCGTGTATTCCTTGCGGGCTTGTGCAGAAGAACACGTGAAAAAGAGTTACCTGCAATGCGTAAATTTTTAAAAAAATCTCGCCACCACGTAAAAGAAAGCAAACATGGTGCGAATAGTAGAAACGTTGGCAGTATGGTTTTGGGACGTAAAACCCCAGATATTATTATTAAACGTTGGCAGTAACGCATTGGGATATTGTCCGGTCGTGCGTAGAAGTGGTGCTGACGGCGAGACCGACCGCAGGCAGCCCGAGTAGTAGATTAGCGGCGAGCTTGTCGCGCTTTAATATCAAAGACACGAATTCGACTTCGATACACGCCGGTCGCATTTCGATGGAGCGGAATGCAATATCATCCATGTGCATAGAATTAGCTTAAGGTGGTGCAGCTGGAAGGAGGAGAGATGGACACCGCAGGCATGAAGACGTGTCCAACTAGCCCAAAGCACTAAGCTTCTAAGTTAGATTTATAGGTGGCGAAACGTAATCATACATTGTGCTGATAAAATTAGTGCCTTTTTGCTGCACCACATGGAGCATTGTGGCAAAAAAATTCTGCGTGAAAAAAATTTTCACTCCCGTGCCACCTTCTCAAATTTCGCTCGCTATTATTACACTGTGCTTGATAAAATAATTATTTAAAATTTATATTTGTACGCTGATCTATGAAGCTGCGTTTGCGCTGCTACAGAAATTCTGTTCAGACGTTCCACTGTAGAGCACTCGCGAAACTTTTGTGTTCGCCTGTCAGCCACTCATCTTCAAAACCTAAGAAAATGTTCAAAGTTCAGGATTTTTTATTAAACAAGCTCGCGCTCTCCCTGGCCATTCTAAACGTTTGTTAACTTTTCAGGAACATATATTTTTGTACAAAAATGTTCAAGGGTCAAATATGCTTTTTTTTCCCGAAAAATTGAGAAACTAGAGAAAGATGAGATCTCAGCAAGAAAGACGTAGATGGGGAAGACGAAAAAGTTGGACTGATGCTTGCGGTTTGTAGTTATTAAAACATTCTACGAGAAAGTCCGATTCTTCGCGTTGCAATACCAATTGCGGAGTGCTTTATGCGGGTTACTAAGCACACTTCTGTAAGAGTTTCTCTGTCACGTCAGTTACGTGCCCCTTTTCCGCTTTATAGCACGGGAAATTAGATATCTTAAACAAGTTAAAGCGTGGAAACATGCAGCTGTGATCATAATTCGATAAACAAAATGGTATAATTCGATAAACAGTAGACCAAATACCTTAGCTCGGAAGCTTCTATCTCAACACTAAACAGAATCAAAACTCGGCTTTCTCGGTAAGCATTGCACCGATATTTATTAGCTTTCCTGCGTTTAAGAGAAAACGCAAGAGTTTATAGAAACCGTAACAATTTGATTCTCGGTTTCTGCTACCAATTTGCTTAGAGCAATCCTTGAATATTAGAGGCTATCAAAAACTTTCAAGCGTCAAGTTTACTAATCTATAAATAGATATAGTGTAGTTACTATACCAAGAATAACTTTTTTTTCTGATATGATATATAAGGAGATGTTTGCGCACAAGTAACCTTAATGAATTGAATCTAATATTACTTCATAGCGGCAAGTTAGTGCGTGATCGATCGCTTTGAAATAAGCAGCTAATTGGGGTATATGACAGGGGTTTCTACCACATCCTCATAAACCATGTAACCGTTTCTCGTAAGTTGCGAATTTATGTACCACACTGGCCCACTTTACGCGCTCTAACAGATTCAGTTCACAGAACCGCGCGGTTTTTGTTATTGGTGCAGAGCCACAGACAAGTGAACGTCGTTCTTCAATTATTTTTTTCCTGTTGCTAATTTTCGGTATCTTTTCTTTAAAAATGCAGGATCCCATATAAAAGGCAATCATTTTTTCTCTAGAACTTAGTTTTCTTGCTGAAGTGCAACACCTTTCATTTGAACCGGATGAGCGGTTCTTTACTCTACTGCGTTTTACATGTAGTACTTGAACAAAGCAGCATTGCACCTTGCTCCGAGCTAAAGCCGCGCTTTTACCATCGCAGACACGGAACGCTACGCGCTAGACAGGAATTGAGACACTGCCGCAGTGCTATTTCTGTCACGACACCGCCGGCCACTTGCACCATCCGGCATTCGTAGGACGGCATAGGGAGCTGGGAAGCCGAGTTTGGTTCTGTTAAAGTTAGGGCCTCGCTTGTACATGGTCAAGTGTTGCCGTGCCGTCCGTCTACAAACACGCACCCCTCCGGCAACATTTATTCTTCGTGTGTTATATGTTCTTCCGTTTATATGCTGCCTAATCTATAGGTATTGAGGCTTTTTGGCTATTTGGCTTTTTTTTATCTTTTGTTATTCACCGAGTGGAGAAGAGAAACCGTCTCCAGCGAAGAGCGACGACGACTCCTCTGTTTATTTTTACCTAAACTAAAAGAAACGGAAAGAAAACCAACCATATTGGCCAAGATTCGCAGTGAACTAGAGCCTGGTGCCTCACGCGTCGGAATGCTGCGCGCGACAGCGAAAAGACAAGAACTGCCGCCTCGTGTTGAAAATGCTGGGACGTTACGCTCGTAACAGTAAGACCTCATATTTTTCTCCTCTTTTGGCAGACAGATTCCTCGGGCTATAAAAAAAAACTCACAGTGTCCCTTATGCATTCGCCTAAGAAGACTAAAAGGCGAAGGTCGTCTCCTTACTTTCCTTCCCAGTCAATCCACTAACCACCCCCACCCACACCCTGCGTGAGCTTGACGCACCTAACGTAGTTTTGCACTGCCTTCGTGATCGGCCCACCTCTGAAGAAGCGAAGATGTCGTGTGACGTCACGTTGTGACGTCATAGTGACGCCATGATGACGTCACACATTTTGGCGATCGGTGACGCCATGTTGACGTCATATGGTGACGTCATCACGTGATGATATTTTCGCATTGCTCGTATTGATGAGGCATATAAGGCTTTCGCCGTAATAACTAACCCGAAACACTCGCTATATAGGGGTGATGCGCGCAAACGATGTTTTCCCTGCACGATACTACATAATAAAAGAGCACAAAGAGTACATACAAACGCACAGAAGGCGCGTTGTGTAGCGCTCATGTTAACATATTTATCGTATGGGAAACGCGAATTTCCCTCCGCCATCACCATCACTTTCTTTTCGTTCTCGAAAGCGTGTAGGCCGCGTAGTCTTTGTTTACTGGGTACTCTAGCTCGATTATTTTTTTTTTTAACACAAAATTGTTTTATGCCGGGCTACACTGAAGATTGACGCATATAATTTCCGTCACGGAACGTCAGTGAAAGGATGCGCGTCAATAAAAGGATGCGCGAGCACCTCGGGAAGAAATACTGCAGTTTTGTACACCACCACTAGCTGCAGTTTTGTACACCACCACCAACCAAATTTTTGTGTTTACTACGAGTTACGTACTTCCCTTTTTTGTTTTTCTTTGTTGAATCGAAATCAAGTGACTGATGTTAGAAGATAAACATCGTTTCTTGCATTATGATATCAAATTCCAATTGCTTACTTCTGTTTATTTTGAGAAAAACTATTACAGTTTCTGTTATGTATCCTTCTAATGGGACCCGCACTAGCCTTTGGCTATGGGACCATACAGTTTGTGCATATTTTGTACAAGATATGTGTGCAATAAAGAACATTCATTCATTCATTCATTCAAAATTACCCGGCCGCGAAATCGAACCTCCGACTCCTCGACTTTCGAGGAAAGAAGCCGGACGCGCTGATCACTGCGCCGTAGACGGTAACACATTTGCACACGCGAATGCATAATATACGCTTCGCCCAATGACAGAAAAGGCGCCGCCATCTAGGAGCGACCGGTTCAGGGAATGCACTAGGCTGGAGCGTTGGGGGAAGCGTCTCGGCGAAGTCATGACTCCGTTTGACCAGCAGAACACGCGCTATCGGGAAGCACAATGCTTTCACGCTTTCGAGCCACACAATACTAACGGGTCATCTCGCATTCGTGAATCAGAGTGCGTCGCTACATACCGGACTGCCTAAAACACTACGAAGTCGACGAAGTCGAACAAAAATGTGCGATAGAAGTGTGGCAGGCGTTGTCAGCACGGGTGCATCCACGTCGAAGATTGTCATGCCGGCCCAACAGCATTACACACTGCGCACATTGTATTTCTTAATATCCAACACAGCTGCAACTACTTTTACGAAGACAAGTTTGTTTTGTGTTATGAGCGATTCCTGTGAAAAAGAGATCGGTCATATTTTTCTTTTTGTCTTGTTGGAAGTCTGATATCCTGTATTTGCTTTTACGTGTGACCGCCGTCTTAGAACGGATAAAGGGGGCATGAACAAGATGAAGCTATACGTGCAAACTGTCTTAGAACGGTGGAAGGTAGCATGGACCTGGTGAAGCTATCTGCGAACACCGCAGCGGAAGAAACGCCTTGCCCGAGGCGCTCATATACAGCTGCCCACATCCCCGTCCTCGTAACAGCCTGACGTGTGCGCGCTGGAAGAGCGAGCAGGACCTCAGCGAGAAGAGCTCGCGAAGGATCTTCTGCTGGCGCCGTCGTTGTCGCGGCTGAACCGGTGACGCCCCCTCCTCCGCTCCGTGCACACGCACACACAAACACACACAGCTCACAGGCCGAACAGAGAAAGAGAGCCGCGCCAGATCCATTGAGCCGCGGCGCCGAGGGTTTATTGTGGCGCGCGCACGGGGGCCTCGATTAGGGGCTTCCCGAAGCGCCGCCACTCACGACGGCCGCTTGACGAATGGCCCTTTTTTTCGGACGACCGCCCGCGCACGCCGCGCGATTGGCCCTAATGAGCCGCATCCGAGGGCGCTGCCGCGGCGCAACCCGCGTGCTCCACCTCTTCAGGCTTCTGTCATGTATACTTTGTTAACGTGGTCCTTGCGCCGCGCTGTTCATGGACGGAGGGCTGAACCAGGCGCGGGGAGACCACCGAGGTCTGATTAATTTCGTGTTTACGCATGTAACGCGTTTTGGATCGCGCACTTACTTTCCCATGGAAAATGCTTGCAGTACACCCATACATGTTGCCAAAATATCCTCTTTACTTGAGCAGAACATCATGGTCCGCTGTTTGCTTTTCGTTTCGGTGTTTCTCCTAGTACCTGGTGGCTTTTGGTGCGTCGGATTGCCGGGATGGTGTGTATTGCAGCCGTCACTGTCAGCATGCACCAGCTTTTACCAGGACCCTCCTCACGAAGGGTTTACACTTTTATTGGCATTACCCATTACGTACCATAATATTCGCATTTCAGCCCAAAAGAGCGTCTCCTATAAGTGAACTGCTCCGATTTTGATCGTTATATACCGATAAGTTACAACAAAAAGAAAGGCTGAAGAGGATAAGGAAAATAGCGTTATTAAATATAACAAAGGCAGCTCAAGGAGGTTTGTTGTACCAGAGCGCAACGTCTCGAGTCACATTCGAGTAAATCATTGGCATTCATCACCGGCGTTCGCTTCTTGCCAATATACCCCACGAACTTCGGTATGTGAATTGGCTGCTGACGGCACAACACTTCTCACGCGGAAAGATTTCGCGCTCCGCCAGCGCCGGCTGCATTTGCGCCGTTCGCTGGGCGGCAGCCGAGGTGCAGCCAGGTCGGCACACCTCTCGGTCGAGAAATGTGTCCCTTTCTTTCCCGCCCACTGCGGCGCTCTAGCAGAGCGCCCTCATGGCTGCTGAGGGATTCTAGAGACCGGCCAAAGCGGATATCGGCACGCGGCTTCAATCGAGGCTTCCGAGGCTCTGGGGACGCTTTGATGGGCGCTATACGCGGGCGGCCGAGTGTAGCCACCGCGCAGGGAGAGAAGAGGGGAGAAGCTTCAGCCGATTTCGGGGGGCCATAAACTTCTGACACGAATTCTCCGTATCGGTTGCGACTCGAGCTCTCGCGAGTCCCGATATAGGAAAATCCAGCCGCGGCCCGACTGCCCGCGCAGCCGGGCAAACAGGCGCTCGCCGCTCGCACTTGGAGCGCGCTGCACAGTCAGCCGCGGCCTGTGCGCCGGTGAATCATACTCTGCAGAGTTACACGAGCGGAAAGGAGAAAAAAAATATAAAGGAGCAGGCTGTAAAATATAGTGGCCGGAAAGATTTGTAGGTGTATATGGCAGAATAATGGAAGTGGGCCACGGGTGGCTTGTTGCAGTACAGTAAGGAGGAGAGTGCAAAGAAAACATTGAGGCGTGACCGACGAGAAAAGAAGCAGTCTGTGGGGAACGGCAACAGAGGTGTGTTTGACAAGAATAAACGAAAGGCAAAGTATGTGCAGCAGGTGCTGCTGCTGCTTGCTTCTCTTTATTTTTTTTTATTTTTTTTTTATAAACTTTCCTTCTTCTGCCATAAAAGGCTTGTTCTTAGAAGAAAGTAGCCTGGGAAAGTTGAAATTGGCAAGAAAAACAGATAAAGACGACGAGGGAGGAAGAGAGGCGCGCGTTCTCCGTGTCGCTGGGAGGGCAGCGTTCTCCTATAGCCTCGCTTTCGCTCTCAAGTGTCCCTTCCTCTTTGTCCCCTACGTCCGTTCAAGCGTCCGCGCGGCGCCACTGCATTCGCGAAAGCCGTTCGATGAAGCGGGCTTAAGAGATGGTGTTTGTTTTTCTTTTTACCTTCTCCACTTCCTCGGCCGCTTACGCTGGCCTTTTATTCCCGCTAAAGCGCCTTATCTCCTCTTGTTCGCGCCTGCGCTTGTGCTTCATATTTTGAAGAGAGCGGCCTCGTCTCGTCTTTCCACTCTAATCTCGGAAGGCCGCAACACCCATCACTTGCGCTCGAGGATGTCCTCTGCATGGGAAAGCAACACATGCAGGCTCGGGTTTGCCGCTGCTGTGTCTTGCCTCGCGTGGGCGGTTCCGTGTTTGCTTATGTACGCTCGTCCTCGCATCCTTCCATTACGCGAAATGGGTTCGGCAGGACGGCTGTCGAGAGGATAAATATTACTATTTCTTGTCTTTTTTTTTATGCGCTTTCTTTTCGCTTGTAGAGGTGCTGAGGAAGTAAGTGCGAATGAAGCCCGCAGTGTCAAAACACCATCAGCAGCATCTTGTTTTTGCTTCGCCGTGCGGAACTTCATACGAATGGAGCGGTACAAGCACGACGCCTAGAAATAGAGAATTGCGTTACAAGCGGTGAATAATACTGCCTATAGCTCCCATCGGCATTATAAAATGAGTGAATGCTGTCAGTTTAACGAATTATCACGGCCAGAAATCTTTTCATCGCCCGGCACGCTGTATCGAGGAGTGTAAGCGTATGCGCAGTTACTCTACATATACTCTAGTGCGTCTCGCTGCCCTAGTGGAAAGCATACAAGGCGCGACAAGTAAAGCTATGCTGTTATTGCCCTCCTTCAAACCATGACATGTACAGCTAAGCTAGATTTCCGCACTTTTGAAAAATAATGCTTTTATTCTAATCTTTTCTTCAAACTTTCGTCAAACTGCACCCAAAAAATAGTTGCTGTTTTCTTTAGTATTTCTCTTTTCCGACATACAAGGCAGAAGTTCAGGGGAAGCTTGAAGAGATGCAAAGTCCTTGGAGCACGGCGTGTCGCTGGAGCCGACGTTTCGGCAAGCGGACTTGTCTTCTTCAAGGATGCCTTGACGAAGACAAGGCCGCTTGCCCAAACGTCGGCTCCAGCGACACGCCGTGTTCGGGGATTTTTCATCTTTTCTGACATAATACTCCTCAAAGGTAAAAACTAACGAGAGTTCCCTCTGTGTGTCCATCTTTATCCTCCACGTTTTTGCATGTATGCGAACAGTTTCCCGCCAGAGGGTGTGCTGTGCATACACGTGTCTGTGACGCAGGCGAGGAGAAGGCACTGATGCTTCCCGCGGTGATCCAGTCCAAGCTGGTGACGCGGCTGCGCGAGGGCACCGAGTACGCCGTGGTCCTCGCGGCCGTCTACCCGAACGTGCAGACCGCGGCCGCACCCAAGCTCACCGTGCGCACCGCCCTGCCCGTCGCTGAACTGCCCGTCGGCGACGACTCCTACCTGGACAATAAAATCCGTGAGTGTACTCTTCCTGCCAGCCCGAGGCCACCGAAACATCGTTATTCATTCCCTACGAGAGTGAACATTTATTTATTTATTGCAGTTCACGTCTTTATTGGCCTCTATTTTTGGCATTGGGTAAGGGGAGTTACATGAGAGAGTGAGAGGTTGTAGAGAGCTAAGGAAGGGAGGTCAAGTTGAAATGCGTAAAAGCCTATAGACAGGGGAAGGGAAATAAGGGATTAAAAAAAAGGTCACAGTTTCGCCGCAAGGGCGAATCAATGAATGCGATAGCAAAAAATTGGAATGTCACACGAAGAACGACAAGCAGCTCGATACTTGTAGCGCGCCACTGAAGCACAAAGACGGACGCTCGACAAGAACGCGCAGGTATACACAGGATAAGCGTGAACTAACAACTGTCAATGTTGTTACATCTTTGTGCTTGAGCAACGCGCTGCAAGTGTCGACAATGCAGAACCCGACGCTCTTAGATATTTCTTTTTCTTTTTAACTGCGGCGCGTGGAGTGACCCCTCTACGTCCCCTGCCACGTGTCGGCGTCTGATCCAATGTGTTCCCGGCGTTCTTTTTTTATCTTTCCACATCACGAGTAGGTACAGAAAGGGGCCACTTTTTTCGTGCGCGTCTCAAGGGTAGTTTTCAAATCGAAAGAAAATGTAGGAGCGTTGCGTGATAGAAAACACGCTCAAGCTTCTCCGAGATCTGCGCACCGCCAGCGATAAATGGTGTATGTAAATAACTTGCCGTTAACATGCCGGCGCAAGCATTGGTCGTGGCTCAGTGGTCTAACGCAGCGCGCTGCGCAGCGAGGGGTCGCTGGTTCGAATCCCCGGTCGGGTGCTTCGGAATTTTCTTCTTTGTGCCTTTTTCACATATATACATACATATAAATATCCGGGACATGACAGTGACGGCGACGGCGAAAATCCGCCGAGATTGTCCATATAATTGCTATCGCAATGAAAAAAAGGGAAGAACATCGGAGGATCCATTCCACTGTGTGAAGGTGGATGACCTGCGAAGCTGTAAATCATCTAACAGGGATTGGAGCAGCACGTGCATTTATTTCCATCACTTGATACTGGTAGTGAAGATATTTGTCATTACTGTGATAGACACTGACTGGTTCATTTAGAACCTTTGGCATGTGCTTAGCAGAAGTTAAATCTATATGCAACCGTTCTTGAGTAGTTGAGAGAGAGAAAAAAAAAACTTTACTTTGTGTATTTGCTGGGGTCAAGAGAGGCAAGTAACTTACACTGGTGTGGCACTTCAAACTTTTCGTACACAAACTGAGTGAACCATTTCGTGTCAAGTTTTAAATTGTCCACATTTATTAAAGCGCAGCTCTTGGGCACCCGTCGGTGTCGTAGTAATCGTTAGCAACCATATTTACTTTGCGGAACATAGACGCGGACTTGGATATACTGACTTCGGTGACCCGGCGGATGGTTTCTAACGCAGCCATACATTCAGCCCCTATGGCAGAGATATTACTACGTGCGCTCAGTCTGGCGTCTTCAGTTTCGTTAGGAACCAGGAACAGCGCCGCAAGGCGCCTTGACATGCTTTGCGTGCTACCTGTTTTGACGTTGCATTAATGAACCAAGCAGCAAATTTCTGCTGCACGTGTACGTTATAGCAATTTGTCCCAGACGTTTCTATTTTCCTGACATGAAAACCAGCAGGATCGCTCGCTTCATAAGCGGCTCACATGTTAAGGCGCTATTTGAAAAACACGTTCACGACAACTTCTCTTGCGTGCGCATCTGTGTCACTACATGTTTTCCCCATGAACACTCCTTTTATCAGTGAAAGCACGCTGACTCGAGCAAGATGCAGCTTGTATACTGTGGGGCTTGAACGATGTTTGGACCTGGAAAGGGCCATCGACAACACTTTTCGGGGGGTGCTTACTTAAAAATGCGATACGATTACTCCATATTAGCTCTTCGCTAGAGAGAGAGAGAAAGATAAAGGCAAGACAGGGAGGTTAATCAGAGGAAGACTCCGGTTTGCTACCCTGTACTTGGGAAGGGGAAAAGGGGGTGTAAAAGAATGAAAGAGAAGAAAGAAAAGAAGAAGAGATTCTCTGGATTGAAAGGGAGGTTGTGTTGCGTGGTGCTGAGCGTAGATTCCGAAATATTTTCATGCTTTATTGGACTTTCATTTCTTTCTCTCTTTTGTGTTTCGTACTGGACCAGTCCCGACGTCCACAAAAAGTCAGTTTCGCTCGAAAATCGAAGCTGTGACTGTTTATAAGGCGGAGGAGGAGGAGAAAGAAATAGGCGGAAAAACAGGATAGCAATGACAGCGATAGCCTGATCTAGAGTTGCTTGTCTACTTCGTGAATGACGTGTGTACGAATATCCTTAAGCAAATGAATAAAATGCGTTATTAAAACTAAGAAAAGCATCAAAATGCTGTGGTGTAGTATATGTATCATTCGCTGTTTACCTGAGAAGTGGGTGTAAGCAGGGAGCGTTTATTCAGTCTCGGTTGTCTTGAAAGGTAGCGCTATATTATAGTAGCACCTTACGCTTGTCGCCAACTGGGATGTACAAGCAGTGCTAGGGAGGAAACGAAATGCCACTGTCACTGGGGCCGATCGGGTGAGCGCCGAAACGAGCCAACACAGCGAGAGCCCCCCCCCCCCCCCCCCCCATTCACACTCTCTCTCTGCTTTACTCATTCCCTGGGGGGCCCGGAGGTTAAGCCTAGGCGAGATTCCACGCGCGTCCCTGCACCATTTCTCCCGCCTTGCTGCCAGCGGGTAAGCCGTTGAAGGTGCGCCAGTGACACGAAGGAAAGCCTACCGCTCTTGTGTGCCAGCGTATACCTGTGCCGGGAAAGGCTTTCCGGCCGAAGCCGTCTAGGCGAGCGCGTACTCCAAAAGAAAAGGCGAGCGCCGTGCTTTATAGCGCACTTAAAACGGGAAACATGACGCGTAAATCTCTTCCTGTGAAAGCACGCAATAAGCGACATTCTTTCGTCTGCTGCACATTGCGGAATACTAGACATTACAAAAAAGAGTTGCGCACAAGATAACTGCGGGCTTTTAAAAGCTTGCGATCACATACCGTTCTACCCCCCCCCCCCCCTTTTTTTTTTTCTTCTTGCGCATCGGGATACATCTTTTTGTGAAAGGGGTAGACGCCAAGTCGTTGAGCGTTGAATCTTGGCAGCCGAAAAGCGGAGCTCAGCATGCCTAAATCATCTTTCGCGAGAAGAAAGTGAAATTTACCTTACATTGGCAAACACAAAGAAATTTGGAGCGCTCACAGAACTGGTCGTCCATACTGGTGAAAAAAAAAATCGCAGCTGAGAAACAAGGACACTGTTAGTTAAAATAACGACAATTCTGACGCAATATTTTATAATGTAGACAATTTACACGTCAATACCGCTACAGAAAGTTACTTTCCATTTCTGCATGGCTTTCGTTTCGCTGCAATATTACCCGCCCTCGTCCTGCACGCAGCAAAATACTCCGAGTTTCAGAGGCCTGGACTAGGGGCCCTGATCATTGCCGACGCCCTGCCTTCAGGGGCAACGCAACTTCCAAGTGTGCAATTAAGGTTTATTCTCTGTCTCTCTTTCAGAGGCACATGCGTGTTTTTTTTCTTCTCGAAACTACGCATTATCTATGTATTGAAATAAAAATACTAGATCGAATAATAAATGTTGCGTCTCTGACAGAAACACTAAACGTATCATCAGCTACGAAGTTTGCTTTCTACGAGATGAGCAAGCTTTCGTTCGCAGATGGTAGGCGCTTGCCCTATATTTTACTGCGATTGTTGCGAATTCGACTGACGCTGCTTCTGCGGCTCAGGCGCCAGCTTGATGTCTGGGGTCTTCTTTTAGAATATTTTATGCTGACCCACTGCTTCATAGGTAGCGTTCGCGCCGGCAGCTGTCGCGTCCTAGCTTTGCGCTTCGAACGGACCCGTCTGGTGCGACACATCGCTAGCGCGACCTGTGGCGCCCGCTACGTGACAGGCCCTAGGGAGGCCTGGGGTCGCGCGCGCTCGTTTTTCGCGACGCAGACTGTTGCATTCATGTTAGGAAAATAAGACAACCTGCAATGCCTCAACGTCGCCGCCGACCGAGAGACCTAGCGCACTTCAGCCGCTTTCAACAGCAAAGGCACCGCTTCAGTTCTTCGCGCTGCACCCCCAACGCCTTTGCCAGCAGATAAAACGGCACGCAATTGCGGCTTGATACAGCTGGTGCGTGCGGAATGAAACCAAAACTGTTGAAATAAAAGACTTGTCGGCAGTTTGCCAACTAACAACATCCATTCCGAAACCTGTACTTTCCATCATTTCCGTGATGGTTGAACGATTGCCGCGCCAGATTACCCTCTAGTTATAACAGTATATAAACCTTTATGGGCAAAGGTGACGCGATCCACTGCTGCAAGTGAGATGACTTGCCACTCTCCACGACAAGATACTGCGCTATGCGCCTTCATTCAAAGTTCGTCCCTTCCTCGTCGTAGGTAGTTCTGGTCTGACGTAACGGAGCAGCCGCCTTTCCTGGCGCGCCGGGCGCGTTCGGTTTTGATAAAGCCATTGAAATTCGATTATGAATATCTCAACTCACGCGCCATATTTGTGCAAAAGAGTACGCATTTGGGCTGGTTGGTTCATGATTTCCAGTAGAAAACAGCGCTAAAAGACGGGACGAAGAAAGGACACAAACCACGGCGCCGTGGTTTGTGTCCTTTCTTCGTCCCGTCTTTTAGCGCTGTTTTCTACTGGAAACCATATTTGTGATTTCTAAATAATGGGCATGCAATAAATTGTAAAGGCCCAACGACTACTCATATATACAACTGTGCTTAAGTTGATAATTGAAAAGGTAATTAACGAGGTCTCGCTGATTATTCATTTCAATATGACTTTGGGTGTGCGATGTGTTCGAGTGAGTAGTATTTGTCGTTATTTTGTTATCGGTACTTCCCGTTTTGCTTCTTAAGCAATATTGCAAACTGTGACGAGATGTTTGCATTAATTCCGCATGACGGAAAGAAAAGGCAATACAGAGATCAGTAGTGCCAACATGGCACGAATTGGGGCGTTCGCCGAACCCAGCATCCTTGATCATGGAATACTGTCTCCCTGAGGCTTAGTAACAGTGCACCGCACTAGGCAGCCATGTAAAATGGACATCAAAGCAACATTCGATTTCCCACAGGTGACAGAAGCATGCAAGATTGATGGGACGTATAGCGTCCCTGGTATTTTTTTTTCCCCGGGCTCCTACGTACTATGCATCGTTCCTTTCTAAAGTATTGCTCGTTTATTTTAGCAACAGAGAATTACCTGCTGCTTGTACATTATTGTAGCTGTTGCGTGTAGGGAGTGCAAGACTATTCATGCGATGTATTTAAACGGAAACAGAGTTGAACACACATGCGAGAACAGCCAAGCTATGTTGATTATACATCGTCTTCTGAAAGGTTGACGTTCTCTTTCTTCTTTATTATCGCCTTAGCAATATGAGTGCTAGCATAAGTTTATTATTGTTGTTATTATTCAGCCAAACTGTCGTTCGATCGGTTCTCGCTCGTACACCATTCGCACAGGAGCCCGAGAAACAACCGCTGTTCGTCCCAACGTTTATAGAACCTGTTCAGTTTGAAAACTCGGCGGTGTTGCGCGGCGCCGCCGCAAGTGGTGGCTGGAAGTGGCGCTGCTGTCGCAACAGGCTTCAGCCAGTCCAGCAACGTGCGCTGGTTCGTGTGTGTGTTTGGCTGCGGTTGCGCGGTGTTGGCGTGTTGTAGTACGCAGACTGAAGAGAATTTGCGTGCTGTTGTGTTCTATGTAGCGTGGATGTTTGTTCGTCTGCAATGCCGACTTGTGTGCCTTGATGCACAAGCGGCTACAGGATTAACAATTCCCTGGGACACTTCTGGACGTGATCCGGCTCTCTGCGCAGGGTGGGATCGCACTATTCCCCGTCTTGACAAAAGGCTGTCGGACAAATCGCGAGTTTGTGATGTGCTTTTTCATGCCGAGGACATCTTGGAAACGTACAGCCACGTTGTCGACGGGAAAAAAAAGTCGAAATCGCTCGCCGTAATGAGGTCTTGTGGAGGGAAGTGTGCCTAAAGTTTTTCCCTGCCATCGTTTCTTTCGAAGCCGCCAAAAAAAGAAAAAAGATTCCAGATCGAGAAAACGGCTGAACAAAAATGTTTGAAGCGTGTTAAGTCACCCTGCGAGCCTGAAAAGTGTGCGGATAACTCAGACTTCACTTCGGTAAGTGGTGCGCTCAGTTTGAGTGATATTGAAAGTGGTCGTTTGCCATCTGCGAGTTGGCGCAGCATTGTCAGATCTGAAACGGTAGTTTTGTGGCCGTTTCAGCAATAAAGGCTAAAGAGCGCACACCAGTCATTGAAAAATGCGTCATCGTCGCTGAAGGTCGATATGCGAGTGAGTGTTAGGTGCGCATGGGCGTGTTGCAAAGACATTTAAATCTGACACTTTCACCGCGCTTTCACACCTGACAGAACTGCTCGCGCGTGTTGACGCATTGAATGTGTGCCCAGGCTGCGAAAGAGTAGGCGCAGGGGCGCAACTATATGAAGGAGGAAGCCGCTCCTGTGAACAATAATTGCTGATGTTTAACGTCCCAAAACCATGATATGATTATGAGAGACGCCGTAGTGGAGGGCTCCGGAAATTTGACCACCTGGGGTTCATTAAGTGCACCTATATCTAAGCACTAAGGACCACAAAGGACCAGGCAGGATTTCGTACAGGCTTCTCAACAACAGATCATATTCATACTATCAATCAGGTGATAGAGAAATGCTCGGAATACAACCAACCCCTATACATAGCCTTCATAGATTACGAGAAGGCATTTGATTCGGTGGAGACATCAGCAGTCATTCAGGCACTGCGGAATCAGGGCATCGACGAAGCGTATATAAACATAATGGAAGAAATCTACAGCGGATCCACAGCCACTATAGTCCTCCATAAAGAAAGCGACAGAATCCCAATAAAGAAGGGCGTACGGCAGGGAGACACGATCTCTCCAATGCTATTCACCGCGTGTTTACAGGAGGTTTTCAGGGCCCTAGATTGGGAAGAGTTAGGGATAAGAGTTAATGGAGAGTATCTCAGTAACCTGCGATTCGCTGATGACATTGCATTGATGAGTAACGCGGGAGACGAATTACAGCTTATGATTACTGAACTGGATACGGAAAGTAGAAGAGTAGGTCTGAAAATTAATATGCATAAAACTAAAGTAATGTGGAACAATCTTGGCAGAGAACAGCGCTTTGCAATAGGTGGCGAGACACTGGAAGTTGTAAAGGAGTACGTCTACTTAGGACAGGTAGTAACCGCGGAGCCGAACCATGAGAGTGAAATAACTAGAAGAATAAGGATGGGATGGAGCACATTCGGCAAGCATTATCAAATCATGAATGGTAGTCTACCACTATCCCTCAAGAGGAAGGTATATAACAGCTGCATCTTACCGGTACTTACCTACGGAGCAGAAACCTGGAGACTTACAAAGAGGGTTCAACTTAAACTGAGGACGACGCAGCGAGCGATGGAAAGGAAAATGATAGGTGTAACCTTAAGAGACAGGAAGAAAGCAGAGTGGGTCAGGGAACAAACGGGGGTTAAGGATATCATAGTTGAAATCAAGAAGAAGAAATGGATATGGGCCGGGCACGTAGCACGTCGGCAGGATAACCGCTGGTCATTAAGGGTAACTGACTGGATTCCAAGAGATGGCAAACGCGTGAGGGGGAGACAAAAAATTAGGTGGGTAGATGAGATTAAGAAGTTTGCAGGTATAACGTGGCAGCAGAAAGCACAGGACCGGGTTGATTGGCGAAACATGGGAGAGGCCTTTGCCCTGCAGTGGGCGTAGACAGGCTGATGATGATGATGATATCTAAGCACACGGGCCTCAAGCAATTTCGGCTCCATCGAAAATGCGACCACCGCGGCCGGGATTCAATCCCGCGACTCGCGGGTCAGCAGTCGAGCACCATAGCGACTAGACCACGAGCTGCTGTGAAGTATTAACCCAGAGTATAAGCTGCATACTTTGTTCGAAGCTGAACCTCTCGAGCTCAATTAGTTCCTTTACCCAACGTGCGCAGATGAGCCAGCGAAAAAACCCGGTCCCGACTGGGCTTGATCGCTATCGAAGTGTGTCGTGACACATACATAACTTAGTCATGCGTTTGCGAGGGTTGATTTCTGCGAATGCGCTGTGCCGCATAGTCGATCTGCATGACAATGTTAAGCGATGTTTCCTAGTCTTCTTGACGTTTCTTGGGCACGTAACACAAAGTGTAATGGGTAATGCGAAGGATGTGAGCAGCACCCACTGCACAACTCGCGCGGCTCCGACGAAATTCGGTCGTTACGTATTTTCACAGCGCCTACCAGAACCTTTAGAGTATTCCCCGTCAGCGGAAAAAAATTGTCGTTAAAGCTGCTGTCTTTGTCATTGAAAATGAGCTACACTAATGCCTGTCGCGCTGAACTTATAAGAACCGCAGCGTCCGCCGAGCACTGGGTGCCGCTATAGTTCGCGCAGCATAGAACACCATCTAACGCGCTTTCAAACATTCTTGCTGATGTATTAACCTTCACGATTACCTAAAGAGAAAAAGTAGTCGTTCTCGTCCTTGCGTTTTCAAGCAATTCAATGTTTGCGCGGAGAGTAGATGCATGCGCGACGTTCATTCGCGCTTCGTCGTCTGCTACATAGAGCCTGTTGCTGCAGTAGCGCCACCTGGACCGGAAGTCGATTATGCGCCGCTTTCAGAGTATGGCGAAGGCGGAGAGTTTGGCAACTGAACAGGTTCTAGAAACGTTGGTTCGTCCGACGCCGCGTTCGATGGCCCCGGCGGTGCTTCGTCCGGAAAAGCAATAATCACCGGTCCATTGCCCGCGGCTAGTCGCGGAATGACGCCGTGAAGGCTCAATGGGGCGTCGCGTGGCCACCTCGCTGTGTCCCGGTTCGCCTTAGCCGATGATCGAATTATTGTCCTTCGCACGCGGAGTCCAGGAACTCCGCTGCCGCCAGACGCGGTGGCGAAGACGTACTGCTCAAACGGAGTGTTTCTGTATGATGTTTGTTGTAGAGCGTGAGGCCGACAAGTATACTGGTTGTACTCGGTTCCGTAACATCATTGTTCGTGCTCGCGTATACTTGCACTTTCATAGAACCCACCCTGGCCTCTATATCGTGCGTGTGTATCTGCTGGGGGAGTTGGAGGGGGGGTGCGTGTGTGTGTCCGTTTGGCTACAATGTGTTGAATATCGGGGATTTTAAAGATGTTATAGATATACTAGGGGCCGCGACTTACGTTAACCAAAAATAATTACTAAGGAGATTCTGGTGCACTATATAGTTATGATAGCTAGTTAGGACATCTGTTCTCTCCCGGCAGCAATATTCCCCTGTGCTAACTGCTTGGCTATGATGAAAAAGACGTAAAAAAGTAAACGAACAGCTTGGCTAACGCTAGCGGTGACACCTATACATAAGCTGCCTCGCGATTTGTATTACAAAAAAAAAAAAACAAAAAAAAAACAAAAAACGAGAAAGTGAAAGAATGGATATGCATAGGTGAGCGTGTCCGCTACTTTGGTCGTAAGTGGATAGCTTCAAGGGGATTCCCTTTCTTTGCCGTGCAGAGTGCAACTGCAGCGAGGAAGGCATGGTGGCGTGCACGCGGTCGGCGCTGCAGGACGTGGCGTGCAGCTGCTTCCCGAGCTACTCGGGCCGCTGGTGCGAGACGTGCGCCAGCGGCTTCTTCCGGGTGGGCAAGCGGTGCGCCGCCTGCCCCTGCAGCAATGCCACATCGACCGGCGAGTGCGAGGCAGGCACCGGAAGCGAGAGCGTCTCGTGCCGCTCCTGCCTGCCGGGACACCGGGGACCCCTGTGCTCAGCCTGCGCGGCAGGCTACCACTGGAAGGGCGACCGCTGCGAGCCCATCAGCTGCCTCAGCTTCGCCATGTGCGCCCGCGAGCCGGACAACCCTGGCTGCCGGGACTGCCACCTCGTCCAGAACAGTTTGCCACCGGTCGCTCAGAAGAGCTCAGGTATGTACGATTGTAGACAACTGCACGCCTTGAAGGCGCGACCTTATATAAGCAATCACGCAGTTTTCACGCGCGGTGGGAGTCGGTGAAAGCGAAGCTTAGACGGGGGAGCCAGAAAAAGTGCACATCACGATTTGAAACACGCGGCGCATTTTGAAGAAGAAAGCGCCTCGTCAAAGTCATTCGCGGTGGCGTATCTTGCAGGGCAAGAGTAAGTTTATTCGAGAGGCAATATTTGCGAGTGGATAATTTTGGGTCATACCCTCGGTTTGGTTATAAATCGCGAGGCTCGGCCCTTGGCGCGTAGACCTTGGCAACCGAAGGCGTTATTCCTGGTACCGTGCGAAGGTAGCGAGATTGAAACAGCGCCAGAAACGCCGTCAGCCATATACACTGCCTTGTCTTGTGCGAACTTTAACGAAAGTGATCGTGTTCCCAATAGTGACGTCTTTTACTCTACGTGTCGACCAATGACAACGGAGACATGCCAAATCGTAGAGATAGCCAAACTTCGCTCTAAAAGCCCCCCTTGGCGTTGGCTTCTCCGCAACAAGCATCTTTTTGTGGTGGAGCTTGCTTTAACTATTTGTTAAGCTATGTGGCTGTAATGAATGCAAGTTGAACCGAGACCCGTACCGTATTAACTGTGAGGTACGTTGTAAGTAGATAATCACTAAAGCAACGGAAGTACATGAGTCAGAATCAAATCTAAGCCATGTCACCGTTTCTGAGACCAACCCAGCCGCCATGAGATCGTACGTTTGAACAAGCAGAGAATCGGATGTTTTACGAATAAGTGTCCATTATGCGTTCCGCGTGTTGAAACCTGGTGAAGTTTGCAATAGCACCGTAGCAACATGTCGAAAGATAGGCGGTGGCATGGCGAGCGAGAGCACATGCGAAAGGGCTTCACGCCGTTGTCTGCAACACCTATAGTTGCAAGAAATGCCCTCTCGAGTGCAACAGGCTGTGTTTGCGGCCTGTTTCATGCACACTGCAAATCAACAGCAAACAGTGCACTTCACTGGCATATAATGAGTGTACCGTTTCTGTAATCATGACTTGTATTTCGCAAATAAAACCTCAGTATTTAATTAATTTAGTATGGCAACGTTTCTCCGCTTTTCAATAAGCGCGTCTCATGAGTGATGAGGCTGGGGTGGCAAATGGTAAAACACCATTGCGTTTGCGCACGTGGGCTCTACACGTTAAGCTCGAAATTATGTCGGATAATATGAAAAAGCTTCTATTTATGAAAATATGCTTTGAATACAGTAATTAACTATTGTGGACAGTTGGATTTACAAAGAATGTTATTCGTAGATTTCTCTTCAATTTAAAAAAAGAAGTACAGCTTTCAAACCTAGTTATGAATGAAACTTATTGCGCAGAGGCGCGTACCTTTTAAAAAATAAAAAAACAGCTTGAGCTTTCTTACTTGTGCTCTCGTCTGACTCTCCAGCTAAAGCATTTGCCGGAAATTAAGACGCAGCAGAGCACGTAGTTGCGACTTTCGAGTAATAAGATTATCCGTTCATGAGCGGCGCAAGAGATCGAGCTCCATATTGGTTTGACAGTATACTTGCAGGTCAAAGATGTGTTTTCTACCGTATTAATGTCTTTCAGTTCTCCGCCGAAGGCGTTTGACCCTTCACCACGCGTCATTTCATCTGCCGTCTCAACCTCAGCAATCAGCCAGTTCATAGACATCTGTGCTGCACTATTCTCTCGTGCACTGCCGACAGCGCTCTTGCCAGGGACTATTTCGCGTTAAAGTCTCTGGTTGGCGAATAACGGAAAGGTGGGCTAGTTGGTTAGGGTTCGTGATGAATTATATGGGGCAGCGCTGGAACGAAAACAAAGACGAGAAAAGACAGGACATGCGCTGTACTCACAACTAAAATTTTTATTGGAAAAAACGCCACTTATATATCCAGCATCGTCCAAATCATGTCATCAAAGGTGCCACGTGAACCACTTCAGGGTGATATCAGCCGGAAGACCGCGTCATGGAAATCATACACAGCATAAAAAATTTTATACAATGGATAAAAAACGGTATGATGATTTGGACGATGCTGGATATATAAGTGGCGTTTTTTCCAATAAAAATTTTAGTTGTGAGTGCAGCGCATGTCCTGTCTTTTCTCGTCTTTGTCTTCGTTCCAGCGCTGCCCCATATAATTCATCATGATCTCTGGTTGGCTTCGCGGAATCAAGAGCTCGAACATAAAGCTTTGAGTTCGCACTAATTGTCTTCTTTTTTTTTTTGCATTCGCTGGTCGTATTCTTTCTCTAATACGTTCGCAACTGAGCTCAGCCTGGTTGCCAGAGGCCCGTGTACTGCGCAATGTCAGTGCGCGTTAAAGAGCCCCAGGTGGTCGAAATTTCCGGAGCCCTCCACGACGGCGTGTCTCATAATCACATCGTGGTTTTGGGACGTAAAACCCCAGATATCATTACTGAGCTCAGCCTGGTTATTATGCCTGGCTTTCCTTTATCTATCTTTGTTTCCCTCTCTTGCGTTGAAAACTGATCCGCACCAGTTAATACGTTCAACACCTCTCACGCATGGGAATCTGCACCGCGATTTCTTTCGTGCTGAGCACGACAGCGGGTACTCATGTAAAACGGTTTGAAGGACCATGGCCACATTTGCAAATTGCATTAATCTCCGCTTTCTACACTTTACCTAAATGTAGAGTACCTTGTTTCATAGAAGATATCAAGGCATGAAGCCACGACGCGCAACGGTGCTATGCCGCTTCTTTTCTGTCGCACAAAAGTATGTAACTGAAGTTCTTAGTAAATTTATGGCCATAATCATCGCAGCTACTGGGGCCGCACAGCCAGAAAATATTTAACACCGCTAGCTATACAGCCCACGTGAGAATATCAATGCCTGATATTTTCTTGAATACTCCACATTAAAATGAAGTATTCAAGAAAACAGCACGCATTTACCATCTCACGTGCGCTGCATAGCCAGCGGCGAGCGCAAGATGACCGTGCGAATATGCAAGCTAGAAGCATGGCGCCGTACGTCCCATCCACGTTTCACCGTATATTCGTAATCGTTCGGGCTCTTCCGTTGCTTTCGCATCGCAGCACGACTGCAAACAGCGAGCGGGCGAAGGACTTCGTCTTCAGCACGTCAGCTCTTCAGGCCTTTCCAAGCATACAGACGCGCATTCATGTAATCACGACGTCAATTTGCGTGAAGGCTCTTTCGTAATAATGTAGTGTTTTCATAGCCGTATCTCAATATTCAAGTAAGAAGTCCGCGTATCTGCAGAACTTAACTTCCATAAAAGTGTTTTTTCACTGACCGATGTTCGCATACCCACCGTTCACAACGGAAATCAGCGGGTTGGCGATTGTCCACATCGCCCAGAACAGGACTTGTGCGAGAAAGGGTGACCTGGACGCAGGTTTAGATTCTGTCATCCCCTGACAGCAAGTTATGCTAACATCGTGCTTTCATTCCGGTAACTATTGCCGCATTCCCACGGAGGTAATCATGGTGTTTTTTTTTTTTTAGACAATACAGACATCCTATTAAAATGCTGTGGCAGCGAGGCACCTGTGAGGCACAAAAAAAAAAAGAGTGGATAACGTTGCGGAAAGTGAATCTGCCTAGCACAGCCGAGGCCACTTGCACTTGACTGCGCATAGCGCGCGTGCGCATACTCTTCACCATCTCTAACGATGTGTTCCGTTGTTCAGCGCTGTTAACTTAAAGATTACTTAAAGATATGTTGACGTAAACAGTGGAGCAGATGGCGCTCGCAGTTCAGCGTGCTTTGTGCGCTTGCGCATCGTCGGCAGATCTCGTTACCTTTCGAGAATATTAGACGCTACCATATCCCGCGCTCCGCGCCCGCGCGATACTGTTAACAAATTGCAAGGGTGCACAACGCGAAACTCGGGCGACCACTGCGGCACGTTTTTGTTGTAGACAGTGCGATAGACGAAAAAAACATGGCTGATCCCTCTCTCATAGGAATCGGTATAACACGAAAGTGAAACGTGTCTTCACAGAGATAGTTGAGCGTTTATTGTACATTGTTTCGCCACAAGGGCGAAGGAATGAATGCTACAACAAATTGTAATGTCACGCGAAGACCGGCAAGCATCTAGAAACTTGCAGCGCGCTGCTCAAGCAGAAAGGACGCACGAGAAGATTATGCACATGACGAGCGCGGACTAACAGCAGTCACAGCTCGACACTTAAATCGCTCTGCTCAAACACAAAGAAGGACGCACGAAACGAACGCACAGTATACAAAGGACGAGAGCGAACTAGCAACTGTCACAATTGCTACTTCTTTGTGTGTGAGCAGCGTGCTTCTTTCGCAAACGCAACCGCTGCAGCGAGTGAAGTGACCTTCGCGCTCCCTCTAACTTCAGCGCAAACCAGCGGTGAAAGCACAAGACGTACAAACCGCCCCCCATTACGAGATAAGCGCGCTCGCATCACAACGCGCGGGGCGCCGACCTTTAAAGCGCGCCCTCCGCGCCCTCCGAGCTCTTCGGGCCATCTTGCTAGGGATAACGAAAACACCCTGAAACCACCGAGCTCTGAGTACCATCAACGGTAAATGGTGAGCATAAATAGCTCGCCGTTAATAAGCTGAAGAACGTACGCTTTGTGGCCAAGTGGATTCGTGCCCGAGCGAGGGTTTGTAGGTTCGACTACCGGCGGCGGAACTTTTTCTTCTAGTTTTTTTTTCTTTACCATCTGTTAATGTATATTTTACAACGTCATATCCGTGACGGAGATACGTCAGCAAAGCCTAGGTGGACCCCGGCATAAAACACTGTTGTGTTAAATGTGCTTTGCGCGTACTTATAGTTTAAGAAGGAAACAGATGAGCACCACACGCCACACGCAAATAATAAATGGTCCACTTGTGTATTTCACATGAATTGCCATTTTTCCTGACCAGATTGTGCTGCGACGCGCCTTGATTCAGATTTCGTCCCTTCGTCACGGGAAGCTTCAGTGCAGTCACCTCTTTCGCGCCCCCCGGCGCGCTCGGTTATGATGTCGCCTAGATCGGGGCCTTGCAATTCGAAGACTGATATGTCAAATTACAAACGATTTGTTTTTATTTCTAAAAGTGAGTATGCCATAAACTGGGACTCCTTAAAACTTACCGATAAACAACTACCCTCAAATTGGGGATGAAAGTTATTAAGCTATTTGTTAATTATAGTAATTTCAGTGTAACTTTAGCAGTTACAAAGTACTTCCGCCTCAATATATAGTACAGTTCGAGTACGAAGACGACAGGTCCCTTACTACCATAGCATTTTTATAAAGCATCCGTATTGTTCTGAAAAAAAAGGAGAAGAAGAAACACCCTATGAAACGTCTAGAAATTGGGCATGGTTTATTCATATGAAAACATCCTGGTGAAAACAGTGACACACACTCCAGAAGACGACAACGTACACATTGATACACTCAAGCAATATTCCGTGCTTTTTACTGGTATCAGCTGCGATAATATTTGCGATAATAATATGGCTCACGAGTATTGGTTTTCGCTCAAACGAATTAATGAAGCGAGAGTTTGAGCGGCGTCGTGACAATTTCAAGTGTTTCAAAATTACTGCATAGTCACGGGAAATACGATTTCTTTCTTGTAACTGCGTACTGCTCCTGCTGCGCGTTCCATTGCGAAGGGACAGGTGCATTTTTCATGCGTGACGGTGTCTGTATCACGGAAATATGGACAATCATTTGCAGAGCTTTAAAATCCGAATTTCTGAGAAACGGGGCAGCGCCTGTAATAGAAGAGACAGTCCGCGGCGCTGTAATAGAAACTACCTAAAGGGTAAAGACAAAGTCAGGGAAAAAATTTGGAGGATGGTTGAGCTTCGCCTTCAAGAGCAGAACTCGAGAGCGTAATCTTGGCCCCGTGCGCATCGCTCCTTCTCAATTGCCAGCCTGGCTTCGCTACACGGTGGACACCTCAACCACGCCACAAGTAAAGGACATGTTGTTTTCTTCGTGCGTTCAAACTGCGCGAAGAAGACAACATGTTAGAAACATAGAACACGCACATACACGAAGCATATCCTTCCAACTGTGTTTATTTCTTGAAGGTAGAGCATTTATAGGGGTTGACAAGGAGCAATCGCACCAATAATCCTTACACAAGGTTGCGAAAATGTTGCGAGACCACATGCGCGTTACAAGCCCGGAAAGGTCCTGATGTGCCCAGCTAAGAAATCTCTTTATTTTCTTGATAGTGATAATGAGGGTGAACTAACGCAGGTTGCGCCTCTTTTTGCGATGAAGAATGCCTCGATGACCTCTCTTTGTGTGCTCGTTTTTGCCTTCGCTCACAACCAACGACACCCGGTGCCGACACCGGAATTTCCACGGAACTAGCTCTTTAAAGCTATCGCGTTAAAGACGCATTTGATGATAATTCAAAAGCGAAGCGCTTTCCTGTTGGAAGCGAGGCTCGGATTGCCTTAAAACGTGTAGTTATAAAGTGAGGTAGTACGCTAAAGAAGAAGACACAAGTACTCACTGTAGGAAGGCTAGACAAATGGCGGAACATGTTTCATTGTTATTCGAAGATATCATCCCGGGTGTTTGCTTTGGCTCCAGCCTCTATGGAGCCCTATGTCTTAAGGATAGCGCGGGGAAAGGTGAACATTTCCGCGATAAGGATTAATAAAATATGGTTGGAGGGTTGGTGGCAGGAAATGTAGGGAGAAAGAACACAAATGAAATAGCATAAACACGTAAAAACCAAATTTACTCATAAAGCGTAGAAGCTAAGCCATGAATGTATAGCGTTGTTGTTGTTGTTGTTGTTGTTGTTGTTGTTGTTGTTGTTGTTGTTGTTGTTGTTGTTGTTGTTGTTGTTGTTGTTGTTGTTGTTGTCGTCGTCGTCGTCGTCGTCGTCGTCGTCGTCGTCGTCGTCGTCGTCGTCGTTGTTGTTGTTGTTGTTGTTGTTGTTGTTGTTGTTGTTGTTGTTGTTGTTGTTGTTGTTTATAGCGTTAGAAAAAATTCAAATAGGCATAATTATAAATTGAACTTGGCGACCCACAGGCAAATGCCCGTTACAAAGGGAACTCTCGTTGCATCCACGCATCCACCAAGCTCTCGCGTACAAGGAGGCCTGCCGGAGTTATAAAGAGAGAGAGAGATGAAGAGGAAGGCCGGAAGCTTAACCAGATATTGGCATTCGGTTTGCTACCCAGAACTGGGGTGAGGAAATAGGGGCAATAAACAGGGTGTACAGAGAGAGAGAGAAAAAAAAGGAGCGAAAAACGCACGTACAGACAGGATTAAAAAAAAACGTTGGGATGGCTGACACCGTAACCTGCGACCACTGTGGCAGTAAAGAAATAATTGGACATATCTTTTGAGTTATAGATTTTATAAATGCCTAAAGGTGTCCTGGCTCTGCTGACATCACAGAAGCTTTTGAGCAGGTTTCGTTGCACAGCCCCTGCTTTGTGAGGGGGCGAAACTCCTTAGGGCCTATCCTTGTCGTCCTCCGCGTCCGTCACGGGGAGATTCGTGGATGTGAGACACAAAGAAAGGTTTAACAATAGCCTAATATCAATCATAATTGTGACAGAGCAATATAAAACACCTAGAAGCACAAACACTTTACACTAGTTGGCGACTTCAACTTAGACATTATGGACCTTAGAACCTAGCTTTGTCTTCGAATCTCGCTGTCCGCTGTCATGGTGGTTAGAAAACCATTGCTATAGTCGAAACACGCGTGTATGTGAATAAAAAAAAAGGTTTACAATAGATGAACAACAATTATAATTGTGAAGAAACAATATAAAACACCTACAAGCACAAACCCTTTATACTAGTCGGCGACTTCAGCGTAGACATTATGGGTCTTAGGACCTAGCTTCGCCCACTCGTCCCCATTCACTTCGTGGCGATGCGTGGATTTTTTTTCTCTCTTAAAATGAAGCTTTTTTGGCCTCCTCCCCAACTCTCCTTTCAGAGGGCTGGCTGCTGCGGCCTTGCCAAGTACACAATTTGGGTCATTGGGTGTACGTGCAACTACGCTTGTAGCACTGCTTAACGTGGGAACACTCTTGGCCGATTCCCCCCCCCCCCCCCTCAAGCAAATGGCCCAATGATTCAGCAACAAAGGCAACTTAGTGCGTAGGAAGGAGCAAAGAGGAACAAAATAGAACTACAGCGTGCATAAAACATCGCTTTATCCCATTTATTCGTGCGTGACTGCGCGGTGATGGCCCTTAGATGCAACAGAGATATCTTAGCTCATAGAATTATCAAAACGAAAAACGTCTATTGTCTGTCACGAATTTTCTCGTGCGTGCAACCAGTCAGAAAGACAACCTCACGAACAAGAATAAGAATTCCCATTTTGCAAAGGACACATCATCAAGCACCCACTCCCTTGTTGCAAAAATGACTGAAAGGTTGGCACGCTGTAACGGATGCGCAGCAAATTACGCCGAGAGAACAACATCTGGGTGGCGAATAACGCTACTATGGCAAACTGTGGCCCACAGTACCAGCCACCAGGGCAGGGGCATACTAAATAGGCGCATACAAGAGCTCCGAGGCGAATGTGTTTGGTGCTTTTCACTTATATATAGAGAGCATGTCCAGTTAGTCACCGCGAAAGGCTGCCGTCTAAAAAAGGCGAAGAGCGATAAAACTATGAGCAAACAGTCATTGTTTCTGGGCCTGGGTAGCCACGAGCGCGGCTGCCGCGTTGCCTGCACCGCCGAGTACCCTTCGTCGGCGAGCGCTTATCATGCAAATACGAGGCCTGGATGAGCCGCACCCGATGGTGGGGAGCATCGATTACACTTACGCCGCTTCTCATGCAAATTCACGGGCAAACGACTTCACCCTCGCCGCGACTCGTTTTTCTTGCTTTCCAGCTGATGTGAGCGCGCGCGGTCCGAGGAGATTGCCTCGGTGCTCGACCTGGTGACGCGAGGGGCGGCGGTGACCCGTAGGCACCGCGGAGTGAAAGGGCCCGTCTCGCAGGCCGCCGGCCACGCGGCAAACACGAAAGAGCTGCTCTGTTGCGCGTTAGAGGCGCTTTCGGTGTTTATTTCCGTCCGCATCTCGTCCACGTCCCTGTGGTACGTGCCAAGTGCCGCAGATGCTCGGTCGGCTCAAGCACTCTGCCACCTTGAGCGTGAGACGTGGAACGTCATGGCGTTACTTGTACAGAGATGTAGATATAGCGAGATCGGGTGCGCGCTTTAACCAGGACAGTAAATCCAGGCTCGCAGTCCTGAAGGGCGGTGCTTGTGACTATTAGAGGCAGCGCAATTCAGTGGGACAAATGTCAATTCATTCATAGCAAAAAAACAGTCTTAGAGTAGACCCGAAACTACAAAACCAAGATCTGTTTCATATCCACTCTACTCCTTTTTTCCTCTCTTTTTTTTTTTTCACTATAGTAATTATGAGTCAATGCCAGCTAGCCCGAAGACCTGCCATGATAGCTTAGCACGTAGGGTGTCGCGCTGCTAAGCTCGGGGGACTCGGGTTTGATTCCCGGCCACGGCAGCTGAACTTCAATGGGGAGCAAGAACATCGCAAGAACACACGCAAGAAGATCCATGTACTTAGATGTAGGTGCACGTTAAAGCATCTCAGGTGGTAAAAATAATCCGGAGTCCTCGTCTACGACTCACCTCACAATCGTATCGTGGTTTTGGCACGTAACACTCCTGGGCCCGTATTCACAAAAACGTCTTAAGCTAAAAATATTCCCAAGAGAATATTTGAGCCAATCACGATGCGGGGCAAATCGTGCTGATCAATACGAAAACGCACTTACGAAAGAGAAGTTTTCCGAATGCGGCCCCAGAACTTAATCTATAGGCCTAATTCCATTATTCACTGCTTTCCGAATGTATTCAATAACAAGCAATGCTGTTTTGGCATCAATTTTTGATGGGACGAGCATTACCTTTTAAATTGAGTCGCACAAGTCGTTTTGAAGTAGACGGAGCGCGCTCAGCCACTCCGAGACTAGGGATGGTCGATTAAAAATGTTAATCGATTAATCGTTAATCGTTAATCGATTTAACCTTTAATCGATTAATTGGTTTCGATGTGGTGTTTTAATCGATTAATCGATTAATCGACATTTTTGATGGGTGCTTTAAAAAGGATGCCTTATTGTTTCAGAGGCATTGTTTGTGTGTGATCTCGACCGAAGTCTTTCTATCAGACGCGCTAGAGGTCACATTTGCACATTTGCGCCTTCGCGAAAATTTTCACTTTCGGCCAATGGACACGGGGGCCCCGTCGTCTTTGGGTGATGTCACGGATTGAAGGATCTGTGGCCATCATCCATGGACGATTCGGCAGCAGGTCGTATTTTCTCGAAGCTGGCTACTCGAGCGCACCGATATCGGAGGCGTTTCCGGCGACCACACTGGTGGAAAAGACGCACCGGAAACATGCAGCGTGGCCGAGGGTTAGGAAATCCCGCGAAAGGCAAAGCAGATAATATTTAATATTATCTGGGGTTTAACGTCCCAAAAAAGGCAAAGCAGAGACGATGAGGAAGATGAAGTAAATGAGACGCTCGCACTCGTATAGGGAGGGCCCTTTATAGGATTGTCCTTTAGATATTGCGGAAGCCCTCGATAATACTATGATTGCGGACTAACGTGATCTCTTCCTTTGAGGTGGCCCATGCGAAATTTCACGGCAACATACTGGCCCCAAACAGACCATTGGTGCAGGCATCTGGGGGAAGTAGAGCGACAAGAGTTTTTGCCTCCCGGTTAAAATGAGCGGCAGTTGCACCAGCGTAATCCACATATTTCACCTCCTCGTTGCGCAACTCGCCTCTACGCGCACGTCTTCAATCGTGTGTACAGCCGCAACTGTAATAATAATAATAATAATAATAATAATAATAATAATAATAATAATAATAATAATAATAATAATAATAATAATCTTGTGTTTTACGTCCCAAAACAACGATATGATTGTGAGGAACACCGTAGGTGAAGGGCTCAGGAAACTTCGACCACCTGGGGTTCTTTAACGTGCACCCAAGTCTAAGTACTCGGGCCTCATGCATTTTAGATTCCATGATTTCCATCGAAAAAGCGGCGGCCGCGGCCAGGATTCGATCCCGCGACCCTCGGGTCAGCTGTCGAGCTCCGAAACCACTAGACTACCGTGGAGCCCGAACTATAAGCGTTCGGGCTCCACGGTCAGGCATTAGAACATCTTTTGCGACTGTCCTCCTTTCGCGTCACAGCAGAACACGGGGGGCCTCTATAGTATGGGTCTCAAACACGCGGGCCGCGAGCCAATTGCTTGCGGTCCCACGGTCCTCACATGACTGTCCACGCCCCAAATTTCTTTTTTTCTTAATAGAAATGTTCGTGAGCTACTCAGACATGATTGGGCTAAAGCATTGTTATCGTGAGGCATCCGATGTGGTCACCATGTACCATGTCTTGAAGCATAACCGTGAAGCAAAAAATTGGGGGGACCCTTAAGCTTCGCCTTTAAGACTTGAACGCGAAGCGATATCCTGTCCCTAGTGCGTACTTCAATCACTTAGTACATACTATGTAATGGGTAGCATGCATTAAACCCCGAGCAAATACGCGCGGGAAATGCGGGAAATGTTTTTCGAACTTGCTATGCACCCACTACGTGGTTTTAAGGGAATACGCGCAATAACTTGTATGCCTTGTAATGGGTGGACGGCTTTGAACCACAATGTCGTAATGATATTCACATCTTCTGACGCCCGATGGCAATTTACGCTTGTACCACGCATTATTACTGCGATATTACATGTATTGTGACGCCTGTATACAGGACGCGTGTGTTTGTAAAGCATGAAAGTTATTTTTACTGCATCTCCAAGCAGAGGAAGTTATTTTATATGTGATCCCCTAGCAGAAGCGTGGCTGAGCGGTAGAATACCTGCTTACTACGCAGACGACCTGGGTTCGATCCTCATTCGGACCCGGAAATTTTTATTATTTATTTTATTTGCATCTTTCTCGATTTTTCGGTCACGGACAAGATGATGATTTTTCGCTCACAACCAACGACGCCGACACCAACGCCGACACCGGCGCCGAAATTTCTGCGAAACGAGCTCTTTAACGCTATCGCGTTAAAACTATTTCAGAATCGGCGTCTTGATTTTAGTCATTTCGGAGATCGGTATCGACATATTGTTCAGAAACAACCTGTATATGTGGTATTGAAACGTTTTTTTCTTTTTTTTTCGAATGGCAACGTTCGCTGATAGTTTGCCCCCCACTTTACCTTCTTCACTGCTCCGGCCTTTGCAGGATTAAATTGCATGATGCGGCCCACTGATGGAATTGAGTTTGAGACCCCTGCTGTATAGGCTCGCTTACGTGTGACAGCAAGCGTTAGCTGAAAGCAGCACTTCTCCGGGGTGTGTACGGCCATTTTCATAATCCGCGAGTGCGCTTGCCTGAGCTGCATATTCGCTCAACTAAAGGCGGCACCTGTTGAGCTTCGTGTGGAGACGAGGTCCTATAGTTGCAAGTGCTAGGGTTAATCTATTATACGTGTTCATGTCAAGAAAGCAGCCGAGTCTACATTTTCCGCGTCATAGCGCAAGAAAACTGCTGTTGAACACGCCGTTTGCCGAAGTGACTAACACGTATAAATTGGGATAACCGCATCGCAGGAATGCTAGCTTTAAAATCATTATGTATATATATATATATATATATATATATATATATATATATATATATATATATATATATATATATATATATATATGGTGAGCAATAATATTTTATTTGCTAAGGAATAAGATATAACGGCAATATGACCCAGTCAAGAAATAAACAACGCAATTACACATTGGAACTTTTTGGACCACTGTGTAGTGCCGTTGAAGAAGAAAAAGAAAATAAAATCTGTCCAAAACCCCGATATGATTATGAGGGACGCCGAAGTGGAGGGCTCCGGAAATTTCGACAATCTGGTGTTCTTCAACGTGCACTGAAATCGCACAGTACATGGGCCTCGAGCATTTCGCCTCCGTCGCAATGCGACCGCCGCGGACGGGTTGGAACCCGCGAACTTCGGGTCAGCAGCCGAGCGTTGTAATAACTGATCCACCATGGCGAACCTGAGAGTTAAGTAAAATACCCAAAAAGTTGCCATAGACACAGCAGGCGAAGAAATTCGCTAGTTTATCAAAGGCAAGGAGAGCTGAGTTTATGCGATGAAACACGATGAAACAGCGCGGAGCCGAAAACGAACGCAAACAAAACATGCAATTAGACGATGAAATATAAAGAAAATAAAAAACTTCACTGTTGAGCACTGACACACCGCCTTTCTGTTTTCATTCAATGAATCCATAGCGCTGAAAACCCAGGGACAAAGGAAGAGGTCCTGCGAAGAGGACCCAGCTTTCTGAACGAATATGAATTTCCAACAGTCCATCCTTTTGAAACATAAGAATGGCTTGTGTCATTGAAGAGCGACTTGATTTTCAAGATTTTACACAAAGGCTCTTGGCTAAGTAGCGAGATACTGATAACTTACCTGAAGAGGCGGATTGGTGGGTTCGGGAACGGTGTCCTCAACATTGTAATTTTAGTCATGACCATTTTTCTTCGGAGGATGACTCTTGGGACATTAATAAAGTTGGCGTGAAGCAGGTGATATCTTAAGAGTTTCCGTCGCTGGCTTCGAGTACTGCTTACCACCTTTATCACACATCGCAGTGGTCGTTTTCGAATCTTCTGTGAACGTCCACACCGCGCTTCTTTTGCGATTGCTCGCCGTTACGACATGACAATTAAAGGAAGCAGTATACACACCACAATGTAATAATAACGCAATATAGCAAGTAAGCACCACGTGAACGTTGCCGACGGTTAACCAGCACACGATAGAACAAATGGGGGGTGAGAGGAGGCGTAGGCATTAAGCTGTGAGCGGAGTGAAGCGGGCAAGTGCATTTCGGTCTCGTCGGGGTGGGGCCGCTTCCTGCGCGCGCCTGAAGCTTTGGGGAGGGCTAAGAGGTGGACGCCGTAGGCGACGGAGACCAGGGCGAGTTCATTTCTGCCTCTATGGGGTAGGGCCGCCAACGGCTTGGGCTCATTGTACTAGCGTACAAATATGCGCTGTAGTGAAAAAGAGTAGGTGCGCTCGACTATTGCTATCGGCATCGCTCGCCTCGCACTCATGCGCACCGGCCAAGGGGCTGAGTTGGAGGGAGGGGGGGGGCGGGGGGGGACTCAGTTGCCGTAATCGATTAATCGAATAGTTTTAATCGATTAATTCAATTAATTGAAAGGCGTAAATCGATTACGATTAATCGATTAACCATGTACCTTTAATCGATTAATCGTTCATCGATTTTACCATACCTATCCGAGACGCTTTCGCTCTGCATCGTGGCGATTGTTTAAGTCGCTATAGAGACAGAACCAAATGACATTGAATACCGATTCCACGCACCTTCTCGCGCGTGCTGCAGAAGGAATGCGGGGTACCAATGAGAGACGAATTCGCCGGTGACAGCGGCCAGCCACGAGCCACGCCGCGTGGGTGCCGCTGGCAGCGAGCCGATGAGGATGCAGGGCACGTTCTGCCAGCGTTGCTTTCCACCCTGCCGAGGCAGCCATGTTTGCTCAAGAGAGTGCCGCTCGCGCTCTCCTTTCTCCCACGTGGCGTGCTCGGCAATTTTAGCCAGCTCGGTGGCCGCCGCACATCCGAAAACATCGGCAGCGAACGCAGCGCAATTGAGAGGAGCGCCACATTGTGTCCCGGCTGAAACTGCGGCTTTTTTTGTGCGGGAAATTTCGAATACGTGAGTCGGTGCCATCTTTTTGCGCTTGCTTCCGAGACCGTGTAAACTCGTCTGAGAAGCGAAAAACGGGAAAAGCGAATACAGCTCGAGAAGGTCCCACTCCAGCATTTCAGTCTGTATCAAGCGTGAAAGTATAAAAAAAAAAAATCTCAGAAGGTCACTTGCTCCGCACTCGGCCTCTCTCTCTCTCTCTCTCTTTTTTTTTTTTTTGTCACAGTAATACAAATAACCGGGTTTCATACTAAGTTGCTCAAGTTCTGGCTCTCTGTCAGGGAAGCTTTGTCTCAGTCGCTCTTTTTCTGTCTACGAATTTTTTTTTTTCATTATTTTCTTTAGAGAGCGCATTAGGTAGACAGGGACGAAGTCCACAATTCTTGTTGTTCGTAAGCACTCACTCTCATTGGTCAGCCGGTAGTAAAAGGGTCACCGTTATCATCTTTGCTTAAGCATTCGACCCGTTGTCAGAATAAACGCCGCACGCAACTGCCGCGGCACATCAAGGAGGAGCTTTGCGCCAGTCCTCACTGTCTTGCATGCGTAATCATCGGAACTGCAATTAAAACTATGCAGCCGAATATCTCGGAGCACGAACATGTTCAAGCGATTGCGCCAGGTAGAACTGTGTAGAAATACGACAGCCTCTAAATTTTCAATACAAGCATGACCGCACTAAAAAGTTCATTATTGAACCTTAGTTAATTGGGCTGCTGACCACAATAATTATCACCTCAGTTTGTGCCCCCTGAATGTATAACTTATCTTCATGTACACCCGTCAGCAAAATAAGTCGAGACGCGCGAGCGGTGACCACAATCAGATAAAACTGCATCGCCGCGCCGTCTGGCGTCTGCCGAAACATCGCAGTGCGCGTGCGCGTCCTTTCACGCTCGCAGTGATGTCATTGTACGCGCTTGCAGCGGAATACCTGAATAAGTGCAGCGTTTTGCGATAGGGGCGCTTTCTTTGTTCAATCTGTCACGCCCTCAGTTCGACGGGGGGCATGGTTCACTTTACACGATTTATAAGATAACATATCTTCTCCCAGTGACAAACCGGTGCCAGATATGCAGAATTACTTTCCTTCTGTGCATGTTTTTTTTTTTTTAAGCGTACTGAAATGCGAACCAGGGCACCAATAGCGAACAGGCGTCGAGCCGAAAGTATGCTTCACTTTACTAGCATACGATTAGAAGACAAGGTCCGGCTGCTACGCGTGATCTGTCGACAAATGCGAAGCGAGCGATGTGCTGCTCACTGCCAACGTGCAACCGTCGAACTTAGCGCGTGACGGAGTAAACAAAGAAAGCGACCCCCCACCGATAAACGCTACATGTAATCAGCTAGCCTGCTGCAAGCTCGTAAAAAGACATGGCTACGATCGTGAAAGGACGCGCAAGCGCACTGCGATGTTTCGGCAGACGTCAGACGGCGCGGCGATGTAGTTTTATCCGATTGTGGTCGCCGCTCGCGCGTCCCGACTTATTTTGCCGACGGGTGTACCTCGCAGAGCCGAATTTTAAGAAAACCATAAATCTGTACATTTCTGCTTGTATCACTGCGGCACTTTTGTTTTTATGTTTCCGACTAACGATTTTTTTTTTCAGACGGACGAACGTCGTCTTGTCTCTCGTTTGCTGTATAAATTAGGTCAATTTCTCTCTCCTCTCTTTCTTTCTCGCCGAATGGACAGCCTTGAAACAGACCGCACTTGAGTGTTCTCCAAATACTGCTTTTAGCCGACTGGCGCCTCTTTTCTCAGGGGCGTAGGGTAGCAGGACGCATGCGAGTCCGGCATCATACGGCCTTCCCGAAAATCCCGGAGCACTCCGTCTCGACCTAAAAGCACGACCGGAAGAGGATAGCAGGCTGTCCGCTTCGATAAGACGTTCCGAACCGAGTGTAAGCGAAAACGGGTGTCTCAAATCACAGCACCGAATGCTTCTGCCACGCCTATAGATTCTACTCGGGTTTCGTTAAATGTTGGCTAGACACAGTTGTTTCTTTTTTTTCTTCTGGGAACATGCAGTAAAGCTCACTGTACAAATCGCGTCCATGGCAGGACTGCAGCATGATATTTGAAGCATCACAGAAAGAAGGGAACACGCTTCCGTCGCATTTCACGTCACCGCTATCGGGTTTCCTCGCTTCCGTCGCTGTTCGCCCAAGTCATGTGGGTTGCTCTTGATTTTTCCTGAGCAACTATAACTGCCTATGTCGGCTTTAGCAGCCAGTTCGTTGCGCATTCCTGTTTGTGTAGTAAGCTGATGCCTTTGGTGACAGGCTGGTCAAGCTGGCTTTGAATGCATAGTGATTTCAGCAACCAAATGTATCACCCCGATAGTCCGCGAAATCACCCACTCACTGTTGTGAAACGTATAGTAAAATGCTATTCGCGGCATAGCCAGTCCAGAGGCAGTTTAAGAGGCACTGTGGCTGTTTCGATAGGACTGGGGTGTGTGTTGATGGAATCAAGGTTTCAGTGGCAGATGTACAGTCGGCCACAAAACAATACGGACCACGGGAGCGCGGGCCGAAATTGCCGTTTCTGCCGTCTGGTGCCAAGTCGTCTGCTGTCGAGAGCATTGCTCTGGCGATGGCAAGGCCACAGGTATGATCTCGACAACAGACGGCTCCCCACTAGATGGCGCTGACAGCAATTTCACCGCGCGCTCGCGTGGTCCGTATTATTTTGTGGCCTACTTCATGGTTTTCATAAAATTCTTTGAGGTACGTGAAGACCACCTTTGCTGATAAGTTATGTATCCAGGAGGACAATAAATTAGATTATAATTATCGCTGTCAGCCTCCCAATTAATTGGGAATGGACTAACTTTTCAGTGACTGCATTAAGGGGGTATGTTTGTAATGAAAAGTTGCAGGCAGTCAAGTTTCGACACAGTCACACATAGAAGAATTCTTGCAGCATATGCGCGCTCCAGGATATCCCGCAGCAGCATATAACTGCGGTTCGCATTTACACATGCAAGGCATTGAGGATCGGCGCAATGTTCCTCCCTGATGTGATGAGCAGTCATTCCTTGCTATCGCCAGCCGGTAGTAAAATAATCTTTTCATATGCCTTCAACCCTTTGTCAGATTAAACGCCGCATGCAAATGACGCGTCACATCAGGCAGGAGGTTCGCGCCAAACCTCACTGTCTTGCCTGCGTAGTCATTCATACGTAGCGCACGCGTAGCTTAAGTTAACTACTAGAAACTGTAGCAGCAACGATAGTTGGAACAGTGACGGATATTTTTTCAGGTCACTCCAACGTTTCTTGTCTCTTTTTTTTTTTTTTTTCAGTGGTTACTGTTGAGCAGCACACTCCTTACGGAATGATCATTGAGGGTTCCCTTCCCTTAATGATAGAGGCCGAGAAACTTGAGATCTGAAGCTTTTCGGGCATTAACGCCATTTGTTGGTTTAACGAAGGCAGGATGAAAATAAAAACAAAAAGTGTGACCTTAATATGCGCTATAGCTGGACTTCAGTACAACCAAAATTGATTTCTCTTATGCTTAGGCTGCCGCGTGGTAGCAGTGGTCAATGGATTCTATTTACAGCCGACAGGGAACCAAAATGTTTTAGCCCAATTTATTGTGTCCTGCTATTGCTTTGATTAGCTCGATTGGGTATAGTAGGGTAGTAGATTTAATTACATTAAATTGATAAGCACGTAATAACGATCTAGCTCACCGTTCTCAAATCCCAGTAGGTATGGTGAAACTGTCTATATAAATGAAACGTCCTGATTAAGTAATTTACATATATAAACAACTGTGCATAAATCAAATTTACGCTCCATGTACCTATTCATTTTGATACACTGAAAATAATTTAGTTTCATGCCACTGAAAACATACTTCTGGAAGGACAATTATTCGCTTTTGATTTTCGCGGCTGCCGCTGATACGAACATACAACGCATTCCTAACTTTAACAGCGCCAGGGATGCGACAGACACCATAGTGTCGGAATTGCAGCGATTTTTACTGCGTGACCTTACGAAGGCTTATTGAAGTGCCATCGAAATGTAGTAATTACTAAGAATTTTTTCCTTGCTTTGATCCCCACCGAAATGCAGCTCGACAGGAGAAACAGAACGGAAAGGCTGTCTTCTATCGCGGGAACAAAGCAAATGACGCTCCGGCTACGTTTGAAGGTCGACAGAGTGGTCCTCTTGCTCATGTATCGGATTTACCACCCTAACCAGATTTGAAAAATCAAGGAGCGAAGTGTGTGGGAGCTTCAACTATTATATATTGATCGAAAGCAAGTGGTATAAGAAACAGCGACCAACGGTTTATGTCTGTGGATCATACTGAGACATGCAGCAAATGTGTGCATCCGATCATTTTATACCAACGCGGGTATCTAGTCCCTGAATGAGCGAATCAAGCTTCGCAAGCTGTTGCATTCTGTTTTTAGCTTCCAGTCTTGTTTGCTGAAATAGCGCATGTGTGATGTTTGCTTTGTTTGTTTGTTTGTTTGTTTGTTTGTTTGTTTGTTTGTTTGTTTGTTTGTTTGTTTGTTTGTTTGTTTGTTTGTTTGTTTGTTCGTTCGTTCGTTTTTAATTTATGCATGTTTTGAGAGCTGCCCTTCGATTACGCCGGAACGCGCAAGTTGTGGGAAGCGCAGGCTACAATCGATGAGGAGTTCACGGCCTTTGTCTGCATGCATGCTACTGATATAGTCGAATTCCCAAAATTTCCAGTGAGACGTAACCATCGTGCCGCAAAACTGCAAATCACGCTTAGACAGGCAAACTCCCCAAACCCGACCATTTCTTCGCTGAGTAGTACCGCTGAGCAAACTGTTTAGTTTTCTGTCGTACCCCTCATGTATTGCTGTGTAAAACTAGTAGTTAGCGTATCGTTACCCACCCCAAAGAACACAGTGACCTCACGGGCGGAGAGAGTATGTAGACGCACCATGTTTTGAGAAGCGTTTGTTAGCAGAGCGTTTCTTAATAGAATGCTTTGTTGGGCGCGTTGGTTCATTATGGAAAAGATTTGAGCGCAAAAAGGACGGGACACAAGACAAGAAGACGACTACACGAGCGCTCGTGTAGTCGTCTTCTTGTCTTGTGTCCCGTCCTTTTTGCGCTCAAATCTTTTCTATAGCAGAGCGCTATCCCCATCATATACATATATACTGCTAAGAGCCTCAGTAATGTGCCCACGTTGGTGTAGTACAGAGTGGTGATTCTTCAGTACGCCTCGATATGAAATCTGACAGCCCGAGGGTGTCACATGGACATGCCGTGTAACTTATGCATGCAGCTAAGAAATTAAACAGGCAGCTCACCCTATAGCATTGTGGAAATATATGTGTGCGCCTTCTTTCGGCAGTTCGATGTCCATGTTAAGGAGTGCACTTTCTGCTAACAACAAAAGAAGAAAAAAGAAAATGTGGTAGTTGCTCCGTGAACATTGTGGACGGCTTATTCTTTAGGTTTTTTTTCCAAAGCTCCTTTTTGTAACCCGCCGTGGTATAGCCGAAATCGGCTAAGGTCTTGCACTGCTAAGCCAGAGGGTGCGAATTCGACTCCCAGTCAAGGCGGTCGCATTTTGAAGGGTGCTAAATATAAAAAAAAAATTGTTTAATATTCCTCTTTCAAGGGAGTCGTTCATAAAACGAAAGGGAAACGTGACTCCATAGAAGTAGTTGCGGCTGTGTTAGACGTCGAAATATACAATTCACGCGGTGTATATGAACATCGGACCGGAATGACAGCCTTCTACGTGGAAGCACTTATTTTGACACCCACTGCAATATATCCTACTAGCATCTTGATCCAACTCCATAGCTTCTTTGGCAATTCGGTAAGTTGTGTCGCGCCCAGATTCATGGGTGCGAGAGTCGAAGTTCGTAGTGTGCGCTTAGAATGCCTGAAAGTGTTGGACTTCCCACTGGCGCGTGCTTCGCAGTGCCGCGCCTCGACGCTCCCACAGCGCTCTGGCGCTGACTTTGTCTCACTGCTCCTAGACGGCGGTGCCATCACTGTCAGTGGAAACATACATTGCGTGCTCAAGCTTAAGATTCTGTATGCGCGTGTGGCGCAGTGGTCAGCGCGATTGGCTCCTTCGCTCGAAAGTCGCGGAGTCTGAGTTGCCGCCTGGGTTCGATTCCCAGGTCCGATAACTAAGTAAAGATTTCTTTCTCTGTATTTCTTTATGAGCTACCAACGTGCCCTTTTAGTGACGTCACGTCCGTGACGGAAATGACGGGCTTCAACTCTCGGTGGACACCGGTATAAAACACTTTCTTGTCGAAACACCCGTGTGCTAATATGTAGGTGCAGGTTAAAGAACCCCAAGTAGTCAAAATTTCGCCGAAGTATCCCACTATGTCGTGCCTCGTACCATATTGCGATTTTGGCGCGGAAAACCCCAGAATTAAATTAAATTTTTATTGCCCCTACAAGTGAAGCAATGTGCCATGCTTTGAAAGTAGGAATGAAATGGCATTCGAGTCTTTACAAATTATATTCGTAAACTAAGCCCACAGGACGAGCAAATAGCTTACCTGAAAGTGTAGTAAACCGAAGGCAAGAGAGAGGTGGTAACCTTTTCAACATGAGGGTGAGGGAGGACGCGACTTGCATTGTGAGGATGAGGAAGGAAAACTTAAAATGAGGTCCCGCCTCTCATGGCAAGAGCCACTGCAGTTGGTGCTTGGTGGTGCATTAAAGAGCTAAATATGCAAAAGCTGGTCCAAAAATGCTAACTTTACTCTCAGTTCTAAGCAACGTCACGTGATAATTACACTGGCACAGAGGTTCAAAGGTGGCAGTGACAGAAATATTTTCGATAGCGTGGTGGTGTAGCAGGTGGCGGACCAGATAAACTCAGCCAAATTAAGATTATCATTTGAGGCATATTCAGAAGGTTTATACTGTTTTCCAGAAGCTTCAACGCGAACATAGTAAATAGTAGGCATATTTGATAGACGTAGCGAACGCGTATGTGTGAGTCTATAAAGATGAAAAGAACGTAATGGAGCTGGGTAAGCCATGCAATGCGCAGAAAAGACGGTCAGCGGTAAATCATAAAGGGACAAAACTGACACCCAATGAACGGAAAATAAACTTGCAGGCAGCAGAGAATTTTATCGACTAAGGAGAATTGTGCTGGTTTCAGTTGGTAAATGATAAAGCAAGAGGCGTTTCTCGTGCTCAGACAAGCGAATGGTGATTATTTTACATTGCCTGTGACTGATCCTTGTAACTGAATTCAACGCGTTATTATTTTTGTGTATATGTGATGATTGTATATATCATAGTCATCGTTGGAAATTGTGTGGAAGACGAGGAGTGGCAGTCATCATTAAGATCAGAATCTGTGTTCGAATTAAGAAGAGGTCAACGGGGGGCTTCATCATGGGGATGGCGGCTTGTCCTTTTCTCAACATTTTGGTGCCCAAACCCGGGAGAAAGGGCCTTCAGAGGTGAGACGGAGCGGACTTCACGAATTCTCGACCGCATTTGTAGCCTGGAGGACTTTCGTGACGCCGTCTTTGGGTGAAGCTGATGTGCGAGGCCTAACCATCCCCGAGACCCAGATCGTGAATAATGACAGCCCGACAACTGCCTGATCTTCGTTGTGCGAAACGTTTGTGATGGATGCCATGTTGACTCCGACTTCGCCTCGTGCCGCGGCCGGCCAGTGATTTCTGACGTTTCCGACACTAGACCGAATCATGGAGACCCTATTCGAAAGGCGGAGTCAAGTACGCAAGGCCGTCACGCAAGCCAATCGCTAACATCGAACGTCTCGTGCATGTGGATCACTCGCCAATAAGTGAATTGCGGAATTTTCACCGAATTTCGACAAACCAGTGTGAGGTTCTCAGAGGAATTGACAACGAGGTAGAAGACACGGTTGACATCGATCACTTAGAAGCAGAGATGGAGGAAGCCGACGGTTACGTGCATAAGATTATTATAGCAAAAGTCAAAGCTGGATATGAGATTGAAGATGCATTAAAGGCTCGGCAGCCTCCCTTGGAGACCATAAGGCAAAGGATTAGGACAGAAGTACAAGCAAAAGTACTCTCTTTGTTTATGGCGTAATCAGCTAGCCAATGATTCATCAATAGCGATATTGTCGCACAGAAGGTAGACGACTCAACCTCACGACAGATATAGAAACGTAGTAGAAGTAGACAAACTAACGTTCCCACTACAGAGAATACAATCCGAAAGACAAAAAGCGAAGAACAACCACAACTTCTAGAGACCTACTCGATGCCTTCAGAGCTCTCGTCAACGTGCAATACCCGTCAAGTTAATGACAATAGAGCGGCAACAACTCAGGTGTGTGTGGGGGGAAGAGACTACTACGATCGAACAGCGGGAAGCCTGTGGAAATTCAGAAGACCGTCCACCAGATACCAAGGATGAGTACACACCAAAGATGACAATGTCAGTTGTGAGGGAGACCTCAATTATGCGCTTACATGTGACCGGAGGAATCAAATCACAGTCAATGCAACTAGTGTAAAGAAATAGAAGAAATGAAGGGCCATGAGGACACAGAAGCTTACCGCCTGTATAGCTCATAAATATAGTTCTTCGAGAAAGGTGCAGATTTCAAGGCGGAGAAGAAGGTGGATCGCACAGGCTATCTCACTGTAGATGCCAAATGCCAAGACAGTATCACAGCAACGAATGATGCAGCCCAGGCCAAGGCGGAGGCAGAAGACATATGCTCACAGGGTAAACGCAGCCAAGACGAAAAAGCCAAGGAAAAGGTTCCCCAGAAAAAGCTGCATGAGATCTTGGTGGAAGAGCCCTCAGTGTGAGTTTTCATCCCTAGGAAGACTTCTCAGCGACAGCGCAAGCTAAAGGTCAACGCGTTCAAAAGCACGAGCCACAAGCGTCGGAAACATTGATCGAAAATCAGGTCCAAGGAGATGTCCGGATGACACCACCAGGGGTGACTTGGAACTCGCCGAGCACCTTAGCACTTGATCCACCATGGCGGACGCACGTGCGAACAGGTCTTGAGGCCGACACCTCCGGTAATCTTTTTCATAGACTCCTCTCTATGGCTTTTCGGCAACGCAGGGAGTTTTCCTGAAGGCTTTCGACAGGCACAGTTCGCACATATTGCCTCACGATGGGCACTATAAATGATACAGATATTCCGTAGTGTAACATTTATATACGTGAACAACAGATCATTAACTCAGCAACGGCTCAACATATTATTTCATTGTTATTATTAAACATTGGAGGACGGCACTTTGTCCTGGTGAAGGGCGAATCAAGTGAGCCAAAGCTCGGTGCGCCGTGAGGTCGAAAACTTTGGCGATCACCAACTAAGCAGCTTGCGCAACAAAGAGAGGGAAAGTTGCAACTCTCGGCACTTTTTTTTTCTTTTTTTCCTTTTTTTCGGACAAAGGTGCGCCGTTCAGGCTGGGCGCACGTCGAAGTAATCACGCCGCGTCCGGCCAGCCACCGCGGAGGCAGCTCCTATTTGTTCACTCCAGGATCAACGCCTCCGTAATCTCGGCAGAGAAATGGCGAGCGATCGCACTCGGACGCAGTGACTGGTGTACGGTTTCGATTACGCCAGGTTCGATTCGGAACGAACGGCGCTGCGCGGGTCGTAATTTCCTGTTTGGACCTGCGCTTATGGCTGGGCTTTAGCGAGAAAATTGCGACCAAGGAGGAGGCCGAATTGGAATCGATGCGGGAGGAGAGTGTGAACAGCTGCCGACAGCAGAAGTCGGGGCCGATGATTGATGGCGGCGACGCCGGTGTGTGTATACAGCGCTAATGCTTTAGGCGATAACGGCCCGCGGAATAGTTTCAGGCAGCTGATAGATTAACAGATGAGCGCACCCCATGCAGGTTGTGGGTGGGAACACTAGAAGCAAGTGTAACGCACCCTCTCTTCTTTTTTTTTTTTCTTTTTTAGGCTCCGTCTCACGCATCTGGTTAAGACGGTCTGCGATAAACACTCCTTTATCTGCAAATGGGAGCAACGCAAGAACGGCAAATAAGAACGCGCGCATATTTTTTACAGCAACAACGCAAAATTTACCGCGTGCGAGCGCGTGATTAAACGCTACTGTTTCGTGCACGGGCTATCGGTAATCTCGTGGTTCGCGGGCGAACCGTCCCTTCGGAGAGGCATATCCTCTCTGCGCAAAGAAACCGGCGTACTGAGCCCCGCGCGCGCACAGCAGGTGGGCCATTGAGTTCGGCGTTGGCGGCCGGAGAGGGGCACGAGGGGAGATCGCAAGAGCCCATTCAGGGGCCGTGTGTGCCTCGTAGCGGCGGCAGTGGTGGGCGCGCAGTTGATTGTGCCGGCTGTGATCGATCGGGCTTTTTGGCCCTGCCTCAGATGCGGCCCAGAGATTAAAGTGGCGGCGGTATTTATAGCGGGGCCCGGAGGCCCCGCTATCTCCCCCCGCGCGTGCCTCCAAAGACGGCGCAGCCGCCGAGAGAGATGTCCCGAAAGAAACTTGCTCCCCCCAGCGATGCCCTGCCTTCTTCCCCTCCGGAGGTGGCGGATAAAGACGGTGGGCGCTCAGCCGGGCGATGGGCGAGCGAACAATGAGCAGCAGGGCCGAGCGCGGACGACGACAGAACGGAGGACGAAACAAACGCCTCGCGCGCCGAGCGGCGTTTTTGCCCCCTTATCGCTACCACCGCCGGCTGCGCTTAAGGCAGGATCTCGGATGCTGCGAGTCAGTCAACGCCATCCCGGAGAACTGCCGAAGGCGTGCGTCGCCTCCTAATCGATGCGGCTGCTGCACGTGCTTGCCACTTTCTCTTCCTGGCATTTACTCTAATCTGCACTACACTACTGCACAAAGAGGGGGTACAAAAATAAAGGGAAACCTGGCTGCATCTTGATTCCACCGAGCTCCTTAAGTGGGACCGCTCCGAAGTAGCAGTTTAGTTTAGCCGCTTTGCTAGAATAACGAGTTGTCATTGACAATGCGAGAAAGCACGAAGAAAAAGAAAAAAAAATGAAAGAAAGTGTTGTTGCGAGTCTTGGGATGATTTAGCGCAAGCTCCTACCGCCGCATCTCCGCCGTAGCGTGAATCGTAATTTAGCCTTCACTTGTCATCGAATAAAAGAAATACTCAAAGCCTCTCAGATAGCTAAACAACCATACACTTCCTGCAGAAAATGTTACGATAAAAATAAGGACTGGGAGAAGTGAGGACCAAGACGCCTTCCCACGCGGATTTGCCTCCACGGAAATGGCGAAAAAGAGTGAACACAGCTTTGGCACTAGTCGCAACCCACGAAAAAGGCTACAAGAGTATTACCAGACAAGAGTATTACCAGCTCACACGGTTCATTATCGCCCCGAAACACGGTGTTCGCTCAACTTCACGTATGACAGTGGAATAAGTTGTTTGAAAAATGACTGCAAATCAAGGCCTTTATACAAAACATCTTACGATAAAATTGTTCGTAAAATTAAATTTCAGCCAATCCGGATGCTAGACACTATTAGTGAAGCCAGTAAGTAGGACTTGGTATCGAAAATGTTCATTAATTTGGCTCCGACTCGTTTTGGGCTCCAAGTTGAAATCAGAAGAAACAGCAAAGCGAGAAGGCAGTATAATGTTAATCAGGAAAGCGTGCGACTGGCTACTCCACGCCGAGGAAATGGGAAACTAAGTACGTCAAAGAAACGATTTGGCCGCTGAATTTGCCTGAACTTCATTACACCACAATAATTAATAGAGGCCGCTTTTTCGAAATCTCAAAGCTGAAATGGGTTCTTCGCACGAAGTACTTCAATTCTCCCATTGGACTTAACCACCTAACTCAGCTAATTAAAAAGTTAATTAATTTAACTTTCTGAATTACTGCCCCAAATCAAGTCTTCAACCATTTTAAGATGCCTGCCGCTACAGAAAAACAACTGTGAAGACAGCGAGCAAATACCGCATTTTCCTGATTCTTTAAAAATAGTGGACACATTTCTTGAAACACCCTGTATATAATTCCTGTGTTGTGTCAATGCATACTGTAAACAGTCACAAAGGCTATACTCGTAGCCTCGAGCGACGCACCTCACAACGCGTGCTCTATATCGCATCCTGACAAGACTACCCCTAATTCGAACACAATCTGATTTCGTGTTTGTCTTTTCTCTGATAACGGCTTTGTTTCGAAATACTCATTACCACACTCTCACTCTGAGCACGCTAGTTTCAAATTCAGAGAGGGGAGACTCGGCAAACCCATACTATTCATGTGACTTAGCTCAGCGAGGAGCCTGAAAAGGGAAACTAGTGCTCTCTTTTTGTTGTTTTTTGCCAGCCGAGAGCTGGAAGGGCAACTGTTATCAATTCCGGCCAATTTCTATGCAAGCACGTTATTCTCAATCAGGCACTTCACTTACAGGGTTTGTTTTTGAATTGAGGTCTATGAATACGAAATCTATAGAACGCGTGTCCATTGCAATTATGATTCGCTCGAAATACAAACACTACTGAAGAGCCGAACAAACTGGGGTTGTTTTCGAATACGATCGCTCAGAAGTTGCTGACATAAACGCATGCCATAATCATCAAGTTCGCGCTTTGGTAGTGGCACATCAGTTCTTGCACGTGTTACGTGTTGCTCTGTGTTTCATTTCTGTGTACGTGCGTGCGTGTTTGACAGAGTAGCCGACAGCAGATCGGTTGCTGCCTCACCGCCTTTAACCACAAATACTTCTAAATTCCACCATAAGGTCAAAATACCTACAGAAACCTGACTGGCATCTTTTGAAATGTCGCCTGTCTCCATAAGACTACTCATGCAGCTTTGCTTTGGCCAGAAAAATTGAAAAGCAAACCTTACTAGCATAATGTTTTGTGGATCTTCCGATACATTTCTAACTTTATTTGACCTTCTGAGCATGCCTTTGGTGCCACGCCATCGACTCATACAGTTATTTGTATAGCATAAGAGCCCGCCAGATATACACAGGCCTAACCTTCAACCATCTCTGATGATACGCGATTCCTTGGGCTATTTACCGAGGGAATCGCTTGTACTAATTATTGAATAAGCTTCAAACTTCAGCACTACATAAACGATTGCATGTTTAGAGCCCGGCCATGCCATTCAGAGTAGAGTCAACATTAATTGCATGAGGTGGGAATATCATCTATTGATGGTATCACGCAGCAGGTGTAAAAAATGGCCGCAATTCCCACCAGGACCAACCTGCCGTATGCCTAGTCGTGCAGCATAAACAACGGCGTCCGCGATGGCAGCGGCAATTAGGTCGGTTCTGTCGCCCTTCGTGTTCCATGGCAGTTAAAACAAATGTCGTCGAAGTGTGCGTTCTCACACTGCAGCTCTGTTCGGTCGTCCAGAGCTGTGCAAGCAAGCACGGCCGATAATGCCCGAACATCGCGACCCTGATCACAACGAGCGGGTGCGGCAGAGGCGGGTCCCGGTGCAACGTGCGGCCGAGCCGTGGTCCTGGCAATGTTTTCCGAGGCAGTTCGCCGTGGCCGTGCGCCTGCTTTTTGTTTGTACGACGACCGCGGCCCGAGAGGCTCGTTGTCGCAAGAAGGCGGTCCGTGCGTCGTATACTGTGCGGCTGGCACATCTTTTTCATCTCCGAGCCAATTAAGTTGGCGGTGCCCGCGGGAGCAGCAGGATCGGTGCTCTCGCTGCCTGGCCACTGGCGCTTGGTGGCGCGAATGAATCTGGCCCTGCGGCATAAACACGGGGCCGCGGCGGGACCCGCACCGAGGCGGCGGCGGCAGCAGCAACAGAAAGCGCGTCATCTGCGCCCGAAACACGCGGGGCGCGCCTGCGTGTGAAGCTCGACCGGGACGCCCCTCGCAGTCATTTGTGCAAATCGTGCCGAGCATTAGGCGCAGCTGCCCCGGGGCCGAGCAGGGGGGACCGGGCTCAGGATGCAGCACCCTGCCTCGTTACGTTGCCTCTCTTTGCGGCCCCTCGGCCACATCTGAAAGAGCCCCCCCCCCCCCCCCCCCCAACTCACCCCTATGCTCACACTTCGCGCTCTTCCACCTCCACCACCTTTCTCTCTACATCAGACGTGCACATCTGCAGTCGCTCATATCCGCCAGCATATCACTCTTCCTGGGCGCCACACTTGGTTACGTCTCAAAACAAGCGCCAAAATTGATACACTGAAACCAGTTTAACAGGTGTAAAGTGATCGAAAGTTCAGGCGACCTCGCACGCTTGTGCACATGTGGGGGGCAGGGTGGGTGGTGGAGTGCGTGCATGCGTGTGTTTACATAGATGACATTTCATTGTATTGAATGGAATTACATGCATATCATTCATGTTGTGACAAAGATTCCCCCGCCGTGATGTCATGGGGGGTCCGTTCTATTACCTTGGTGTATACCCGAATGTGCATGACATAACGTGGGTATATGACAAGCATGAATGGCACTTCATGACATGAATGACACGTCATGCATACCATGTGTAGAAGACAGAGAGACTGACGTGCCTTCGGCAACGGTTTATTCGTCGAACTGCTTCTTTTTCTTCTTCTAGCGGCGCTGTCCCACGCCCTCGCCGCACGCGCTCTGCGCCGCATCGTCCTCTTGAGTTTTCATCACCATGATTCGCATAAATGACACGATGCATACGTCGTGAAGCCTTCGTGGTCATTTCATTACTATGTTGTATACGATATTGTGCATGTGTGGATGACAAACAGGCAGTAATGAATGACACGCAATACACGGCATGTAATTTATGTTATAGCATAAATTACATAACTGACAAGATGTCATTGCAGTCGCTTCTTTAGCTTCGATAATATAATATGCATAACATGAATGACATGGCATACACCCCAGTGCTAGCATAATACCAACACTTAATGCCTGTAGTACTGGCTCAATGTTGACCACTACTGGCTCTAACTGCAAGCTATAGTGTTGCCTAACTGGTCGCTATCGATAATTATTGTCCCTAACTCAGTTATTGTTGTAGTAGAACTGAAAGTTGGGCGAGCTGGTGAATGTTCATGTTAATATCGCAGCGCGCACAAGACAAACTGGACAAACAAGCGCTGTTCACTCCACTGTGTTTTTTGTGCGGGCCACGATACTAACATGAATTACTGTTGGCTTGGGCTTACTAGTACTGGCTACAGTCGCGTAATGTTAACTTTGCACTTTTACTGCAATGAAAAGTATATTGGTTGCTCGACCCCTGCGCTGAGTTGCTTATGATACGCAAGTCAGCACGCCGGTGCGTTTCTTTCTCCCCGAAGCAATTGACGTCGGCGCTTGAACATGAAAGCGTATAAGTCGGCCTGTAAAGTACACTTTAGGCGTCACAGTGGGTATATAGTACACGTGTCTGCTAAGCCCGCTTAACGCAAACAACTCGATTTACACAAAGACGTTGATCCGCCTCGTAACGCGTGACTCAAGCAGTGCGATAGCCAGTTCTTCGCTGACTACATCGCATGACATCAATTCCCACAATGCGTGAGATCTGCCGAAGTATTGTTTTACAGAGTTAACAAACGTGCCTGAGGTCCTCAGTGCTGAGAACTGCTGACGGCGCGCCTTGCTTCTCGGGCATGTGTTGACACATAAGTTTCAGGCATTCCTAGCCTTGGCGAACTACTGTCGGTATTTGCCGCGGGGTACAGTCGCGCTAACAGGCAGAATTTTGCGACGGAGGCGAAAAGCCGATGCGCCTACCAAAAGCTCAGAATGCGGGTCTGTTACTTGATTATGATAGCAACTCGAAGCCTCAATACCCCGATGTCCACAACCAGTTTTACCTGCTTTGCATAAGTTATTTTCTCTTTATTTGATTGATTGATTGATTGATTGATTGATTGATTGATTGATTGATTGATTGATTGATTGATTGATTGATTGATTGATTGATTGATTGATTGATTGATTGATTGATTGATTGATTGATTGATTGATTGAGCAACGTTAATTGCGTTTGTCGATTACCTTTGCTCAGCACATAATTGATATGGACGAGCAAGGGGAAGCGTAGGGTGCACTGCGTTCGTGTGCGAGCCATACGACACGCAGCTTCTGATCTTTCCATCTGATTCACCTCGCAGAGAGTGGCCTGTCGTCCGGTGCAGTGCCGCTTGTGTCGGTACTGGCGACCCTGTGCTTCCTGCTGGTGGTTGCCGGCGGCGCCACATGGTACCGGTACCGGCTGAGGCGGCGGACAAGAGCCGGCCTGCCCTTTTGGAGCATCGAACTGCGCGAAGACAAACCAGCCCCAGCGGCGGACTACCAGAACCTTGAGGCCGCCTCGAGCAAGCTCGTCGTTCAGGACGAAGAAGCGGCGAGACTCGACAAGTGCTCGCCCGTTCCGCCGCAGAGGCCGTGCGCGGGACCTGAGGTGTGCCCGAGCGGCGGACCGTGCCAGTGAGACACTCGTGGACACACCGGATGTGCTTATCCGGACTTCGTGTGGCCATCTGCTGTCGTTGTTCTCCTTTTCGCATTATGTTCTTTCTTTCCTAATTGTGGATACTGTTGGGCATTTTCAGAAATTTTTCCGCGATGCCGGTATGGGGGGCGATACGAAAGTACACGCCATCAAGAGAATAAGAACCGCAGTGTACGAAACCAAGCATGGCATGAGAGATTTAGGTCGTATCAGTCGCATTATGCAAACCATTCAGACGACCCAAGAATTTTTGGTTCGATAATACGTGAATTTCAGTATGAACTGCATTACACTTTCGGAGAAAATGTAATGCAGCTAAGGACGTGCTGTTGGCGTCAAAAGTTCAGAGACCACTAGGACTGAGAAAATTTTGAATTTCGTAGCAATTTGGGACGGTATTCCGTCCAACTGCACAGTACATGTTAGCGTGTTTTAGAACAGTCCTGAAATCAAATCCAAATTAAAGGCTGCCTGCCGAAGCAGCGGAAATATTCAGTTTTAACAGCGGAGCAGTTTAGGGGCTAGCCATGTACGCCTACTGTCTCTGGTTGTCACGTAGAGCGCAAAGCTGGTACTCTCGCAGTTTCCCCACTGGGTCACGTGGCCGTGCGGTGTGTCGAGAGTGAGTCTCGGTAGTGACAGTGCTGCGCCTCGCCGGCAGTGGCGAGAGAGATAGGCTCGCTTGGAGGTGGAGAAGGTGAGGAGCGTCGTTGTACGCTTGCTGGGATGGTGAGAGGGTGTACGCCTCACCAAAACTTTCATGGCGAGGCGGGCCCAGCTGCAGTGCTTGCAATGATGCTTGCGTTTCAGCGCAGCCATGATAGTTATTGAGTCGCAGGGTGGAACAGGCCATGGCCGCACTGGAACGCCGTTCCAGTGAAAGAAATTCTTAGTGTAAACTGGCCGAAACTTAGGAGCCAAATGTAATGTCTGATGAAAAGGGTGACAGCTGATGGAATAGTACAATAAAGCACAACAAACGCCCCATAGCTAATCATTGAGTAAAAAATAAATAACAATGATGCAACACAGAAATACTTAGAGAAAACTTGCAAAACAGAGAAATGGAATTGCTTGACGAAAGGGGCATGAGGTTGGCTGTTTCGGCAGCTTTCAAGAGTAGGGCTGACTCGAATTTTTCTTTTTTATGTCTCATGGTCCCTAAACTTTTGACGCTGACTGTAAGTGAGCGACAGCATATGCAGAGGCAGACTGAAAGAGAAAATATGCAGACAAAATTAATGCACACACGCAGTGCCACCGCTGCTTATGAAACACGGTACGTCCGCGCTTCTTTCGTTTGTATTTTTCAGCTGAATTCTTTCTATCTCGAATATGTAATAACAATCGAACGTTTCATTCGGGAACTCACTGCCACACTGCTGATTTTGGTCGACCGCCTAGCGTTGAGTTTGGTTCCATGTTCTGGTCGGGAAGTGAAGTTTAAACACGGACGCAAAGCTTACGTGCAACGTATGCATGTCGCGTACGAAATGGCATATACCCCTCTATACAACTGACACATTCTTGCGCACCAAAGAAGTGTTCCGATTTCGAGTGGTATATGCCGCTGGAGTCTACACAGTACAAGGGAAGCAAAGAACAAAGTACGCTTCGCGTTCCCCAGAATACATTGCTGCTTACGGATGCATTCGTGTTCTGGGGACGCGGTTTCAGAATGCCGCGTTTGTTGAACATTGTCGCGGTCTCACTCTCTTCGAAAGAACCTGGGTTCGTCAGCCTTTGCTCATCGAGTGTAAGCGCGTCACACGTGCCGATGGCAACTAGTTGACAGACCATCTGAGAAGATGAGCTGCATACTTACTTATAGGTCTGCTTGGCGATGAATGTAACATAGAATACGAACAAGCAAGAGGGCCTCTTCTCCGAAGTCTTTCTCCGTGAAGTTACGTTCACCTTTATCCCAACAAAGTATATAATGTAATACAAAAATGACTATATATATATATATATATATATATATATATATATATATATATATATATATATATATATATATATATATATATATATATATATATATATGCCAGGGGAGGAGGACGAGCTCCTGCATGCAAAGCGAACATGTGTATGAACCTACTCGTTATGCGTGACCTGTGCGGCACTTTATCTCCCAACAGAATGAAGAATGCAATGTGTGAGTGTCAGCTGCCATGTACGATGCAGGCGCTTGCATGAAACATTACACTACCGTCGTTCTCTCAACACTCCAAATGTATATTTTTCTCCCTGTGATTGCGTATTGGAGGCGCAAAGTTGCTTTGCTTGCTGGTCGTGTTTAAGAATCAAAGTCAGAGAAAGCGCACATAGTTTTTGACGTTGGGACAATAACAGAGAATAAATCGAAATGAACCGCCGTCGGTCTGTAGAAAGAGTGGCCCGCGAGTTATATAACTGTGCGACGACGCGGCTTCTGAAGAATAAAGAAATGGAGATTTCCAGAAGTCATCTAGACAGCTCGTCCGCCTAGGTCGCGGAGGGAAGATTACGCGATCTTTAGCGTCACCGCTTTCTTGTTGCCTCGGTGAGTCATCACTGCTACAATGACACAAACGTCGAGTCGTCCAAAATGACTTAAGAGGTAAAAAAATGCAAATGAACTTTCGAAACTTTTCTTAAATAGCTTGTTTCTGGGATGATTGTTGGTAACTGTAAGTGCAGAGAACATGGAGCGAAACACCTAAAGCAATAATTAGCCAGCTTAGCAGACATGTCGCTATCATGAAGAGTTTGGCTGCGCCAAGTATACATTTCATATCGGATATGCTCGAATCAATCTACTGCAAATTCACATGTCAAGTCGCAGGACTCTAGACAAGCAAAACGGGGCTGTCATGTGTATCGGACACTCGCCCCCCGTCTCGTCAGCGTCTGATGAGGAACATCACTGGTGCTATCAAAGATTCGCCTTAAAAATTGTATACGGGGGAAGTTCACGTGTCATACCTCATCTCGGAAGCCGGTCCTCCAGATTTAGTTAACGCCGTTAGGAAAATAACACTTTAGTTAAAGTAGCTAGCATACGGTGCTAAGTGCGCGTGCAGTCACTAACGGTTCACCACCTGGTAACAGGCCGATGGTATTTAAAAGAGCCGGCACATGAAAAAATTGTAATAACAAATTTTGAATTCAAGTTACAGCTCTTTTCGTGTCGTTTATTGTTTCTTTTTTTTTATTTTTTTCGAGAACTCAAAGGTGTCCTTAATCTCCGCTGTTGCCTATACGTTTCCCCGCAGAGCTTCTGTATTTTTGGGAGAGGTCCTGAAGTCGGGGTCTACAGTGAGCTTGGCGTCAAGCCAGACTTTCAGAAATATTCTGCATGCAAGATGAAATTATTGCTCCGAAAACACGGCATTATCTTTTGGCGATAAGATAAGATCGTGGATTCCAAACACACGAGAATTGCGAGGCGCCGCCTGACACGAAGCGTGATTGCCGGGCTTTGTGTGTAAAAGAAGGAGAATAGAAGCAGGCAACCGCCAGCAAAAGCCATATCTGCGGCTCGGATAAGTCGTAAGGCTGCCGCACTACGCCCTTTCTATACTGGAAAAAAAAAATTGCTTCAGGCTGTGGCCAGCTACGCACTCCGTTCCGGCTTACTTGCTGTGAAAAGCCGATGGTCTCGGTCGGCGAATCGTTAGTGAAGTCAGTCTTTTTCCCACACGTGTGCCGATGCGCTCCAGAAACCGCATTATTTGCCCTTATGCCCTGCAAACACTACCAGCCGCACGAGCCAAGCCATCGCGGTAGGAAATGAGCTGCGATCAGCCTTCCCTAGGCAGCGCTTACTTCATAAGATTTTAGTTTTTTTAACAGTGACCTAGTTATTGTTACTATAGATATGGTAGGCAATGTCCACTTAAGTTAAACGTGCCACAACCACAATCCAAGTACGAGGCACGCCCCCCCTTGAGGACTGGGAATTTAATTGTGACCCAGTAGGGTTGTTTAACATGCACTTAAATCGAAGTACACGAGCGCTCCTGCGTTCGTTCCGCCTCCGTTTGAATGTTGCCGTCGCGAACGCCTGATCCAGACGTGCGCGTAAAATGCCATCGAAACTTCATTAATAAAACCAGTAGAGAAAGCATAATTCAATAAAATTTGGAGGCAATATTGTAGATATCAGTGATAATGGATACGTGGGCCAAAATAAAAGAGCGAGGAATAATTGTGAGCATCGTGGTGCAAATTGCAAGAGGTTAGCTCAACGTGCTTTGGAGCTCTCGGCAGTTCGTCGTTATATACGATTATCAGGGACGTCAAAATGAAGCTTGCTAGAAGCGAAGCGCGTGCCATAGAGCAATATTTGCTGAAGAAATTTTATAGTGGTCCGTCTTAGGAGGGTGGGGGGAAGCAAGGACATTTTATTGGTGTTCAAACGGAGGTTCTTCTCGATGTTTGCCAAGAGACTAAAATACTCACTGTTGGCCAATTACAACGCACATCAAAACAAAATTTTATAGGAGGGGACCTTAATATATAAAAATATGAACAAAATTGTAAATGTTTCTAGATTAAGTGGTATAGAACAAAAATTATTGTTATTTGCAGAGCCATTTAAAGATATCTCGGGCAGCTAAAAATACGTAACATCAATGTTAGAACCAACATTGTAAAAAAAAGAAGAAAAGAAACCGCTGCGTATTTCTGCTTGAAGCGTTGCAAACACATACGAGAAACTCAAAAATCTGCCGTTGAAGATATCGGCAATTTCACGAGCGTTGGTTTTATAGCTTTAATTGACAGCGGCTGCGCGTTGAACGTTTTCCTCACCGGTGCAACAGCTGTGGCCCGCCACGGGAACTTGACTCGACGCATGAGGGCTGCAAGTACTCTTCGAGCAGGAACAGGAAATAGTTCTTTAGTCCATAAACACTTTGGGATTATGAAGTGGAGCCCACTGAGTACGTTGGCGTTTCTGTCTCGGAAAACTAAGCTTCGCTGTAATTTTCATTATGAATCGTTGAGGTTGTTGCCGAGGTTGTCTTTTTCTTTTACTTTTGTTTTTGTTTTGGCTATTAACCCACGACGTCTGCTCTTCCCGGAAGGAAAATCTTTCTTGTAACATCGAGATCCTGTAGCGACTAGCCGTAAGCACCTGGTACTGATAGTTGTGAAGATAGGGGCACGCTACTTGTCAACCTTGGAGGCGTCTTCAATTTGGGCGTCCTTTTACATGCGCGGCTTCTTCTGTTTTTCTTTTTCTATCCTTTTCTTTTTCTATCCTTTTCTTTTTCTATCTTTTTTTTCTGTTTTATACTTCTTTGGCACGGGTCTCGAACGATCGAAGTAAAAAAGCTATAGCATGTCGCAAAAGTTATTGAGACTTGCGCCTTAAAAAATGTCTGCGTATGCATTATCATCGGGACGCCTGTATATCAAGGTGTGCGCTCTCCTTCCGATAGGCGAGAGATCAGGAATTGGGAAGTGGCGAGTTAAAGTTTCACTATGGAAAGAAAGTCCGCGCATGTTCACGTGGTCAACGCACTTCAGCAAGGTACGCCGAGTGCTGGCTTGTGGTAGACACTGACTAGCTACTTAATCACTGTTGTAGTTGTGTTGAAGCAACTGCAACGTCAACGTTCCCGGTGAAGGAAATGCTTTCTACTGAACGCGGGTATTCTGCGGTGCGAATTGCATAGCAATGTTGTTGGGACTGGTTAAGTGCTTGCTATCAAAACACGACAGGGATACGCATAATGACACTGCGGTCCACAGGAGGCGGTAATTTTCAAGGCCACGTAAAACCACTGTACATGGACATATTTGGCATTTTTCAACGTAATATCCTTTGTCGCGAGGCTACACGTCGTACCACCCTCCGACTCGTTTCCTAGAGAAAAAAAGAAGGATTGCTGCCTGAACGAAAACTCGTCGAGGTGTATTTGACGCATGCATCAAAGTAGGTACTCGATTAGATGCCGTGCATGTCAAAGCCAAAGTGAAGCGAAACTGCTCGCACAATATGTGTTCGTAGCGTTTACCCATCTGAACGCCCATATTTATTTTCACCTTCAATCCTCTTCGTGGTTAAGCCAATCATGGGCAAAATAAAAAAAAAGGAAACAGGCCGGGACGCGCAGCTATGCCAGCTCTTTAACTTCTGTTGCTTTACGCGGAACTGAAGTTTGGCTCTCATTTTATCTTACTTAATTGTATATTTTTAGGCAGCCTGGCCTGGGATGTATTCCTCTACCCTCCGATTTATGACAGCATTGTGATCCGTTAAAGCCTGTCCGAAACATGACCTGGATGGTCAACTATAGCAATTATGAGACGAAACTGTTGGTAATGTGCGATCGCTTGTCAGCGTACCTATGCCAAGGTCACGAAACATGAGCACGTGTGACCGACCTGCTTATGATTTCATCAATGAGTTTGGCTTTCTTTTTTTTTTTTATAAAAGTTACATTGACAGCCTGTTTCTGTTGCACTGATAAAGCAAAAGCCATGGAAATATTGATTTTATTTCTATTTTATACCCGTTAATGTGTACAGAATACATTTATTCATGTAGAAATGTGGCAAAAAAAAAAGATTTGTGTGTAACATTGCCATCGTGTTCTCTTTGTCAGGCTGGTGACGAATGCCCTAAAAAGAACGAACCTCTTCCTTTTCGTCTCCAGTTCCCGGTAGCGATCTTATGTTTTATGAACTATTTTTTTTTCCAACCCTAATGTTTCCATCACCTGTCACCCCACTGGCGTTATTTTGTTGAGTTTTCTGTCTCAATTACTTTTTGCGGTGGCAAAGCCAGTGAGTGTTTCAAGTACGTATAGATGTCTCGGCACGCTGTCCATGACTGTTGTTGTACATAGGCCCGAACGCATGTCCGGTCACCGTCGTCCAGGCGCTGGGATTCACCACTGTTCTCTTGACGGAAGGATAACGAAGAGCCCTTCCTTCGGAGTATACTCACCTGTAAATACGTCTCTTGCACAAGCGTAACTCTTCACCACGGACACTTACGAAGCTGCTGCGTGGGCGAACCTGTTGTAGTGGCCATGTGCGTCTGCTCTTCGACTCTTCGCTGACCCGCAGGATGCGAGGGTCGATGTGCGCGACAAACAGCGGCTGCGAAGGCGCTCCGCGCGAGGACGAGCGACTGTTTTACCCGACATGTTCTGCTTATATTTTTCTCTAGTCACTTTGCCGGTTTTTACAGCACAAAGTGTTGTCATCAGAATTCGCCCCGTGACTCATGTATTCTTTGAGCCATTGACCATTAAAATCAAGGACGTCCCTCTGTTTCTTCCTGCGTATATGTACGATCATCATACACACGGGTGCTGGGTGGTTAAGGAAAAAGATGTTAGAATAAGGCAGCGCCCAATGAAGGATTTTCAAATTTTATACTATTTTCCTGTTTTTTTCCTCGGTGTCATCGCTAACGTGAGTGAGGTCCTGTAAGATTTATCAATAATTACAGCTTTTGAATAGGAGTGGAATATAAACGATGAAATATTTTCGCAAAACTTGCTCGGATTTGCATTTTTCCACTGATACAAGTGCACAGTTCAAGGAATGCTACTCGTAACTGAACGCGTTAATGAGCTATCTGCCACACTTAAGGTAGAGTATTGGAAGCTGCTGCCGCATTGTGCGCTCTTCTTTCTAACCACCCTATGCGCGTAACATACACACAAGATTATCACAACGTCTAACTGCTTAAGCCGATGAATCTTCGCGAACCGGTGAATCTTCGCGACTTACACATTGTAAATACCCATGCCAGAGGTTTTTTTTTTCTTCTTATGAGCTGCATATAGCATATATCGGTGGCTTACAGAGTTGCTTTTGCTCTGCTGGAAGTATGCGCACAACGGATCTGTATCGTCTTGTCCAATGCGGCTGCACGCATGACGTAGACGTTGCAGTCGTCATGCCCTTGAACTTTTTTTTTTGTTTGTTTCTGTTCTTCCTCTTTCTGTGGCGTCTTACTTTTTCTGTTCCATCACTTTCTTCAAAAATTAAAAATACGTGGAGCATTCATGGTCTTGTGAAAAATATCGAAAAGAAAGAAAGAAAGAAAATGAAGACGTGTTTCAGAAAGCGACGCCGGTCTGTTTACTGCAACAGAAATATTTATATGGAGGACAACAAAGGACAGGAGTGGAATTCGTAGCCATTAGGTAAAAATCTATCTGTGAAACCCACGTTCCTGTTACTGTCTACTTGGCGCATAATTGAACGAAAAATGTAGTCCGAAATTGACGCAGACAAGATAAGCGCTAGCCTCCAAGACTTCTCACGAAAACGGAGTTCTGCGTGTGTGTGTAAAGTGTTATTCCCAGGAGGGTTTTTAGCGTTAGTTGGAAAGCTAGCACCTGTTTCGTCTACATAGACTGTGTTCCTTTCCTACCGTATATTTGCTCATTCCATGACTGCCGTAACGGCGAATATGAAACCGCACGCGAAATCCGGTCGTATACCCCACAGGGTATCTCTGTACAGGGCGCGATGCCACGGCGGACTCGGGCGATGACGATCTGGGTGTGGTCGCAAAAGCCCCCGCCAGAATTCCGTGAGCCTTCGAGTAAACACGAAGAGCGTGATCGCACGCTCCGCGCAGGGCGCAAAAAGCGCGATACCGCAGAGCCGCATGAGGTCGCAATCAAAGCAAGCTGGTCTTCGCAACCCCACCATTCGTTCTCTGCCCCCCTGCTTCCCTTAAGGAAAACGAAAGAGAACGACGCGGCAATGAGCACGCAGTTGTGTTCCTCTAATGGCTCGGAACGGCGTTGAGCCGTTTCGGATGGCCTCTTCCCGCGGCGAGCGAAGCATAAACAGGCGATCCGCCTCGCACGAGGCGCAGCGGCGAAAGGCGGCCATTAACATTTTCGCCAAGGCAACCGACGTCGCAAGAGCTGTTTTACGTATGCAAACTGCGTATATGTATGTATGTATGTATGTATGTATGTATGTATGTATGTATGTATGTATGTATGTATGTATGTATGTATGTATGTATGTATGTATGTATGTATGTATGTATGTATGTATGTATGTATGTATGTATGTATGTATGTATGTATGTATGTATGTATGTATGTATGTGCGTGCACATGAATGCACGCGCGCGCACACACGTACGTACGTACGTGTATATGTATGTGTGTATCACATACAACACGGGTCGGCGGCGAACATGGCCTCGCGTCGGTGCTACCGTTATGACTTGGCAATGCACGTGGCGCGGCCGCGTTCCGAGATGACCGGGAGCCCATTCGCGGCATGTATACGTGCGCGGCGTGGTAGCAGCTTCCGTATCCCCGCCGTCCCTTTCGCTAACTACGCAGTGACGTCCATGCCAGGAAGATATTCTCGCTCACGAGGCGGCGCAGTCGCGAATTTTCTTTTGCGCTCGTTTGAACGCTCCATCATTGTACTGTCGCCGCTATAGAGAAGAAAGTTGGACAAGTTAATGCTTGTTCCAAGCAACAACTAGTCGAAGCGTTAGGTGGTTCGAGTTTGCGTACTGTTGACTTCTAGTTGCAGCATGACAAACATGGGCGTAACCTTATCGATCTGAGTCACAACTGGCCACCTATCGCCTGTTTGTCGTGTTGAAGGCCACCTGTCGTCTTTAAGAGTACATCGACACATGAACATGCCGGAACATATTGAGTGAACGAGAACAGCGAGTTGAGCATGCGATGCTGTTATAGTTCTGAGTGCAACGTTTAATTGGTTTTATGCATTTCGCACTTAGGAATTTTTAGGACTTGAGACTGTTCTCCAACTGTTTATACAGATAAAAAACGTCTTCGTACGACAGTTTAGGCTGCAATACACACAAAACTTTCACAATAAATCACGAACAATTTGACTGATGAACAGGAATAACCAATCAACTTTTTAATTGCTGTCCTTACCTTACACATTTATTTTATGTGACCTGTAATTTTATAAAGTCATTCATTCTTTTTTTTTTCAAAGCTCATTTAGCGCGAATAAGCATCGAATTGCCCGCATGCCAAAACTGTAAAATATTTTAGCATTTCCCGCACGCCTATGCATGTGCTGAATGTAGATAGATGACAACATAATGATTTTTTGTAATATAAATGGTTGAGGCCGAGTCGAATAGGCATTTAATAGAACTAAAAGTAAATCTAATAAAACATCAAGCATTTCACAAATAGCTTGCTGATAATGTGAAGCCTTGTCACCATTCACAACATTAGAATTTCTGTAATGCACTGCACCTTTAAAATATTGACACGCGTACTTGTTTTGTTTCTGATTAAAAATAAGTGCGCGTGCCAATATGCTTCATTAAACGAGGAAAAGGATCATACTGAGCAACTAAGCAGTTAGTCGATCCGGATACTAAGGAATATTCGCAGATCACGTATTTGCACATAAAGTTTAGAAAGACAGCTTTGTTGACCAATTATTGACCGCGCGCACCTTCTCAACCAAATCAAAAATGCGTGCCGCGTATACAGCCATATTGACACACACACACACAAAAAGTCACTCTTTCTCTTGTTGCAAAGGTCGTGGTAGATGGCGTAAAGATTGTATCAAGTAAGTGTCGGTGAATGGTGTTCTGTGAATTGTAAGTGATGACGAGACATACAGGCGCTGGGTCCACAAAAAGTACCAAACAATACCCACTGCCAAACAATACCCACTGCTATGTTTAGCCGGAACAGTTTAGCTGCCTCAGCGGCGTAAAGCGCGCGATAACCACGACGGATTAGACGAAAGTTACTGTTTTTTTTTCTTTTCTTCAGTTTCACATCTGGCCGCGTGCAGTGGACGATGAACGCAACTACACTCACGAAATTTCTGACTGACTCGCCAAATAGGGCCGCGCATTAAATGCAAATAAAATGAAGGACATAAGGAGCACTACACGCAGCGAAGTGGGAATATCATGCGAGAACCGCTCAACCGCTCGTTCAGAACTCGTATAATCGAAACCCTGAGACGACATGGTTCTGTTGACTTAGAGACAGCGCGCTCCCAGAAAATGGTGGCCACCGTATGCACTCGCGCCTGCGTTACCACATTGTTCCTTTAAGTACGACAACAAGAGAAAAAAAACACAAATTCTAATATTCTTACAGCATGATTGGTTTCTGTATTGCATTAAAAATTCGAGGTTTAGGCACAGTAATTGAACGTTTGATTATTCCTCAATTTTATATTTGCTAATCTGCCGCTTTTATCGTGAAAGTATTGCCCAAGTGGCAACGTAACCCACCATGACGGTTTCAAAGGTATTACTTTCAAATCTATTGCTCATGTAAGAAATTACCCACAGGGGTCAAGTCTTCAGGCGTGCGGGACGATGCTGAAGAATCATCTAAAAGTATGCAGCGACGTTCGTTGGCGTTATCAACCGATAAGGGGACGCATTCAGGTCCCAAATGTCGATAACGCCCAGAATAGTACACGTTTTGGTTTTTCATTTCACACCCGTCGACACGGAGCCGTCGTGACCGGGAATCGAGCCCGGAATCTCTTGCTTGGTAGTGTACGTCATATATTCAACCACAACGGCTGATAAGGAGATAACAATTAGCCCGATTCACCCTGAGTACAACCAGCAGGTAGAGTGGCCGCATGGCTGATGGGAATACCGTTTTTTTGGTGTTTTTTTTTTTTTTTTTTTTCGTATCCCCGTCCAACTTGAAATCTCCTGTAAAGCGTGCTCTACGGCACTATAACTCATTATGCAAAGAAGCATCCTGTTTTCTCAGAGGTGTTGACGACACTCGGATGGTGGCTCACGATGGGGATAAAAAAAAACATGATCCTACAAAAAGGTGGGAAATAATGCTACGCAAAGCATATATTCTGCATAAATTACGCACAACTCGTCAGGATATGTATTTAGAATACCGTAATAGCACTGCACGATGCTGCTATTACAACTTGGTACAAGTATATTTCTATGAACGCTGTTAACATGGACATAAAAATCGCGAGCTACGTGCGCACACACAAACAAACTTACAGAGAGAGAGAGAAAGAGGCGCTACTTCCAACCGTCTATATTTTCGACCCAGTTGTTGCTTTATGCATTACAGGCGTCAGCTTAATCCAAAAATATCAGAGGGCAGTGTCACAGAAGATTAAAAACAAACTTGACAGATCTAATTATTCTGATGGGCTTCGGCGCCGGAAATTCTTGCTAACTAAAACACGTGTACAATTTCTTCTAGTGATCCACCCTTTTTTTATTTGGTCATTAATGAAAAGCAGAGTGGCGCGAAGCGCTGTAAGCTCTGCCGCCGTCGATGTTGTTGTCAACCGTCGATGTTGTGGCCACCATCGATGTCGACATTGCGGCGTGGTTCACACGAACAGTTAATATTTGAGACTGTGTGGATATTACACCACCTAACCGAGAAAGAGCACCGCAATATATTTTATAATTGTTAGGGGTTAACGTCCCAAAACCACGATATGATTAGGAGGGACGCCGTAGTGGAGGACTCCGGAAATTTCGACTATCTAGGGTTCTTTAACGTGCACCGAAATCTACCAAATTACATTTCAATAGCTCCCATGTCACTGTCGGATTATCGGTAATGAACGGGCCGATCAAGCTGCCCGTTCAGCCCATGCAGAGGACCGCGACCTGTCGATACCTCTTTCAAGAAGAGACGCTGCTCTCTCGCCAATGCACCACGTCAAATTGGAATGAGCCACATTTCATGCATGCACGATTACACTCCCTTGATCCCGCGTTAAGCCTTCGACTTCCATCAAGACTTCGTCGAGGTGACGCTGCCGTTCTGTGTAGAGTATGGCTTTTACCCATGCGTATGTGTTCCGTATAGCGATGGCCGACACCGTCGCCTGTGAACACGGCGGCGCGAAGAAACAATTCGACTTGTTCTGTGCGACTGTCCGGAGTATAGCACACAGAGACAATCTCTTTGTAATGTTTTCAACAAGTTCGACGACCAGCCTCTATCGGAAGAAAGACTGCTACGTCATCGTCCAAACTTAGCGTCGCAGAAGAAGGCCTTACAAGCGCTACTAGGCTTCCTGCGGTGTACTGGCCTGTCAGAAGGACTCTGAGTGGAACGCTCTCGTGTGTGTGTGCGCTTGTTTCTTTCCCTTATTATTTATTTTTATTTCTCCCTCTCTCTTTCAACCCCCTATTCACTAACCCCAGTGCCGGGTAGCATACCGGATACTACCTTTTGGTTAACCTCTCTGCCTTCCTCTTTCTCTCTCTCTCTTCTCATGATCAAATGTTTTCGGAACAACAATGTTTGATCCTATATAGATGCCGAGACGACGCTACAGTCAGTTTAACTGCGCGTCGCAAGATGCACACATTCGTGTGCATATTGCTGCGTATATCGCGCGTATTCGTGCGTATTGCTGCGTATTGCTGCGTATTGCTGCGTATTGCTGCGTATTGCTGCGTATTCGCGCGTATATCAAATGCGTACACGCCCGCATTTAATATACGCGCGACCTGAGCACTCGCGTATCGGTAAAAAAAGTCCGTCTAAAAGCAGAATTAAAATGGCTTTATAAACATCAAGATGACGATTTTTTTTTCAGGTTTTGGAAAATCCTTTTTGTAGACAGCATAATTGTGCCGTTGAAAAAAAAATATTTTTTACGTGCTTGCTTTCATACAGTCTAGCGGAGACTATTAAAGATAAAGGGCCGCTTTCACTAAAATTGACTGTCTAGTTTGATATGTCCACGTGTTCTATAAAACTTTCGGTTCGTTTTGGGAAATCGGGGTTTGAAACGTTATTTTCATTCTCGTTTTTTTTTTTTTTTCCTGACTGTATAAGTATAGGTGGCTGCGCCATTGTAATGTTGAAAAGGAAACAAGCGGCCGTTTCTGCGAATGCCTCGTTTGCCCTTTCTCACTTTTTTATCGTTTCCACTTTCTAATCTTAACCTCTCGTGCTAGTCTCAGCCTTTCCTTCTTCCTTCTTCAAGCTATATGAAGCAAGGTGTAATTGTCATGAATGTATTACCAAAATAGCTAGACACACATGCGTTGCAAAATAAAGAGACAAAAAGGCAGCAGTCATAAAGTTTCCGAACACATCGCATCTACCAAAAAAATGAGATATACTGAGAACAATGTCACGTGGTAGAAGGTTTCAGCTTCTAGTTGTTCGCCCACAAAAAAAAAATTATAGAGAGCAAAGGAGGGATCTTACGCTCTTTTAAGCTACGATATCCTTTTTACAGTAGATATCTACCTGGCCTTATGTAATCCTCCCAACTGACAGCATATTTTGCTATGAAAAATGTTAAGGAAACGCTGTAACTTGCCATCCCATCTTCTGTTTCATGCCTGCTGTACTTGTCAATTCAATGCCTATTTATTACGACACCAGCGGCCTTGCTTTTAATTTCATTTCAGTTTGTCGATAAGCACTCCTACTCGCAGTCGTACTAAGCTAGACAATGTACAAAGCTCGGTGATTGGAGCGCGAGTACTCGGAGCGCGTGGCTGCTGGTCATGAGGGGAACCGGTAACGATGCCGTAATCAGAGAGTCCGTGAAGCAGCGCGACGTTAGAAACATTGTCCACACCACCATTAGGGCAAAAAATCTAGAAGAATATCGACAGCAGAACCACAATCCGTTTTCATTAAGATAAAGGTCAAAATATTCGTGATATAAAAGTGATACTTGAAACAAAGCAGACCATAAGGAGCATCGTTACGAATACGTTTTTGCTCCCGAAGTCATGCGCAATCAATAAGAAATGTATTACACAGTGCGACATCATTCAGTCAACTGGGTTAAAAGAGGCCGTGCCTGATATCTAAATGGAACCCTCCCGCTAAAATGGAACCCTCCCGGGCTCCATTTTAGCGAAGAGTGTTAAGCCATAGTCGGCCCATATTCTATGTATGTGGTAGTGCAGCGGGGAAGACAGAACTGCTAGTAATGGAAGAAAATGATTTAGTGCTATCGTGTCGACATGAACGGGTCGACCTGCCGCGCATGGCTCGCCTGCCAACGGTTTCCTCCTGTACAACAAGCATCTGCGAAATAGAGATACGCAGGAACTGGCGAATCTCCCGGTCTTCCTTTTGGATTTAAAGTAAAAAGCCCATGTCGGTGCTCTGTTCCTATTACACAGCGGCCCACTGACGACAACAAGGTCGCGGGTTCAATTTCCAATCGTGTACCGGTCGCATTTCAATCGACATAGAATGCAAAAGCGCCCGTATCCTTTTGAAAGTATCCGTGCGTCGCAGCGATCTTACGCTATAGCGCGTTCTAGTCCCTGAGGAAGACATCGGAGCCCGTACTCTTTTTTTTTCTTTGCTCCATCCCGAGTGTCGTCTGCAAAGAAGGCTCAACCGCGACAATGTTTACTGCGAGAAGCTGGTGCTTTCTGCACTCTCAATACGCTCCATTGAGCGTCACGCACCGCGTCGTGCTCCGCCGTTCTCCAGAGTGTGCTCCAATAGCGCATTCGTTTCACTTTAGCCACGGCACGATGATTTCTCCTGATGACAACCATCAGGTGCAGTTCGTTTCCCCCCGTTTTCTGCTTCGTGTATACGAGCTTCGATCGCCGTTGCCGCGCACTCCTATGAGTGCGCACAAAAGAAGCCTCGGTGAGAGCACAAGTATCGGCTGGCGCGCGCTAACGCCTTTGTAATGAGGTCATTTCCCAGGGACAGTACGCGCGTCGGGCGCGACTCGCGACGGCGCTACAGGCAGCGGGAAAGCAAAAGAACCGAAAGCGAAGCTGGGGAGAGAAACGTGGGCCTCGCTACGAGAGCTAGCCGAAAAAAAATGCAACGACCGTATCGTGAAAGAACGAAAGCGAGATCTGGATAAAAAAAAAAAAAGACAAAGCAAATAATGAAGCAACGAGGGGACAGCGCCGAGTACATTGTGATAGAGAGCTTCACGCGTCAGGGCGTTCGCCGTCAAACGAACGAGACATGCCGTGAAAACCCTTTAGCATAACGAGCCTTCCGTTTGGAAAGCGAGGCTTAGAGGAGAGAAAGACGAAGAGAAGATGAATACACTGCGGCGGAGCACCGGAAGGCAAAGTGCCTTTACGTAACTCCATATCGCTTGCGTAACGACCAGATGTTGTCCGTATACAAAGAGGATTCTCTTACTGCGCCGAGCAAGAAAAAAAAAACAAGAAGAAAGAAATGAAGCAAGTAGGCAAATGTCTCAGTTGCAAGTAAAGTCCAATCTGTTATCGGTCGTTCACATGTAAGAGAGATCCCATGGCGCGCATTTTTTTTCCCTTCCTCTCCCTCGTTTTTGTGCCTCTTTTTTTCTTCCCGAACTGTGATTGCGAACTTTCGCCTGCGTCTCCACGTGAACGAAACAGGATTTGGGAACGTGTATCTGTCGCAGCGTGTTTGTGATGTTCACTAGTGAATGTTTTCTCAAGGCAATCCGCTGCGCGTAAGAGTATTCACAAAAAGGTAACGAAAAAAAAAAAACTTCCAGGGTTTCTCATGCATTCACTTAGGACGACTCGAAGGCGAAAGCCATCTTCTTATTCTTCTCAGTCCATTGCATTGATCCTGCCCGGCACCCTCCGAAAGCTTTCTGCAACTAACGTGGCTTTGCACTGCCTCCGTGATCGGCCCACCTTTGACCAAGCTACGATGTCATGAGATGACGTCATGATGCGACGTTACGTCACGTGACGTCACAGGGGCGTCATGACGACTCCACAAATTTTGGCAATCTGTGACATCATGATGACGTCATATGGTGACGTCATCACGTAATGATGATGATTTTTTGCATCACACGCGCCCCCCGACGCCACGGGACGCCGACGCCGACGTCCAATTTTCGCGTTTGATGAGGCATCTAAGGCTTTCGCCTTGCAACTTATAGTGATGTGCCTTCGTTACGATATGTGCCACCCCTCAAACAGACGCGCTGCGACTGCGGGGCGGTTATGGAGAAATGGGGAAAAGGTGCAAATATTGACCGTCCCTATAGTAGATGACGATATGGAGAGCACAGGCCAAAGTGTATGCTCTCACGAGAAACTCATTTAATCAGTTCGACCTACTCAGTCGATTGAGTGCCCCCCCTCCCCTTCCCTCTAAAGCTTTCTGCACCTCTCCCCGTTCTGCACTACCTCCGGGCTCGGCCTCTCTTTGACCAAGTGACGATGCCATCTGAAGACATCATCTGACGTCATCACTTGTTCATGTGACTTTTGGTACCATTCGTGTTCCCGACGCAGCCAGAAGCTGTATTTTTTTTCTTCTTTTTTTTTTTCAGTCGTGAGACATATAAGGCTTTCGCCTTGCGTTTGCGAAAAATATGGTGATGCCGAAGGTAACGCTGACATACAGCCAATAAGCCGAAAGCAGCGCTTTCGATTAACCAAACTGCAACGTACACATAGAAAAGGACATATTCCACGTACCAGAAAGCTTTTTTTTTTAAACCCTTACGCAGTATTCTGTAATATCAGCGGTACTTTGACTCACAGCCTGTCGTTCCTGTCGGACTGCGTGCATGAAGGCAAATTGTAAGTTTCTTTAATTTGTGTTAAATCTCGTAAGGCATCCGTCATGCTTTCAGCAACGTTTGAATGCCTTGTATGTCAATGGTTATATTAAAAAACTAACGATTCACTTTCGTTCGACGAACACATTTTAGCTGTGCTTGTGAATCTGAAGCCAAACAGTGCTTGTGCTGTCTGAACAGGAACTTTGAATAAAGGACACAACGTGTTCCCGCAGCCGAGTTCAGGAATTATGTATATAAAAAACTAGCTCCCATGAATGACCGTGAGTTGATTCATTTATACGATTGAACGTACTAAATCAACACTAGGGGCTATCAGCGACGTCATAGGGGACCTGAAGATAAGCACTTGAGCGCTTGCTGCACTTCACCCCCCACGAAATGCGGCCGCTGCACCCGGGAATCAAACCTGCGACCTGGAGTTCGGCCTCAAGAACGCCAGTCGCTACGCCTCTAAGTAGAAACAGTAGCAGTTTCTATGCGGGCTGGAGTCGTTTTCGCAAATAACTTATCAAAGGGGTCATCGCCTTTGCTGTGCTACATCCAAAATTAGTCGTACTCTTTTGTGCCGAAAAAAATTTTTTTAAATGCCAAGCATTTCTTAGCGAACTTCGGCGACTTTGAGCGTATCTATCTATCTATCTATCTATCTATCTATCTATCTATCTATCTATCTATCTATCTATCTATCTATCTATCTATCTATCTATCTATCTATCTATCTATCTATCTATCTGTCTGTCTGTCTGTCTGTCTATCTATCTATCTATCTATCTATCTATCTGTCTGTCTGTCTGTCTGTCTGTCTGTCTGTCTGTCTGTCTGTCTGTCTGTCTGTCTGTCTAGCCACCTACGACTTTGTGCTCACCGGACCGTATCGTCAATGAGATTTACATCAAAATTGGTATGGCATAACATGACTATGACGAACATATATGACTGGTCATATCATGAAAATCATGACTTGTCATGAACGGCATGGTTTACATGCCATGGCCGTGGTGCTCTAATGGCCGTGTCGTTAACTTGATATATACAAAAAATTGGCATGAAGATCCATTTCTGTGTAACTAACATATATGACAGGTGGTAATATGAAAATTATGATAAGCATGTCATGTATAGCATAACATATAAGCCATGCTCATATTACGTTCGCGGCTGTTTCGCTAGCCTGACATGTGCCAAATTTGGTATTGCGCGACGTGTCTGTACGACCAACATAAAATGACGGATGGTAAAATGAAAATCATGACATCCATGTCATGTACAACATGATTTACATGCCACGCTCATGGTTCGCTCACGACTGTTTCGCTAGCCTGATATACTCCAAACTTGATATTGCGCGACGTGACTGTATGACGAACATAAATGACAAGTAGTAATATGGAAATCATGACATGTCATGTCAGCATGACTTGCATGCCACGCTCATGGTGCGCTCGCGGCCGTTTCGCTAGTTTGATATACACCAAAATTGGTATTGCGTGACGTGACTGTATGACGAACGTAGATGACGGGTCCTAAAATGTAAATCATGACATGCTTGTTATGCACAGCATGATTTGATCCTTGCTGGCTGCTCCGCCTTACATCGATTCCCACAATGCGTGAAATCTGCCGGTTTTTTTCATTTGCACGCGATGTTTCCAATGTGCTGGTGGCCAATAGCAACCGTTCAAATGTGGAGACATTACTGAATGTTCAAAGGGAACTTGCTGCGAAACTATGGTGTCGACTGAGACACTAAAGACTCAGCTTCCAGCTTGTTTTAGCCGGTCTTCTTGAAAATTAAAGGAAAAAATGATCCCAAAGATAACTTTCGTCACGGTACTGTTATGTGGGAGAGTTCCACAGCTGCAGCGTTAGATGACCTGCTTGTACATAAAGTTTTTCTGGTGCGTCAGATCTTAAAAGAGGAGTTGCGACACAGCTGACGCCGTTGTATGCAGATCGGGCAGCTGCGCCCGCTTAATCATTTCACCGAATGCCACTGTAGGTAACCTCGGAATGACCTGACGTATTATTGTTGTTCTTTGCCTATTTCTTGGTGGTTGACCTGCCTCATCTCTGCAATAAAGCTGCTCATAGGTGCTGTGACGAGGTGCGGATAGTAAACTTTGGAGGGCTGCTTTGCAATCGCAGAATGTTGACCATGGACTACGTGGTTCCTCTATGATAAACTGAAGAGCTGCACGGAGGGCTACGAGTCCAACAGCAGCGGTTGATGTCGCGTGAAACACATCGAGTTGTCATCTGGTCGACCTTGTTGGAACTGCTTTCTGCAGCAGTTGATCTTCCAGTCCCGACTGAACCATTGGTCTAAACATGGATGCAACCATTATGTACCTCATGTTAGATGACGTAATGTGGCCAGTATAAGGCCAGCTGATGGCATTCTAAATTTTGTTGTGATTCATGGTATAGTACGGCGCACTTCGGGTCGATGTAGGCACCATAAAAGAACGAACAGGGGCTCCGAGATACATACGCACTTCGCGAGGCAGCGGGGTCTTATGTTTCGCCCGTGTTGTGCTGGTCAATAGCGTCACGGCCGCAAAGGACTGCCGCGATTGACTGCTCGATCGGCGCTGCCGCAACAAACATTGCCCCGGCGACGACGAACGTCCACGGAAGCGTGAATGGGGGGGCGCGACTCTAGCTGGCAAACTTGAAGGCCGCTTCTTCTCCGTGCGTCGAGGTATACCGGCGCCGGGGAGCGGGCCCGCATAGCGAGAGCCTTCAATTAAAAGCCACGGACGGCAGTGAGCCCACCAGGCTTTGTTTACATCGGCGGTGCCCTTAATTAACGAACCCCAGGACGCACCATTGAGCATGCCTTCGCGAAAAAAAACCTTCCACGTGTTTGTGCTGGCGGCACGAGAGACCACGACAAACGAAAGGTAAAAAAAAAAAAAGATACAAGTTAAAGCGCGCGGGAGGCTTGCTGCTGTTGTCAATAAAGTTTGCTGCGCTCAATACTGCGCCGTAACCCGCGTGCGCTGTGCTCCGGCAAACGGTCTTTCAAGCGTGCGCGCTCGCGAGCGCGTCTTGCGCTTTCGCTGACGCGATCCTGTCCTCCTCTTCAAAGCGGAGGGGATGGCACTCTGGAGCGAAAAGCAAACACGGGCCTCCAAGGAAAGCAGTTTACTTCTGCACTCTCCCACTTCCTTTTATCTTCGTTCTCTCCGACATTGTTTCTTTGTTTTTCCTCCCCACAGGCTCTTGCGTCAGAGAATAATTAACGCGCACTTTACGGGAGACAAAGCGCTGCTCTTTGGTCGATGAAACTCGCCAAGAAATTTCCTCGGTGTAGTCGCGGTAAGCCGGCGTGGCAAAAGAAAGCGTTCGAGCGTGCCTCCTCCTTACCTGTTTCGGCTCTCTTTCTCTTTCGTTTATTTCCTTTTTTTTTTCCTCTCCGTCCATTTCAGTTTGATTCGGTGGTCACGTAATTATGTACGCGCGGCCCAGCGTGTGCACTGCGAGAGCACTTTCGTGGTCCTCGGCGAGTGCGTGTTTGTATCCTTCGTCAGTGGGCATTTGTCCGCGTAATGCGCCGTCCTGACTAAGACGGCCGGCGCGGACGGCGAACCTTCCGAGATTACGCAGTCTCGGACGGTACTCCTCAAGGCCCTCGTTTTACGCCCGATCAGCGACGGGCTGATGATTAGAGGCGGCGGCAGGCGCCCCTCGGGATGCGTCCGCACCAGCGGCGGTGGCTCCGCTTTCCCTCGCTGCTCCCACAGGCCACCGACAACAGAAACAAACTACGTCATTGCGATAGCGGGCATTTCGGACGGTTCGGTGGTCCGCGAGTAGACGGCTCGATGGGGAAAGACAGGCCCGATGGAAGATATACATACAAGCACTAGACTTGTCTTCTCCTTATCTCCATCGCCTCTGCGTTACGTCGCTTTCATCGCTCAAGTCTTCACTTTCACTCATGCGCACTTGAGCTATAGCGCAGCCGCTCCATGTCCCACGGCACTTGATACTGCTTATACTCGAGATGTCGACAAGCCCGCCTCGGGTCCAACGTTCTCTCCATTATTGTTTTATTTCCCGAAGTATGCTTCATGCAACTTTTGTTTTGTCTTTAACACATGTCGCCTCTGACATTGTGACACGTGTTTTCGCCGTTTCCGCATACGCAAACTTCCACTGCATGCCACCGCGTAAGACATTCAGTCGAACGTACCCTTTATGTGTGCACGACACGCGCCGTTGCCTCGAAGAACGAATTCTTGGTATATACATGTGGTTTGGCGTCGGTGCTGCCAGTTGTGGATGCTGGAGAGTGCTTTGACGAAGCAACAATATAAATAAAAGGGAAAATACTGACCCTTCCTCAAGTTCTCCCGCGGGAGAGGGCTTACATGGTCGCTTCGAGGTTCGTCGCGAGCGCCTTCGTTATCGACGCATTTTATCCCGTGCAGCATTAATTAAACGCCGGTTCGCGGGATCTTATATCATGTGGTGTGCAGTCGTCTGAAAGCGTTTTACGTGTACACCCCTCCTGTCTTTTTTTTTTTCTTTTGTTCTTTCAGAGGAGCACCGGAAGTAAATTCAGTCATAAAAACAGGACTACTAACAAAGTGCTGCGTGTCGCGTGGGTCAATGTCCGTTTTGTCTTTACCTCTGGCGTGAAAAAAAAAAAAATGCGGGGGCCGATAGATGACGATGTGCACGCGACAAAGAACTCCCATTACACGCGACTCAGCCTATTTATGGCGTGTTGGGCCTCTCTTAATGCCAAGTTGTCGCAATTTTTTGTGCTCGTCAGCGAAGATGATTAACAAACTAGGCTGATGCATTTGTATATAGCGAAAATCAGGAAGACGTCTAGCGTAAAATAAGTGGTTGCGTGCTTTGCTTCACATGCCATGTCGAAGCGTGCCACTTAGTTACTATCTTCGAGCATAAACTGCCCTCTGCAGATTTCTTTTTCACGAGGTTGTTTATGTCCTAGAAAAGTAAAATAACAAACCCGGAAGGTCAAAAGCACCATTTCGGAATAACTTATTTAACAAAATTTCGACAGAAGTGCTTGTTAAACAAGTATTTAAAAATCATTCTACTTCGCTCTTTTGTTAGCGTCTGCATGCCCGTAGCCTGACTTGATTTCTCATCACAAGTGTCGCTAGCGATTATCTTCCATTTTCTGTAAGTGGCTTTACCTGAGTAAAGTAAATAGGGCTTCCGTACTTTTACCTGCAGATTGGGAGCACAGAAACCTACCGCTCCCTCCAATAAGACGATCGCGTGTTAGACCTACGCGTTTCGTCTTAATCGCGTTCTGCGATTTTTCCTCCTGGTTATTTTCTTACTCGAAGGTGCGGGAAAACGCTAGAGGCCCGTGTACTTAGATTTAGGTGCACGTTAAAGAACTCCAGGTGGATGAAATTTCTGGAGCCCTCCCCTACGGCGTCTCTCATAATCATATCGTGGTTTTGGGATGTAAAACCCCACCTACTATTATTGACTAGTTTATTGACTACTGCTGAGGTTTGTTGCAGCACGTCTATCTGCATTTGCCCGCTTTTGTCATATCTGCATTAAACTCGCCAAACTATAACGAACGGTATGTATTTCCCTTGTTTAATTCATGCAAAGTGTGTTCTCATAGAATTTTTGGCTGTTGTTGGGTTGACAGCGTGTAAACATACCAACATGTGTGGCGTTTACCCGCACATTCGGGCTTGTGACATTCGGGTATGAGCCACTCGTGACTGAGGGGAAAGAGTTTGGCAACGCGCTTGATAGACATGTCCTAAGCTGACGTTCATGTTCGTCATACACTCATGCTCTCTGGTGCCAATATTGGTATATATTAAGTTTAGACAGACTGACGGACGGACAGATAGATGGATAGATGGATAGGGTGAAAGTGCATTTGGTTCACCAAAAATTGCGCCTTTGTGTTCTTTATCCTCGGGGAGGCCATGACCTGGTACCCCGTTTTCACTGGCAAATATATTGTATGCCTTCACCAACTTTCAGGCATTATTATGGGCAGAGACCTTTGATGGAGCCCCCACATCTCACTTGTGGAAGAGGCTTATCTCTGCTGCCCACATACTATGGTTTCTCGCCGATAAAATGTAGGGCATATACGTGTCATCTGTGGTTCAACCTATACAGGGCCGTTTTCCGGGGATATTTACAATATAACACACCAGCGCTGTCAAAGCTGTAAAAATTGACATTTGGGCTCAATTAACTATTGAAAGCCAAGCCCATCGAACACGTCTAACCCCCCGTATTCTGAAACAAGCCTCAACTCCAGTTCTAGCCTTCACTTGACCGAGCTGAGCACAGCGCCGCCACTCGACTGAAAATGACTCAGTGGTTCTCACGGAATAATGCTGGCTATCGCTCATATCCAGTGAACACTTCTGCCGAAAGGTGTGTCTGCCATCGACATTCTCGAGTCAAGGTGGAGCGCCGAGTGAAGGGACGTTCTAGAATACGGGGGGTAAGGTTACCTCAGTGTGCTTCAATAGTAGCAACAATTACCATGGCCAGAGAACCCCCAATAAAGATTTATAAAGGTGCTGGCGCACTTTGAGAGCATATTCCCCATATATCCGAAGCTTCTGACCATTATCTCCCTAGCTTCCCATATAAAAGACCCAAGGCAGCTTTACCCAAAGTAGTTTCGGATAAATATTGCTGTTTCTCATTTACATTCTCTCCTGAAAGAAGAACACCATCCTTCTTTCTCTTTCTCTCTCTCTTCTGCTTGAGTATTGCGCAGAGAAGAGTATTTACGACGAAATTGTTTTCTAGTTAAGGTTAATCATTAATTTTAAAATAGCGCGGTTCTGTTGATTCTTCTTTCTGTTATCAACTTTTGGACTATACGCAAGGCGGCATCGTCCCATGCATAAGACCACATGAATCCTGAAGTCCATGTTGTTGCGGAAGCAAGGTTCACGCTGCGCGGAATGGCAACATTACAGAGAAGCTTTTAGTGGTACATTGGTCGGAACTTTCCGTGTCATTGTCATCAATAAACCCCTAGCGTCATCTATGTCCGAGTATGTGAACCTGAACAGAACAAAGGTAGAGACGGTAGAGAGGAGCGGCGGCGAATGAGAATACCACCATGACTCGCTTCTCTATCGAATCAGGAAGTTGTGCCTGAACGGTACTTCAGTACAGCCTCATCTTCCAAATCTGAGGTTCGGTGCGCCTGCTCGTTTTTCCTTCGACCAGTGGAGTGCAATATCTCCAGGGTCGACCCACTCAAGTATGGGCGCTCGTTTGCATTGACCTAACATTATCCGACAATATCGAAAAAATGATTTCGATTGGAACATGTCAGTCTTTACTATAGTGATCACAAAGCAATGATCACTGTTCTTGTACAAAGCTGTTGTCCCCATTATAATTCAGAGTGTGTGTGTTGTGAAAGGGATAATTGACAAACACTCATGTAATTATTATTGGGCAGTCGTCAAACTTTTGAAAACCCTCCATTGCGGGATTCCGCAGAACTCGTTTGCAATATTCTGTGTCCATGTGCTTCGAGCTGTTTACTAATCCGCCCTCGCGCTGACAGTTGCTAAGCATCCTGGTTAGCTCACTTGGTGGAGCAACCGTACTCGAAGGCGTTGGTCGCGGGTTCGAACCCCAGACAAGGACAGTTTTTTTTTCTTTAACTGGAAGTTTTCCTTTTTGAGAAATCCGTATGGTTTTCCTTGTGGCTTCATGCACTAGGTACAAACGGACGGTTGTCAATTATCCCTTTCATAAACCTTCTGCCACCTTGCGGGTTTCCGCAGAACTTGTTTGCAGAACGTATGTATGTATGTATGTATGTATGTATGTATGTATGTATGTATGTATGTATGTATGTATGTATGTATGTATGTATGTATGTATGTATGTATGTATGTATGTATGTATGTATGTATGTATGTATGTATGTATGTACCGAGAGAAAAAAAACACATCCCTGGGTCGTGACGTATTCTTCAAGTTCTCTACAGCTAACACCAGAGGGTAGATAAAGCGCTTCGATTGTAAACTCGAGTGGGGAAACGTATAGGCAAGCGTAGCGTGAATCACACCAGCACGTATCGCTGTACATACGTTGGCAGCAAAAGGCACACAACAGAGCCGGGCCGGCCTCACGCCAAGCCAACCCGCGCTTCTTGGTGGCATCCGAGACGGGCCGCAAAAACGCCTCGGGCTGCAGCCCGTGCACACACATGCCGGTCGCCTTATAATTGGCTTCCGCAGTGGCGCAGCGTCTGTTGCTGCAGCGACCGCTGCTGCCCGGGGTGGGCTGTCCAACCCTTCCAGTTTCAGCAGCCCTAGTATACCGGGCTTACGCGCTCAAGTATGACTCAGCATCGGCATAGCCTCGGCTGCTCCCCCCGACTGACGCCATCCCCGCTGCAAGATATTTCCCTACCCCTTTGGGCACCGCGTGGCCAGAGCAGCGGGTGAGAGATTAGTGAGCGACACCAACTTTCCCCGGTCTCGCTCCTTTGCTCGGTCTTTCCCAAGTGTATAGTGCTCGCTGCCAGCGCACTGCGTGCTGTCGGCAAAATGGCTCCAAGTTATCCTCAACCGCGAAAGTTTTCGGAGAAGCATGATGTCTCAGAAAAAGAAAAGCGATACTTCTCAGCCACCTGTATCTGCCCCCTTCGAATCGAAAGGTGCAGTGGGCGTTTCGTCCTCCGCAACCACCAAACTCTTACATCTAGGCTTCATGCAGGCCATGTGGTGAATTTGAAATGAAAGTTGCCTTCTCTCTCTCTCTCTTTTTTTTTCTTTTTTTTTTGCCAATGCCGTGTTCAGTCACCTTACGCTGCTAGCTATATATATATATATATATATATATATATATATATATATATATATATATATATATATATATATATATATATATATATATATATATATATATATATATATATATATATATATATATATATATATATATATATATATATATATATATATATATATTAGCGAGTGCAGCTGACAGTAAAGAGCTGATTTTATACGGTATGTATTCTCTGGATTGCTACGAAAATAGTCTTTGTGTCCTGGGTCGGAAAAAGGAAATCACCAATAAATGCAATTCTAGAACTATACTCCAAAGTAGGCTCACGTCATTTATCGCACCGTGTTTTGAACCCTGGGCACTTAAAAATCCATTGCACGCAACGCATAATTATGTGTAATATACTGTTACAATAATATTCTAGCCGGTGTAAATGTTAGTGCATCTGCTTGTAAATACAGTTAAAGAATATAACTTGCGCGCCATAAAGATATAGACCGCAGAAACTGCTTAAAAGTAATGAATTCAACATGCGCGAGAATATAATTTAAGCAGGGTGTAGTGGTCCCACAGTGGCCTATATACCGATGGCTAGTGCGAAAGGCGTCACTTTATCACTTTAAAGGTAAGTTGACGGTCTCTATGCCATAACTTTTTGATCGCAGGCTGGTTCTGGCAGTAGCTGACAAGCGCGGCACAGGCAGGCAGGCGAACAGCGCAGCCACTCTGTCTCGTCCTTTATTCCGGCTATATTAATGCGCAAATACCTCTATTATAAATGAGGTAGGGAGGGGGGGGACAAACTCGGAAAGGAAGTGGTGCAGATGGGGTTTGGACGTCGGGAGACTTTAATAAATCGTGGCAACAGCGGGCTGCGCCCCATTGTTCTGCCGCCTCGGGGGAAAAAAAGTAGCCCAGCAAGGAGGAAGCCTTTCCCGGGCGGCAACGGACCCCGTGGCTCGAGACTCCTCGCTGCGTGCCTCAGCAGACGGGGGGCCTGCTCAGGCACGCGGAATACAGGCTCTCTTCTGCAGGGCTCGACGCGTGCTGGTGGCTGACTGGATGTACCGGGGGCAACGGTGCGCACAGAACCGCGCGCGGCTCCCGGTCATGCCCGGCCCGAGTCCAATACGGCCATTTCTATCCTTTGGCTACCACGTCGGAACGATTCGTGCCGCTCGAAAAAGAACAACTAAACGGAGAGTGACGAGTCGCAGCGCCCTCCCTGAGCGCGCGTGCCGTGGCGCCATCTGCGGAATAGCTTCCGCGGTGGGTCACCACGGGACACATGCAGTGCATTTTGCCTCCTCTTTGCGTTCTCTTCTTGCAGAGAGGCCAACGTGTCGCTACTTCTTGCACTTCGTTTTGTGTTAAAGATTTATATCCATGACCTTTCTTACCACTGCTGCGACCACGACTTCATGTACTTTTTGCATCCAGGGATTGTTTTTCTTTTTCTGCTCCAGAAGATGCAATGTAATGTGTCGTCCATTCGTGCATTCGGAGCAGCCGTGCACGCTAATCAAATCTATTCAACATTACATAGCGCGAAAAAATATGACTGCTAGAAAATCAAGCAACGACAATGATTTCAGTAAAATTGCACAAAATGATATATGGATCGCGAATAGTGATTTAGTAGCTCTAAATATTCTCATTTGCAACGTACAGTTCTCCGATATAGGACGTGTTTTAGGAGTGGGTGTAGTTTCTGATTAAAGTAACTTCAGACAATCTTGCCACTACCGTCCCTATACTATAGCCGGCAAGGTGCTACAGACTGGGACAAGCTTTACTACCGCATTATTTACATCCATGAAACTAAAGTTGCAACATTTGTACATTCATACAGAACATATTCATTCCACAAACACGCCGTTCCCCACAGTTTGCTGCTGTATAAAGTGTCCGAATTCCTTGAACTGGAATAACTGAACATGAACGCAATTGACATGCACACTTTAAGTGAGACAACATTTCTTTTCCCCTCTATACCAGCCTTGCTAACTCTGGATTTCAGGCTTTTATAAATTCTTAGGTCCTCACAGGAAGACGTCCCAATGCTGCTTGAAGCGCGCCGATTGCGTTATTGATGCCGATAATGTTACAAATGCCCGGGATACCGATGCTGATGATGGCGCTAACATGATGAGTATTCGAGCGAGTCTTGATCCATGTTATCTCGCAACAACGTAGACAGCAATCGATAGATGTATTCCCCAAAAGTTATATCAGTAAAATTTATATAAAGTCCGTAGCAGCGTTTTCTCTCCGTAGGATCCTAACACTCTCAAACATGAACAAATTTATTAACTGTCGCGCTCATTTTTTATGCGAATGCTGCGTAGCCTTACATCGACAGAAATAATTGTTAGAATATTACGTCCCAACGCCTCGATACTCTGATACCATGAGGGACGTCGTAGGGGGGAGCTCCAGAAATTTTTAGCCTTACATCGATCACCGATTTCTGCCTCTCGTTTACAGCACCGGTTGGGTGAATTTTCTGTCAAGTACCGTGATCACAAAGGATGCCTATGAGACCATACTGCATCTTGTGCATTAGACCGCCTTTTTAACTTGCGGCGAATGAAAAGTCTGAAAACTTCTCAAGTAATATTGTGAATTAAAGAAGCGCATCATGAACAGTGAAAGAGGCGCGCTTTGCCCACATACTATTTTAAATGGCCACTCAACGTTTCTAAGCTCTGCCTTGTCTTCATTTATTCATCCGTGTTTGTTTCTCCCTTGATGCCTTCATTCGTTCTTTCCAAGTCGATAGACGGAAGCAAGGTGCAAAAAATACAGAATGCAATTAACAGATACAAAAATATACAGTGGATAAAGACAGCTATTCACGCACGCACGCGCATGCTGTTGCGTGCGCGCACGGTGTCAATTTCATCCGAAAATCATCCTCCCATTGCTTGTCCCTAAACGACAACAGAGGACAAACAATATAGTAGGAAATGACGCTCCAACCGACATCTCGCTTCATGGGCTGCCATGACCGCACAAAATACGCCAGAAGCGCTTTGGCGGTGTTCGGATCACTTAAATCTCGTGGTAAGCGCTATATACCAGTATACACTCGTAGTCAATTCGAAGGCTAACTTGTTTGGACACCGAAGGAGCGCTTGCGTGGCGTCCGAGCCACTAACTACCGGTGGAACGCGCCAGTATCCCAGCAACCCTTCCGTCCTCGCGTCGCGAGAGGTCCGGATTTCGTTATGCAGCGTGTCAGAACTGCGTGGAGCCCGACTCTGCCTAGTTATCTGCGAGCACGCGCCTATAGCAGTGACACCCGAGAACTCGACGCCTCCGGCGTCGAGTTCTCGGGTGTCACTGCTATAGGCGCGTGCTGCCCGAAGCGAAAGCGAGGCATTGTTTGCGCGTGACAAAAGGCGAGTCCTTCCGCGCAGTCAGAGAATGATGTCCGCTTAAACAGCTCAATTGTGCTTGCCTCCGCTGCCGCTCGTGGCCTCGTTCAGGGGGAGCTTCATTCGTCGTGGAACCTCAAAGGCGAAAATGCACTCGATGTCAGCGACTCTTCTTGTTGCGGCCCGTCGTAACATAAGTACCACTCATTTACTACAAGATTAGCGATACCCTGGGCACTTAGTATTGCATACGTGCATAGAACAACAATGTGCTTCTACGAACAAAAACTTAGCGCAGCTTGCACTAAGTCGCGCAAGACTGGGTCACAACAGAGCTGGTGGGCACCTAGCTGGCCCTGGCTTGGCTAGGCTTTTACCCTCTCACCTCTCTTTCCCAACCCTTGCTGTGCTATGCTATACTATACTATACATGGCTATGCTTGCTCTCTTCTTCCGTTTTTACTCCGTTTATTTCGATTTCTTTCTTTCTCTATCTGTATATTTCTCTTTCTCGCTCTTTCTGCCTGCCTTTCTCTTTCTCTCTCTATTTCTAGCTTCCTCTTTCTTTCTGTCTGCTACTCTCTTTCTTTTTCCCTCTGTCTTTCTTCCCTTTCTTTCTCTATTTCCTCATTTTTTCTTTCTATGCTATGCTTTACTCTCTACACTCCTCCTCACCCTCTATTCCATTTCCCGCCCCTTGCTATACTATACATGGCTATGCCATGCTCTTCGAGCGTGCCTGGGTAGCCGAGTGGTTACGACGCTCGCCTTCGTATCTTGGGTACGCTGGTTCGAATCTCGCCTTGCCAATAAATTTTTTTCGCCAAGATTTTCTCTTCCTTTCCATCCGTTTTCTCTCTCTCTCTCTCTCTCTCTCTCTGTATACTCATTCTTTTGCCCATCAGTGTTATTGCATCCCACGCCGTACAAATAGGCGCACGTGTTCTGGGAGTAAAGCAAAGCAGAAGAGGATGAAGACAGCGCGTGCCGGTACATGATGATGATAATTTTCTATCTACGATACACGGCAAACCTCGAGAGTAATAGCTCTGCTGTAATATTCGCGTCACCATATAACCCTTTATACCGAGTATAGGTGAATAAGATACGACGCAATTCAATGTTTTCTTGCAACTTAAACTGGAATCATGTGTGCGTTTATGTTCTCACATCGCCAAACAAGCAGCAGCCACTTTTTGTAAGAGCGTGCATGCACAATTTCACAGTCCAAAACACATTGGATTTAAGGCAACAAGATACAATTTCGTGGCTACAAATATAGACTAGAGACCACTAACCATTACTACGAGGAGCGCAACTGACCAACGACGGCGAACTCAGCTTAACGAATCACCAGTGGCACCACGAGCGACGTCTCGCACCGGATTTTGCCGGCCAAGTTGGCGCACATTAAACCGCTCAGACGGCGTCTTCTCTTCTACTTACTGCTTCCGTAAGTCGCTGAAGAAAGCCCTGCCCCGCACACAGCGTGCAAGCTCCCTAACTAATTAGTAATTCGCTTAAGTTTTCATTTGATTCGCCACCGTAGACGAATCTCGCCTTCTGGGTCAATTCGCCGTAAATTTTTGCGCTCTCTCTATTCAAAGTGTAAAAGGATAATTGATGCAGCCAGTTTTGAAGTTCAAACCCACTCACTGATATTTTTGCGCTCATTGTTTGCATGTATTACGGTATCACATACACGCATGCACTCAAACACACACAAACACGCTTGTGGTGTAAAAACTTTTACCCACTCCGAAATTTTATTCTGCTGGCAATTTAATAAGAAAAGTGAGAACAGTGTGTCAATTAGTAAGTAAATAATTGAAAAAAAGTCACAGTTCCACAGCAAGGGTAAAGCAATGAATGCGATAGCAACAAACTGTAATGTTATACGAAGTGAGGCTGGCAGTTAACTGTTTTGGATACGATCTCACGCAATTCTACAAAACTCTGGTTTAAGAGAATACGGCCGCTCCAGGGACACTCTTCACACATTCTCTTCTCGTTGAGAGCGCAGCACGTTGAAGGGTAAGCCAGCCGCCTGCTGTCGGCTGCCGAGATAGCGAGATAACGCGCGCGCTAGCGACGACCGCGCTGGAGAAATCAAAGGTCGCTCGAGGGACCCACCCCCCCCCCCTAGCGTCTTTTCACGCTCGCGAAAGACGGGCGGGGCGTTTCGTCTCTGCTTGAGCAATCGACGGCCGGTCTAACAGGCGGGGGGGCTCTTATCGCATGCGCCTCGGAGCGACGGAGATGGGCCGGCTCGTTTGATCTCCGCTTCAGACGCTTTCGTCGCCCCCCCCGCTCACGCTTTATTACCCGCGGGTAGAAGGTACGATGCGCTGGGGGATCTTATCAACTTGGACTTTATACGCGACATGACGGCGACTGCGACGGCAAAAGCCCGTCGAGACTGTCCATATAATTGCTATCGCAATAAAACAGCACGTTCATGTTTTTTTAAGAACAAAAAATTCGGCAGATCCCAAGTACCATGAGAATAAGTGTTATGCGAAGCATGCGGGGGGCAAGGTGACTAGGTTGTAATTTTTTTTTTATTGAGCGAAACGTTACGAAATGGCGCTAAAGATATGAACAAATGGTGTACGCACAGACATATGTTGAAGAGTCGCATATGTTTCATGTAACCAATTTACAGCTGCGTAACGATGCCAACAGAAACATGGGTATTACCAAAACCAGAAGCGGTAACCTGATATGTAGCACTTGTGCTTCGAGGGTGGTAGTCCTGGATAGTGCTTCGTGGACCAACTACAGTGGATGACGCTTAAGTATACAATTGACGTTAACCCGACATGACGCCTGCCTCATAGGAGTACATATGTAATGTTTATAAAATTAGATAGTCCAGCACTGCAACCAACAATTGACGTGTCACCAACATTGCGGCTGCATAGGGTCTTTTTCCAAAGCAGTTCCGAGACCTGGCGTGGCTCTGTGGTACAATACTTGATTGCCACGCAGATTGCTTGGGTTCGATTCCTGCTGGGACCCTGAAATTAATTATTTGCATTCGTCGGGTCAATGCTGCCGATGCCCGTTTTTCTTAACTCTCTCGCATTTAAATTACTAATGTTTGTCCTCACCGTTCCTGGGTGCACATTAAACCGCTCAGACGGTTTGTCAAATACCTGTGGCGCATACCCGCATACCGGCGGCCCGTCGTATACGGGTATGTGCCACACGTGTCTGCAGGAAAGGGTTTGACGACGTACGCGACAGGATTTTCATGTTATTCATGTCATGACCAGCCAGACATATTGTCGCAGAGACTGCTTTCAATAAGCTTTCTACCAAGGTAACCAGTGAGCCGCTATGTCGGCGTCTACAATGTCGCGCGCCTGCGCGCGCTTCCTGTGGCACCGCGATTCATGCTCCTCGTGCACGGGCTCGAGACGGTGGGCTGACCTGCGAGGCGACAGTCAGGTGTGTTCGCGAAGAGACACTTGTGTGGAACGCTTTAGCGGACTCTTTTCATTTATTTCACCTACTTGCTGGGCACAAGTTCGCCCATAATAAAACTAGTGTTTGTGTGACCCCTCTGGCAATACGTTACAATATTCGTCAATACCTCTTACCCTCCCATGCAAATTTTGGTCTGACCCAAGTTAAGGAGGCGATCACGAGAGCACCTAGACGTAGGCGGCTAGATAGATAGATAGATAGATAGATAGATAGATAGATAGATAGATAGATAGATAGATAGATAGATAGATAGATAGATAGATAGATAGATAGATAGATAGATAGATAGATAGATAGATAGATAGATAGATAGATAGATAGATAGAGACGCAAAAATGCTCACAGTACGCAAAGAAATGCTTCGCATTTAATATCTGCTTAATTTAATTGTGTCTACTAAGCTGCGGTATTCATGCTGTGCCGTAGACTTCGTTTTAATTTTTTCTTTGTTTAGACAAATAAGTAATACGGTGTAGTCTGCCTCGGTAGAACAGTGGTTACGGTGCTCGGCTTCTGAGCCGAAGGTCGCGGGTTCGATCGCGGGTTCGATCGCGGCCACGGACGTCGTATTTCGATGGAGGCGAAATGCTAGAGGCCCATGTACTGTGCGATGTCATTGGACGTTAAAGAACACCAGATGGTCCAAATTTCCGGAGCCCTCCGCTACGGCGTCCGTCATGATCATATCGTGGTTTTGGGACGTTAAACCACAGATATTACTAAGTAATACAGTGTAAACTTATTTGTGCTCCTTCAGCATTGGTTCCTCTATATCTTTGTTAGAGCTCCGAAGCTAAGTAGATATAGTATGGAAACGTACTTCTTGAGGCTGCATATCTGATAGTTAATTGCAAACAGAAGCAGTCCGAAAAGAGAACCTGAGAGAACACAGTGGAGACGTGACGTCAGATAAGCTATCTGATGTGCCGTTTCTATGATGTCACATGTTCTTTCTTATTTATCGATTGTCAAGCGATAATACAAATTTAGATGTTTGCGCTGTGTCTGCGCGTTCGCCTCTGTTGTCCCGTTCTTGCACGCGGTTTCACGGTCAGATAAGTAATATTTAGCCGGTCTCAATCAGTGCTGAGATAATAGTCTGCAGCAAGGTACGCCAGTACGTATTTCTGAAAGTTTAGTCATTGTGCTCCATAAGCTCATCGAAGGTGTGGTCGTGTGCGACATACATACATACATACATACATACATACATACATACATACATACATACATACATACATACATACATACATACATACATACATACATACATACATACATACATACATACATACATACATACATACATACATACATACATACATACATACATACATACATACATACATACATACATACATACATACATACATACATACATACATACATACATACATACATACATACATACATACATACATACATACATACATACATACATACATACATACATACATACATACATACTGCCAGGCGCGCTTCTATTTCTATTTTTATGAAACCGGTTCGTTTCACGTGAAAACTGCCTTGCAAAAACCGCCACCGAATGCCTAAGAACCTTCCAGATTATTTCAGAACCTTCTGATACGCTTGAGCACATAACGCGAACAGTATAGTTTGTTCTGGAACTAACGCGGCCACCTTCTGGAAGTCTGGAATCTTCGATGCCACATGTATAACTGCCGATGCGCCTTACCGCAGATCAGATTACCGACGGCCCGCAGCTCGACACACTCACTCATGAGTACACTCACTCTCACTCATTTGAAAGGCGTGAGTGTGAGTATGAGTGAGTGAAGAGGTATGTGAGTAGGCGTGAGTATAAAAGTGAGTGAGTACTTTTTAAGTGGAAATATGCGTGAATATGAACGTGAGTGAGTGCTCATGAGCGTGAGTAGGCGTGAGTATCAACGTGAGTGAATACTCATGAATGACACTAGGCAAGAGTATGAACTTGAGTGAGTAATCATGTATGTGAGTATGCATGAGTATGAACTTGAGTGGACACCAATGAATGTCAGTAGAGATGAGTATGAACGTAAGCGAGTACTAAGATGTATGAGTCGACATAAGTATGAATGTAGGTGAGCACCGATAAGCGTGAGAACGCGTGAATATGAACGTGAGTGAGTTCTGATGAGTGTGAGTAGACGTGAGTATGAACGCGAGTGAGTACTCGGGTATGAGAGAAGGCGTGAGGACGAAGGTGAGTGAGTACACATGAGTGGGAGTTGGCGTAAGTATGGACGTGAGTGAGTACTCATGAGTGTGTGTGTGATTATGAACGTTAGTTCTCATGAGTGCGAATATGAACGTGATTGAGTACTAAGTAGTGCTAGTAGATGTGAGTAGGAACATGAGCGAGTACGCATGACTGTGAGTAGCCGTGAGTATGAACGGGTGTCAGGGCTCAAGTGTGACAGTAGGCGTGAGTACGAAGGTGAGCGAGTACACACGTAATAATAATAATAATAATAATAATAATAATAATAATAATAATAATAATAATAATAATAATAATAATAATAATAATAAATGATGGGGTTTACCTTCCCGAAACCGCGGTATGATTACGAGTAGGCCTCCGTGTTTTAGGAGTTTATTTTTCTTGAAATTCGGAGGGTGTTTTTCGGAGTTTATTTTATTGGAGGAAATTCGGTGTTTATTGGAGTTTATTTCTCATAAATCTTCAATTCCCCGAAATTTGGCGTTCACTTTTTCCATTATAAGTTGTTGCAATGTCTTCTTATTAGTTTTATTTCCAGTGAAAATGCGTTGCATTGTTGCTGATAGTCCTGTTTTTCCGTGCTTTCATTTTTTCGCAATTCCTGTTCATTTATCCTGTTGATAAGGCTGCTGATGTGTACTATTGCTTAACTCGCCTAAGTGTACTTTGCGAGGAGCAGGAGCTAGTCAAGCCCCTTCTCAGCTTTTTCTCCAAGCCATCCCTCATCTTCTCGATGATTATTATTCTCAATACTCCAAAATCTTAAATTAAATGATATCTGAACATGAAAACATGTGAACACACTAAGTGTATTTTAGATGTCTGGAAGGTTTGAACGCACGAACTCATATACATACTAGCACAAATACTTCAATACAAAACACCTGCGTTTGTTCGTATTACAACCTTAAAGCTTGTTGAAATAGACGCAAGCATACTTTACGTGGTTGCTGCCGATGGTGGAACCGTGGAGGTGCACTCCTTTCGATTGATGATTGTCAGCTTTGAAAATCCCCTTTGAAAGTTGAAAATGCCCTTTTAAAATCGGCGCTTGTCGGGTGAATCCGAATTCTCAAGAGTTTTATCGGCGAGTGTTTATCGGATTTATCCGAAAATGCGGAGCCCTAATTATGAGAGACGCCGTAGTGGAGGGCTCCGGAAATTTCGACCACCTGGGGTTCTTCAACGTGCACTTAAATCTAAGTACACGGGCCTCTAAGCATTCTCGCCTCCACCGAAGATGCGGCCGCCGCGGCCGGGATTCGATCCCGCGACCTGGCGGGTCAGCAGTCAAGCACCATAACCCCTAGACCACCTGCGGCGTGAGTACTCATGAGTGTGAGAAGACTGAGTATGAACGGGAGTGAGCACTAAGGAATGTGAGTAGACGGAAGTATGCATGTGAGTGAGCACCGATAAGTGTGAAAGTCGTGAGTATGAACGGGAGTGAGTTCTGATGAATGTGAGTAGACGTGAATATGAACGTGAGTGAGGGCTCATGTGTTTAAGTAGGCATGAGTATGAAGGCGAACGAGTACTCAAGTTTGACAGTGGGCGTGAGTACGAAGGGGGAGTGAGTACACACGAGTGTGAGTAGACGTATTAACGTGAGTGAGTACTCATGAGTGTGAGAAGACGTGAGTATGAATGTGAGCGAGCACTAAAGAGTGTGGGTAGACAGGAGTATGAACGCTCAGTGAGCACTAAGGAGTGTGAGTAGACGGGAGTATGAACGTGAGTGAGTACTCATGACGGTAAGTAGACGTGAGTACGAACGTGAGTGAGTACCAATCAGTGTGAGTAGGTATGAGTATGAATGTGCGTGAGCATCGATAAGTGTGAGAAGGCGTGAGTATGAACGGGAGTGAGTTCTGATGAGTGTGAGTAGACGTGAGTATGAACGCGAGTGAGGGTTCATGTGTGTGAGTAGATATGAGTATGAACGTTAGTGAGTACTCAAGTGCGACAATAGGCGTGAGCACGAAGGTGAGCGATTACACACGAGTGTGAGTAGACGTAAGTATTAACGTGAGTGAGTACTCATGAGCATAGGTCGGCAGAACTTGTGGAGCTCACTCAGACTCACTCATGAAATATATTTCGAGCTTAGGGCTCACTCGGACTCGCTCGGACTCGCACTCACGAAACTTTTCTTCAACCGAACTCACTCGTACTAAAACTCACCACAACATTACTCACCCGGACTCACTCAGACTCAGGCTCACGGCTCGATCTGGGTGAGTTCGAGTGAGTCAACTCATGAGTCCGTTAACGCAGAATTAGTTTTTCGACCATAGCGTTAATGCTCTTTAACACCAATATCTCACGTAATCGGTGCCCTTCTTGGCGCCTTTTGATATTAATACCTTCGAATACGAGTTGTGAGTGCTCGCAAACCAACAACGTCATTTTTCTTGAAAGAGAACACAACATAAGATGTATTTATCACGAACTTCACTGGAAGAGTTGGCGGGGGGAGGTCCAAGGCATTCCCCTTACGTAATACACGCCTCTGATCAATAAATATTGAATTGGTGTATGAACGACACTGCTTTGAAATACGTGTGACTAGACGTGAGCATAAACGTGAATCCAAGTAAGGCTGATTGGTAGTAGTGCTGAAGATGAGTAGATAGGGCCATAGTTCGCAAAAAAAAAAATGTACAAGTCACTCAGATTCACTCAAGAAATGAATCTTGCGCTTTGGACTCACTCGGACTCAGACTCACCAAAATTTTGAGCCGAACTTACTCGGACTCACACTCACGAAAATTTTCTTCAACCGGACTCACTCGTGCTCAAACTCACCAAAATATTACTGACCTCGACTTACTCAGACTCATACTCACTGCCCGATCTGAGTCTGAGTGAGTCCGAGTGAGTCGACTCATGAGTGAGTTCGCCGACCTATGCTCATGAGTGTGAGAAGACGCGTATGAACGCGAGTGAGTAGCTAAGGAGTGTGAGCAGTCGGGAGTGAACGTGAGCGAGCCCCCATGACGGTAAGCAGACGTGAGTACGAACGGGAGTGAGTACAAATAAATGTGAGTAGGCGTGAGTATTAACGTGAGTTAGTACTCATGTGAGTAGGCGTGAGTATTCCCATGGTTGAGTTCCTGAGTGTGAGTACATGAGTATAGACAGAGAACCTATGAGTGTGAGTAGAGCAATTATGAACCTTAGAGTGCCCGTATGAGTTTGAATAAAATTGTTTTTGAGCTTGAGTATGAAAAGCTCAAAGTATCCCCCAGCATTCACCTAAGAGGGCTCGCAGGCGAAAGCCATCTTCTTTTTCTTCTCAACCAATGTATTGAATCTGCCCCGCCACCCACCGAAAGCTTTCGGCACCTAACGTGGTTTTTACCAGTGTTGCGGAGTTGCCACTCCGGAATTGGAATGGCTCCGGAATCATTCCACATTTTCGCGACCCCGGAATGGAATGGGAATGGAATGGGGACAACGTTTGGAGGAATGGAATGGGAATGGAATTAAGCGCCTTTTGCACGGAATGGAATGGGAATGGAATTACGTCTTTTCTGAAAATAGAGGACGTTTTCGTCTACGCGCTGTTTTTCAAACTTCAAACATTAGTGAATAAGAGCCTCGAATTTAACAATAAAGCAGCATTTTTAAAATGGCTTGGCTGATTCCAAGCCCGGTACATTTATAAGCAATGCGCCTACTACAATTATGTCCTTATATAGACTGTGTTGCTCCGAAGTTTGTCTCTATTCGCGTAACCGCGGCTCTATGCCGTTGGTATCCGTCGTGCGGAACTACGGCGGCTCCTCCCTTACGCCTTGTGATTTTCTTTTTTTCCCTCGGCGGCGCCCCAGCCGCCTGCTGTCTCCCCCATGTTCGCATGGCCAAGCAGAGAGTGCATTGGGGAGGAACGTATTTTGCTGCACCCTTAAATTTTACTACTGTAATATCATGCTCAAAATAGTCATGTAGGCCCGCGTACATGTTTTTTCGAAGTCGAAGGCCACAACGTATTTTCTAGGTACGCCTTTAGTTAGCCAGAGCCAAGGGTAGGCGTGGTGTAAAAGTGTGAACTATCTGCCTAACTTCTAAAATAGAAACCGAGGCATAAGTTAGTGTACAAACATATGCATTATCCCAGCATATACTCAAGGGAGAAACAAATTATCCCTGCGCGTTGGCTCCCATTGATAACCCCCCCCCCCCCCCCCCCCGCGAAAGTGGCGAATACTCTATGCACAGCCTGATCTTTATTTCACGCGCAGTTCAGTACCTGACACACGTAAATAACCTTTGCGACAAAGAAGGACATTGCATACCTGCGCACAGGCGAACACAGAAAGTTCTCCTCAGCCCATCCATGCTTGCGAGGCGCGCTTGACAAGCGCGAGTGCTGACGAGCAGGGCGACCCAATGTTCCGTATTCGATGCAAAGGCACAAGGTGCCCGAGCGATGCACTGTTACAATTAGTACCGGCAGATCTAGAGGGTTTTGTTCCCCATTAACCAAATCTTAGTTTTCTACATATTCATGACCGCTCCAGACGCGTGGCAAAACTGCTTAGTCTTCTTGAACACTACTTTTGTCAGGATAAAAATACATTATGTCGTCATTTTAGCATTAACACATTTAAGCTTAAACAATATTAAAACATCAACATTCGTTCAAACATGCTGACCATGCAAATACTATAGGTAGCGGGAGAACTGCCCCTATGGGAATTAGTAGGGTGGTTGTACTGCACGACATGCTATCCCTCGACCCTGGTACCTGTGTTTTGCGTACTTTTGCAGTTCTTAATGCATATGATGACATCAGCTTTATGGGGCGTTAATTCTTAACTCGATAAAACTATAAAGATGGCTTTCCTACGTTGAGGAATTACAGGAATGGAATTGAACTGCCCGGCCATTCCCGGAGTGGGAATGGGCTAAGTTTTTTCATTCCGAGGAATTAAAAGGAATGGAATTGCGGCAAGTTCTAATTCCCCGGAATGGAATTGGAATGAAACGGAGGCGCCCATTCCGCAACACTCGTTTTTAAATGACCTCCAGAATCGGAGGCACCTCTCCTCGTTTTGCACTGCCTTCGTGATCGGCCCACCTTTGACCAAGCTGCGATGTCATGGGGGGACGTCATCATGTGACGTTAGATCGCGTTACGTCACAGCGATGTCCTGTTGACGTCATTATGACGTCACATGTTTTGGCGACTCGTGACGTCATTACGGGATTTTTTTTTTTTGCACCACTCGTGTTGTCCCCGACGCCGCGGGACGCCGACGGTCAATTTTCGCGTTTGATGAGGCATCTAGTCTAAAAGGCTTTCGCCTTGAAGAATCCGGCAGATCCCTCGCATCGAGTCAGAGAGGAGCTGCATATAGCGCACTTGTTCGATTTCAGGCAAACCAAGGCATTCATGTCATGACATGTTCATTATCGCATGTTTGTCATACGTACTTACTGAAATACAAATAGACGCAAACCCTCGACGAAGAAAATTAAAGACAGAACAGAAAGGGCGTCCTTTCTGTTCTGTCTTTAATTTTCTTCGTCGATGTTTGCGTCTATTTGTATTTCAGTAAGCATGTACCAACTAGCCCAACAAAAAGTTTTATTAAGTTACATTTTGTCATACGTGCACAATCTGGTGAGAGAGTCGAAATTATCAGCAGCCCTTTACCATGGCGTTTCTCGCAACCTATTAAACGCCATACACTAACCAACATTATTGTACAGCAGCTACGCACCTCTCCGCAGCATTCCGCCCTAGCCGAGACTGACGTCCGTTCCGGGATATCCCACTGAGAAAATTCCGTCGGACATTCCACAAATCAAACACATCAGTCATTTTAACGGCAGAGCTGTTTAAGCTTGGAGTATCGCCGTTGTCGTCCGCAAAAAACTAGGCGCGTATGTGCCACAAAAGGTGCGTGTGTGCCAAGCAGCTCCTAGTACAGCACAGTCACGCATAGCAAGGGGATGGGAAAGGGATGTGAGGTTGAGGAGGAGTGACGTAAAGGTGAGGAGGAAGAAAACGAGCAGGGGAGGGGGTAAAGCATTACACAGTTTAGCAATAGGATGGGAAAGAGGAGTGAGGGTGAAAAGGACTGATGTAAGGGGGGAGTAGGAGGGAAAGGATGAGGAAACGGGGGGAGGTGAGATGGTAAGCCATAACATAGCCATGTACTGTATAGTATAGCAAGCGGTGGGAAAGAGAACTGAGGGTGAAGAGTGATGTCAGTATTAGGAGGAGGGGAAGGAGGAGAGAGGGCAATATAGAAAGATAAATAGAGCAAGAAAGACGAAAGAAGGAAAAAGAAGGTGTAGAAAAAAGGAAGAAAGAAAGATGGAAGAAAGAAGAAGACGAAGCAAGATGAAGAATGAAGTCAGTCTGCGTTCGCCAAGTGGTGGCGCTTGCTTGCCAGCACCGCTGTTTACTCGGATTTCACCGGCGTGGAACTTGCATTAATATTTTTTTTATTTTCCGAGTGCTAACATCCACGGCTTTTCCTCGGGAGAATCCATTGCGAATCCCCACGTTCAGGTCTAACGAGCATGTGCGACGGATTTTTTTAATCGAGTGGATCGTGAGTGAAAATAGCGGGTGTGAGTGGACGTGACTGGAAACATGAGTGAGTGCCTGCGAGTGCGAATAAAAGTGAGTATGGTGGTGAATGAGAACCGTTGAGGTTGAGTGGATGTCGGCATGGGTGATTGAAGAAGGAAGTGAGTTTATGTATGAACGCGAGTATCTCTGTACAGGAGTAACTTTCAGGATATCAACGTAAGTGCCTGTGAGTACGAGTAGATGCGACTGAGAAGAAGCATCAGTGAGAACCGGGGTACCGGTGGGTGAGTAGGCGTGAGTGTTAACGCGAGTATGAACATGAGTGAGTACCCGTGAGGATGAGTAGACGTGAGTATAAACATGAGCGATTTCTGATCGACGGTGAGTGCGAGTGATGTGAGTGAACGCGAAAAACAAGTGTTAAGTAACTTGTGCATAAACGTGAGTACCATGAGTGTGAGGAGTGGTGAGAATGGGCGTTAGTAAAGTGCCTATGAACGTGAGTGAGTGCATGTGAGTATTAATAGACGACATAACGAAAGTCAGTGAGTAGGTGTAAGTGTGAGTGCACGTGAGTGAGCGCCCATGAGTGCGGGTAGGCGTGAGTAAGGACGTGAATGAGTAGTCGTGAGTGGGTGTTGATGTGAGTATGGGCGTGAGTGAGTACACATGAGCGTTAACGCAAGTAGCTTGGAGTGTATACGTGAATATAAACGTGAGTGAGTACCTGTGAGTGTGAGTTGATGCGAGTATGAACGTGAGTACTTGTGAGTGTGAACAGATGTGAGTATGAACGTGAGTGAGTACGTGCGAGTAGACATGAGTATGAATGTGAGTGAGGGGCTTGGAGTGTGAGTATATGTGAGTATGAACGTTAGGGAGTACCCATGAGTCTGAGTGGACAGGAGTATGAACGTGAGTGACGTGGTAATGGTGAGAATAAACGTGAGTATTAACGTGATTGATTACCTGTGAGTGTGAACAGACATGTGTATGAACATGAGTGGGTACGTAAGTGTGAGTGAATACACATGGATATGAACGTGAGTGAGTATGTATGGACGTGAGTCCACATGAGATGAACGTGATTGAGTACTTCGGAGTGTGAGTATATGTGAGTGTGAACATGAATGAGTGTGTTTGAATGCGAGTACATGCGAGTATGAACGTGAGTAAGCAGCTTGCAGGGTGAGAATATGTGAGTATTAACATGGGTGAGTAGCTTGTAGTGGGAGTATATGTATGAACGTGAGTGAGCAGCTTGGAGTGTGAGTATATGTGAGTATGAATGTTAGTGAGTACGCATAGGTGAGAGCACACGTGAGTATGAACGTGAGGGAGTGCGAAGCCTGAAAAAGAAGTGCGTGGCTGGCACTTGTGGCGCAAGGCTGGAACCAACAGCGAGCTCGTGTTCGACCTAGCTAAGTTTTGCTAGTAATGCCAAGCTTTTGCTAGAGATGCTATAGAGAGAGAGAGATAAAGAGAAGAGGAAGGCAGGGAGGTTAACCAGAAGGTAGCAGCTGGTATGCTACTCTGCACTGGGGTTGGGGAATAGGGGGTTGAAAGAGAGAGAGAGAAAAAAAATAAATAATACGGGAAAAAAAACGCAGCCACAAACACGAGAACGTTCCGCTCAGAGTCGTTCTGATGGGCCAGTAGATCGCAGGAATCCTAATGGTGCTTGTAAGGCCTTCTTCTGCGATGTTAGGTCTGAACGATGTCGTAATAGTCTTTCTTCAGATAGGGGCTGGTCGTCTATCTTGTTGAAGGCCTGACAAAGAGCTTGTCTCTGTGTGGCATATTCCGGACAGTCACACATAACATGTCGAATTGTTTCTTCGTAGCCGCAATGTTCACAGGCGGCGGTGTCGGCCATCCCAATACGGAAAGCATACGCCTGGGTAAACGCGACGCCCAGCCATAATCTACACAGAACGGTAGCGTCACCTCGGCGAAGCTTTGATATCCGAATTTGTTTAGGCCTGCCTCAGAGTGCCTCATCAGTGGCGAATATAGCCATCGCTAAGGACCACCTCGTAAGAACTCATATTGAGGTGCAAGCGCTCAGGACGCACATAACGCATCTTGCCCGGTCTCCGCACCACCACCTAGCCTCTCTACCAGCGGAGCGACCACGCACCTCCTTTTGCCGAACAGTGACCGCACATGGCGAGGCTCTACCAACTGGCTTCACGCCTGCAGCGAGACCCTCGGTTCCTCCATGGTGCCTCAAACAGCCAATCATCAACCTGACAATGCTATGTTCTTGCTAGTAGTACTAAGTGTGGCTAGACTTGGCTCTTCTTCTCCGGGGAGTAGTTTTTACGTGATTTTGAGTGCATTTAGTCTCGTGACCAGCTGCGTGATGTCACGTGATTATCAGTCACGTGAGTGTTGTTGCGTAATGTCACATTGGTTTTAGTCACGTGACTAGTTACGTGATCTTATGGGATTTAGGCACGTGACAGGATGTCACATGATGTTACGTGATTTTTAGTCCCGTGAGTAGCTGTTACCTGATCTTAGTCACATGAGTAGACGTTATGTGACGTAAGGCGGTTTTAGTCACGTGACTAGTTGCGTGATGTTACGTAATTTAGGTCACGTGACTAGTTGTTAAGTGATGCTACGTGATTTTTAGTCTCGTGACTATAGTTGTTACTTGATGTGACGTGATTTTTTGTCCCGTGACAGACTCGTCCATCATTGTTATTGCATTCCACCCCGGACAAATCGGCGCACCTGTGTCTTTCACGTGCGTCGATAGGAGAAACTAAGTGAATAAAAAAAACAGTTTTTGGTGCCGACCTGGGTGGAGCCACTGACTGGTTGAGGGGGGTCATAGGACTTCCTTAAACTCCTCTTCCTATTATTCCTTAAACTCATAGGACTTCCCTCTGGTCTTTCAATAAAGTTCTTTGTATGTATGTATGCTGGTAAGCACATACAGCTTGCGCACGTGCGCTTTATGTTCTCCTTTCGCTTCTGGCTAGAGAGAAGCATTTGAGGGATCACTGCAGTATCGCTGTGGACCCCTTGTGTTCCAGTCACCGGTATACACGTCACAGTTCACGTGACGTGAGTCGATCCAATGCTTTGGGAGTCTTTCCGTCCTCGATACTTACAGAAAGAAAGCCCGGGAGACACGACATGTGGGCTGTATAAACCATACTAAAAAAGAACGGATTGAGTAAGACACGTACGCTGCCAGAGGACAGAAACACTTTTTGTAAAAAAATTTTGTCAGTTTTAACTCAATTGTCGACCTACGACGATCGGGCTGTAGCCATGTTTCGTGAACAAATATGTCATACAAAATTATTTAATTCAGAGAAAGAGAGAGAGAAATAACCATTTTTTTCACCAGGTGTTAAAAAGCATTGCTCAGAAGGATGCAGGAAAGGTGCAGTCAATAATTTAGTTGTAGTTAATGTTATACAAATGTCTAGAATAACGCCTTTCATAGCGTACAAATGTTCCAAAGAAGCTCAAACAAGCCTATCTGGTACGGAAAGGCCAAACCTGTAGTTTGATTATATCCTTTTCCAAGGCGTACAACAAGGAGGGGCCCCCGCTTCGACGGCCGGCATATCAACTATGCGTGTACAAGAAAGAAAAGGGTCTTCCAGCTACCACCTGAATTTTAATGCGTGCACGCTACGCTCGTAGGCTACATTTAAAATTCACTCGCCAATGAGTTCTGCTTTTTTTTTTCTTTGTAAAGTATATGCGCGCGTATGGTTCACCCCTCCATTCTCAATCTTTGAACTGTCCCGTATAGGTGTTTTGCGAGCGAAATACTACGCCCAAGAGAGTTTCTTTTTTTTTCCTTCTGCTCACCAGGTTCCTTAACATCATTCCATATTCAACGTCGGCACTTTCTTCTGCTGTAACTACTTACTCACGTTCACTTTCACTAGCCTTGAACTTAAAAGAGACTCCTTCTTTTTAGACTTTATATTCTGCACGCTCAAGTTTTGGAATGCAGAAAGTGCGCACAGCATAATCTAGGCCCCTTTGATGTAATAAGAAGACCCGAATAGCGTGAGCTCTACGACACGTGGTTTTGCTTCGAACGGGTAATGTCAGGCGCCTGTGAGTTGGCGCTCTCACACGAACGCTGGTTTCCCACTTTATCACAAGCTTTTTGTTCGAACATGCGCGAAATTTCGCTTTTAATATCGGTTAAAAAATATGAGTGACGTCACCCGCACACAAGGCAGTTCAGATTATTTGCCCCTCTGTCACACTCGGGGGTCTGTAGTAATTGCATTGACGAGTTGCAGCTAAAATTTTGTCATATTATAAAGATATGCAGCTCACTGCGTACACATAGATGCAGAGCTCGAGTACACTTCTGGCAACACACAATTCGTGCCTCTGGGTGATATAACTGCGACGGGCTGACGCACCTCATGCCTACGCATCCATTTCAGGAATGGAGACAATACCATACATCCCTTTTGGGAAAATCTTCGTTAAGGAATGAAAAGAACAGGGAAAAGCTCTCCACAAAAGCACGTGTCAGGTTTACTTCGCGTGAGCCTCGTCGTTTCAGTTTCTACATTATGTGTTGTTTTATATTTCTTTATCTTTTGTTACAGCACTTTTCTTGTATTATATGCTTCCTTTTTGCAACCAACACATACAGGCAAACACGCTGACTTTATTCTTCCTATTTTTGTCCCCGCCAATCAAAATACAGAATCCTTTTAGCGCTACGCACTGAGTGCTAAATTGTGCAAAGCTAGCTGCCGAGAGGACAGACAGAGACGCGGTAACTTTGGTCAAAACAGCGACGATGCCGACGACACATGCATGTACGGGCGCGAGTTGGCGAGAAAATGGAGTGAGCGCGGTCTCCGGCACTCCATACAAGCGAAATGCTTAGCGACGCCACGGCGCCTCTTTCGCCGTCGTCGCTGCAGAGTGCATATCACTTTCTCGAAGAATAACGTCTTCTCTGCCCAACCGGCAAGCGCCCGCACGTACATCGCGCGGGCATGCCTCAGTATAATGTGCCCGCAGTGACCTCTCTCCGCTTCTTTCGCTCACTCTCTTCATCGTGAATCTCGCATATCGAATAACGTGGCGCGCGCCAACACTGGCAGTCGCGCTACATCGCATGTCGCAAGCTGGGCGCGCGAGCCCCCGCAACAAGGACGTTTCACGCGCTCCGTCAGCGCAACGCGCGCAATCCTTGGCAGCGTCCGGCGAAACGCGCGAGAGGTTTGTTGCTCTAGGTGTTTGCGGCGTCAGAGTCCGGTGTCCGCACAGCCCACTTGAGAGAGAGAGAGAAAGAGACAGCCACGTGGCGCCATTTGCGAAATACGAAACGCTTTCAATGCGCTGAAGAGCGGAGTTGTATAAGCGAGCCGGCGCCGGAATGCGTAAATCACGGCCCATTTTACGAGCGCAGAAAACGAAAGGAAGCGAGGATGCAGAGCGATATGGGCTGTGTTTCATGCTTTCCGGAGCGCGGCTCTCAGAGTGGGGAGCATCCTTGTGTGTACAGCGCGGCGTTCTGAAGTGGTCGTCTTGCAAGTTCCCGTTCTTGACCTCGAAGCGTATCAAATGGCTGCAACAGGAAGACAGAGGCACGTGCGCATCTCTTGTACCTTGCCTTTATTATTACTCAGTTTCTAAATGCGCGGTTGAACTGACGAATGAGCGCAAGTTGAGGTGTAATTGACAGGACACTTTTCATGTATGTCAATTTTATTTGTAAAATGCTCAGGCTATCATAAGTTTACACTACGTTCTTTTGCGCACCGAAGCACAGAGGATTCAACAGCTCAGCGTGTGCGACCCTCAACGCATGGTGGTATCAATGCAAGGATACTTGTTTGATCTTGCGCTTATTAGGCTAAATAGTGAACTATGATTTGGGAGCAAAATCACGCAAGTTCTGCAAGCCGCACACCAACAAAGAACACAATTTCAAACCAATTATTTTACGCTTTGAACAATCCCACCCCCTTGCTATGCATAGTATAGTATAGCAATGGGATGGGAAAGAGAGTAGTGTGAGCGTGAGGAGGAAGGAAAGGAGGAGGGGAGAGGTTAAAGTGGGTATGAAAGCGGCAATGTGCCAAGCAGCTCCTAGTACAGCATAGCAATGTATAGTATAGTGTAGCAAGGGGGGTGGAAAAGGGAAGTGAGGAGAGGAGATGGTAAAGCACAGCATATCCATATATAGTATAGTGTGGCGTGCGAAGGAAGTGAGAACGACGAGCCATAGTAAATAGGACTATTTACTAGACAGAAAGCTTTAGCTGGCGGTCCATCTTCGTCGGCGGAAAAAGAAACCGTGAAAGGGTCGCACCAGCTGTTTGTGTCTTGAGCTACGCTCCTGCTTCGCTTTTCTTCAGGCCGCGCTCCGTACCCCACGAACCGCCGTTATCGTCTTCCTTTTGGACGGCGATACTGATACAACAGTATAGCATAGCAAGAGGCGGGAAACAATAGTGAGGGAGGGAGGAGTGAATTGAGGGAGGGTATGAGGGAAAGGAGGGAGGATAGAGGGTGGAGCAGAGCACAGCCATGTATAGTATATTATAGCAAGGGGTGGGAAATGGAAGTGAGGGTGAGAAGAAGTGATGTAAGGGTGAGGAGGAGGGGAGAGAGTAAAGCGTAGCATAGCCTTGTATAGTGCAGTACAGCAACATCTGGGAAAGGAAAGTGAGGGAAAGAAGGAGTGTTGTGTGGGTGAGGAGGAGGGAAAAGAGGAGGAGGAAGAGGCTAAAGCATAGTGTAGTCTTGTACAGTATATTAGTATGGCAAGTGGGGCAAAGGGAAGCGAATGTGATCAGTAGGGAAAGTAGGAGGAGAACGGAACCATCCCCACTGTTTTCTGAGTCTTCGCACCACTGTGTGTAGCTACCCCAATATTTTCCTGCTTGCACATGGGCTTCCGTAAAGCTGCTATGCAAATTACTCTTCAAAGCAATAAACTTCATAGGAAAGACGATGTGTTTAAATGTTTATGAGGCTCTCGTTCCCGAAACGGGTGAGAGTGTTTAGAGTGCTGCACTAAATTCATTACACATACTTTGTTCCATATGAAGGCGGCAGCAACGAATAAAATTTGATATACTGCAACCGTTATGTATAGAGAAATGACGATCGTGTATGAAAGTTTGATTAACGGAGACCAAATATAAGGCGCTGGCTCTACGGGCGCGTGAAAAAAAAATAATTAAAAAACTGCTACCTGCGAAATTACCTCAGCTGTACGTGCAGCGGCACATGTAACAACATTATTGCGTAATCATATTGAGGTAATACTTCCTTTGGCATTGAGCCACGACGGAGCCGACGTGCATATAGCGGTAATTTGAGCACGGCCGCTCGATCCCGCACCTTACTCGCATTCAGCAGCCGAGTCTAGGACTATACTGCTGCATGGGCAAAGGCCGGCTCTTGTTAGTGACCTTTACTTATGAGGCAGTCAATTAGGGCGCTTCCATGCCGTATCTTGCCGAGAATCGGGTAATAAAATATTGATTATCTCGGTAGACTGAGGACATCTTAAGAGCGGTACTCGAAAGACTCTATTTATAACCTCCGGTTCGTTAAACTAATTTGCATGCGACTAAGGTTAGTGCGAAACGTTTCTTAACGAATAACAAAATGAAATGTCAAGTCTGTCGTGGGACGAAAACGTTGCTTAGACCCTAGCTCTAACGTTGTTCTTTTTTTTTCCCCTCAGTTACCAAGCACATGGGACAAAAGATGGCAAGCCGATGCCGGTGACTGCAAAGTCTTATCCGTATGTCTGCTTCGTTTTGGTTCTGTCACCGCTACTAAACTGCAAAAGCAACCTTGGCACATGCCCGAAGCAAATAAATAGATGGGTCTGCCGTTGCGTCGAATATGGATTATGTACAGGGGCATGGCCAGGGGCCGTGTTCTGCGATGATCGCGAAAGGCGACAATCGCCAAATGGTCGCCTTTGGTGCGCGCTGACTGGCTAATGAGCAAAGCCGGAAAATTAAGGGTGTCATCTAGTATTTCCGCCGACCTCACGTGGCTATGCGCGGTGCCCTTGACATCTCTGGAGCAATCTAACGCACCTTTTCACCAACGGTTGGAGGGTAAAGTCTAGCATTTCAGTGACAGAGGCGGTATGGTTGCTTGGTGGATGTGCACAGCATTTTTTACCCTGAAGCTTTCAGCGAGCATTATCTTCCTGTGTTTACAGTCATAACAGCACGTTTTCCTTTTTTTTCTTCTTTTTTTTTTCGTGCCAGAAGCCTTAACCGTGCATTGCCCGCGTGGGTTATTTCCTGCCGGCACCATGTTGAGATGTTACACGACGTCGTTGCGGCGGCACGCTACAGCTGAACTCTCTGTGTACGCCGGGTTCAAACTCTCAACAAAAATACATTTTGAATAAGGTAGCATTTCGTAAATATTATACGGCGATTACACAAGAAACATCGAAAGCACTTCCAATACTTCTTATATTTCAAGCAGCCAGAGCCAAGCCTAACCACTTCGTAGAAGCCGGTGCCCTCGAAAACACGACACTCGGCTCGCTCTGCGCTCGTACAGCGCGCTCATTCTTGTGTTGTGAGACGTTCGGTATCACCAACGGCCAGTACAATGGGGACGTGATGGAAAAAAATTTGATTCAGTCGGTGAACACGTAAAACTATACGTCCACTGGCGCCTTTCGCATTTATTTCAGACTACGTCCCCATCTATATATATATATATATATATATATATATATATATATATATATATATATATATATATATATATATATATATATATATACACATACATATATACATATATATATATATATATATATATATATATATATATATATATATATATATATATATATATATATATATATATATATATATATATATATATATATATATATATATATATATGGGTCATTCCATATCAAGTGTACCAGGTCAATTTCTGCCCATCTCCGATCCTGCTGAAAAAAATTGTCCAGGTATATGTGAGTGTGATAAGTAGTTATTGAGGCGTTATTTTTCGCAAAAAAAAAAAAATTGTGTTGTCTAGAGGGCGCTTCGAACTTTGGGCACCCAAGTGAAACTGTGTCGCGCTAAATAATTTGTATAAAATTGCTGTTCGGAGGAATTACTACCAAACAATTTTTTTCATAATCTTAAGGCGCTGGTCTTTCATGACAATGATAGTTTATTCATTTTAGTCTTAATTTTCTTTATTTTTGGTTTTGGCGAAAAATTGCAATATGCTGCACGTTTAGCGTATTTTATAAAAAGCACAGATTTTTTTGCGAGTAATATATTCACATTATGTATTTCATGGGTTCCTATAATAAATGATGAAAATACTTCGGGAGCGTATGAAGCAAAAACATTTCCACAATATTGTGACAAAGTTGGAAAAAATGGCATTTTGACTCATATTGAGGCTTCATTTTTTTAATGTAGCGGTCCAAGTAAAAATATGACTTATACAGTGAAACCTCGGTGATACGATCACAGGTCATACGAATTTCGGGGTGATACGAATTTTTCTTTGGTCCCGGCCAAGTCCCATTGGCCTGCAATGTAATGGAGTACGGTTGCTGCGAACCTGACTTTCAGCCCGCGACGTTTGATACGAACGTACGCTACCAGGTACGGAGAGGTGCTGTCCGCGCTGTCGCGGAAGACGCACCCAGTACGTGCGAGCGTGGGAACGCAAGCGCGGGCATGCGCGCCGCACCGCCAAATCGTCAGAATCATGGTGTAATAAAAATAGTTTTCTTACGGTCAGAATAAACCTTCAGAGACGCATCACGGCCTCCGAAATTATGTGCGCCAATCTTTGAGGCTCTAATGTGCCTTCGCGTTTAGATTACAGAGGGCATTGGCGCCACGCTTTTTTTTTTTCTAACGCGTCGACGCGGGCTGCTGTCTTTGTACTGTGTTTACACGTGCCTGCTTCGTGCATCAGACATCTTATGAAAGGTGGACGAGGACCGAAAGAAGGCGAGGACAGTCTCGGCAAATGAGTCAGGCCTCACAACCCCAACACCTCCGCGATAACAAAATCATAACATAGGACCATGGTTCTGATATTTTGCGGCCTTGATCTATCGCGTCAACGCGCTTCTTTCGCCGCAGTACTCCGTTTTCATGCGAAAAAGCATTCTAAAATTTGGAAGGAGCTACTGCTGTCGCGGGTCACAACGCACCTGGTTCATCAAACATGCGCGTACGGGCCGTACATTTACGATTGCTGGTATGATTGCTGACATCTAAAAACCTAACTGACAATCATTCTGAGTTTTTCCTGACGTTGCTGCGGCCCTGAAAAACATGAAATGAAAATGTGCGCCATCTTCCTTTTGTCGCATGCTAATTTTCCATGCTTTCTGGTGATACGAATTTCGGATGATACGAATATTTTTTGTGGTCCCCTGAGATTCGTATCACCGAGGTTTCACTGTATATTATTGCATAGTATGATTTGTTGGCAAGACATACAGAAAGTTTCAAAAGAGTAGTTTTTGTTTTAAGGGAGAAAAAAATTTCCAGCTGAACGACCATAAGGTAATAGAAAGTTTGCCTTTGCCTCGCCTTCATTGCATAGCAGGTCAGCGCAAGATTCTAGCGGGGACTTTTCGGCGGCGAATAATGCAAGTCATACAACAGCTTGTCACTTGTATTGGTAATACTGATGTACAGAACGTCAAAAAGGGCAATAGTGCTAATTTTATGGAACGGTATCTTCCCCCTTGGACCATATAGGGCAGGTTATGCTCAACCGCTTCATAGTCCCAAGGGGCAGAATTATAATGCAGTCGATGGCCTGCAATACAGTATTGGGGCGTTGTGTTTGGCTTCTGATAATTAATGCACATGGTTTTAATAATAATTAATGACAATTAAGGTATAGTTTACTTAAGATGTTTTATTATGTATCAGGTATAGGCCAATGCGTGATCGCTTATCACTGGTTTGCATGATGAAATGATGTATCCTAGGTGTACGCGGTGGAGATGATTCAAAATGCGCCATTTGCAGTTGCTATTTAAAATTTTCATTCACCTTTTTCTTAAAGGTCCTAGGGTGCTGAATATGTTAAAAGCCTCTCACCATTACCGGACGGGCTTTTAATTAGAACATTTTCAGCACCTTCGGACAATTAAGAAATAGGGTGATGAAAATGTTCAAATCCCTCCGGAAATGGTGACTGAAGTGTCATTTATGGGCGCGATGTCGAATCATCTCTAACACGTACACCTAGCATACATCATTTCATCATGCAAACCACTGATAAGCGATCACGCATCGGCCTATGCATGACACATCATAAAGAGCCTTAAGTAAACTATACCTTAATTATGTTGTTAATTATTATTAAGACCAGGTACATTAATTATCACAAGGCAAACACAATGCCCCAATACTGTATTGCAGGCCATCGACTGCATTATAATTCTGCCCCTTGGGACTATGAAGCGGTTGAGCATAACCTGCCCTATGATGGTCCAAGGGGGAAGATACCGTTCCATAAAATTAGCAATATTGCCCTTTTTGGCGTTCTGTACAGCAGTATTACCAAAACAAGTGACAAGCTGTTGTATGACTTGCGTTATTGGCCGCCGAAAAGCCCCCGCTAGAATCTTGCGCTGACCTGCTATGCAGTGAAGGCGAGGCAAAGGCAAACTTTCTACTACCTTGTAGTTGTTCAGCTGCAAAATTTTTTTCTCCCTTAAAACAAAAACTACTCTTTTGAAACTTTCTGTATGTCTTGCCAACAGATCATACAATGAAACAATATATAAGCCATATTTTTACTTGGACCGCTACATTGAGAAAATGAAGCCTCAATATGAGTCATAATGCCATTTTTTACAACTTTGTCACAATATTGTGGCAATGTTTTTGCTTCATACGCTCCCGAAGTATTTTCATCATTTATTATAGGAACCCACAAAACACATAATGTGAATATATTACTCGCGAAAAATCTGTGCTTTTTATAAAATACGCTAAACATGCAGCATATTGCAATTTTTCGCCAAAACCAAAAATAAAGAAAGTTAAGACTAAAACGAATAAACTATCATTGTCATGAAAGATCAGTGCCTTAAGATTATGGAAAAAATTGTTTCGTAGTAATTTCTCAGAACAGTAATTTTATACAAATTATTTAGCGCGACACAGTTTTACTTGGGTGCACAATGTTCAAAGCGCCCTCTAGGCAACACAAAATTTTTTTTGCGATAAATAACGCCTCAATAACTGCTTATCACATTCACATATACCTGGACAATTTTTTTCAGCAGGATCGGAGATGGTGGAAAATTGACCTGGTACACTTGATATGGAATGACCTATATATATATATATATATATATATATATATATATATATATATTTTTTTTTTTGGGGGGGGGGGGGGGGGGGACGTGCATTTGTATGTGTGCCTGTATATACAACGGGGGAAATGAAAAAAAATTCGGTGGAAATTTGAATCCCCAGCGCCCCCCCCCCCCCCTCCACCTATGGTTTTTTGGACCTTGAGTGTTTTAGCACGATTCGGACCTTAAGGTCAGCAGCCGAGTACCGTAACCACTGTGCCACTGAGGCGGACTTCGGTTGGGTCTAGTTGGTACATCACTTGTAAGGTGAAAACGTCAGCGCAAGCCAGGACGGACCACAAAGAAGAGATGAGACAAACACTGGCACTAACAAATGCAGTTGTTACGCACCGCCAGTGCTCCTCATCTCTTTGTGGCCCGTCCTGGCTTGCGCTAAAGTTTTCACCGCAGGAAAAATTTTTACCGAGACCGATCACCATCATGTCGCGCATGTGTCGTAGCGATAGATACCAGTTGGCTGAGTGTCGAACGCCGCTTTTTAATACAAGCTGCATTTGCGATCTCGAAGAGGTTGTGACATGAATTCTCGAAAAAAAGCGACGTGTCCCACTCTCCTTTGAAAAAATGAATCTGCCACGTTATTGACAGCTTAGGTTTCGTCGGCGAACCGCTATTGCACTATGGTGTACACGTGTAACGCGTCAGAAGAGCCCTCAATACGAGACGCCTCTCTCGTTCTATCCCGAGGGGCCGGACTGGTGCACCACCAAAGCGATGAATATGCTGTCTGCACTCGAGCCGATAAATTGTGTAAGGAAGACCTCTTCTGTAAAGGATGAAGCGAAGGATCAGACGAGTGGAACAAAAGGAAAGCGGAGCTATAGAACGCCGCCTAATCAGCCTCAGCGTACAGAGAAGCGAAAACGCACGAGATTCTCGCGCTTCAGATCCCAGCGTGAAAATATATTGGTTTTTGCCTGCGACGGGCGTATAACGTGCGAATATTGTATTCCCCGCGGAGTCCCCCCTTCCTTCCTTTCTTCCCGCAAAGATGTTATCACCGCGAAAATATATGGAGGAAAGAAAGGTCCAGCGTATATATCCGCTGCGTATTGATCCCAGCGAGTCTTGGAGTGAAAAAAACAGAAGAAAGAAAGAAGAATGATCTCGGCGGGGCCTTCTGGGCTGGGATTATTTCGTATATCGTGTCAAACGAACAAATTCATTTCGACCGAGGTTGTGGTTCGAGATTTCCATACGGGCATACTCGTACGTGAGCCTCAAGGTTCGGGCCGGCCGTGTTATGCATTTCCGCGCCATTGGCTCGGCACATTTTTTTTTTCGGAATATCTTGCTTTTCTTATTAATGCACAATCATTTCTACGCCTACCAAGGAGAAAACTTGCCCATCCGCCCCGCAAGACGAATCGGTGTAAAGAAATCAACGTATTAAACGGAAAGAGGTTAACGAGATAGGTTAAAACACACACAGAAACAGCAGGGGTCATAGTCGTTCAACAAGGCCGGTTGATCGTATAAAACTTCATTGTTGCTTTCTGCTGTGAAGCACGGACGCTCCAGCATTCCAAGATTGATTGCTCGGAAAGCGGCTGGCCATAGAGGCGTGCCAACTGCTCAAAGGCACTGTCTCTCGGAGCTGTAGCGAGGACAGTGACACGGGATGTGTGCAATGGTTTCCTCGCTGCCGCAGTGGTCCCAGGCAGCGCTGTCTGCCATTCTGGTGAAGAAAGCGAAGATGTTCGTAAATGACACCTAAAGCTATAGGCGGCAGAAAATGCATGGTTGTCTCTGATCTGGATAACAGACAACGAGATAAGCATCAGATAAGCACGAAACATCACACAGAATAAATCATTTGTATTAATATATGGGGTTTTACATCCCAAAATTACAATCTGATTATGAAAAACGCCGTAGCCGGAGGGCTCTGGACATTTTGACCATCTGGCCTTTTTTTAAAGTGCCACAATGAATAAGCGGTCCACTTGCGTATTTCAGACGACTTGTCGTTTTTCCCGACCAGATTCCGCTGCGACGCGCCTTTTTTAAAAGTTCGTCACGTGAAGTTCCGGTCTGATGTAACACAGCGGTGGCATTTCCTGCGTGCTCGGCGCGCTCAGTTTCGATATCACCTCTATCGGTGCCTTTAAGTGCGATGATTAATATCTCAAATTACGCTTGTTTTTCGGGGATTCTAAAAAAATGGATATGCCATAAATTGTCCCGTCCTATAACTTTTAAATTTATAAAGCTGCCCACAAGTTAATAATTAAAAAGCTAATTAATACGTGTTTGTTCAATAACCCTTTCCGTGAAACTTTAGATGCGGCAAAGTATCTCAGCCTCGACGTAGAGGTCGTGTGCAAATGCGGCAGGTGCTTGATTGTCATACCATTTTTGTAATGAACAATAATAATTGTTAGCGTCTTACGTCCCAAAACCACGATATGAATATGAGGGATGCCGTAGTGGAGGACTCCGGAAATTTTGACCATCTGGTGTTGTTTAACGAGCACTTATAAATCTAAGCACACGGGCCTCTAGCATTTCTCCCCCATCGAAATGCGGCCGCCGCGGCCGGGACTCGATCCCGCGACCTTCGGGTCAGCCAGAGAGCTTCTCTGTATTTCTCTGTTTCTCTTGATATCTATGCTATGCTTTACTTTATCCCCTCCCTGTTTTCCTCCTCCTTTCCCTCCTCCTCACCCTCGCATCTCTCCTTCTCACCCTCACTTACCTTTCCCACACTCCCCTTGCTATACTATCCATATACTATACTACGTTGTACAAGGCTATGCTATACTCTGCTAGCGTACCTGGATAGCCTAGTGGTTACGGCTTGAGGGAACGCGGGTTCGAATCCCGTCTCGCCAAGAATATTTGTTTCTTTTTCTCTCTGTCTCTCTCTTGCTCTTTTTCTTTCTCTATCTCTGTACTCGTTATCTCGTCCATCCGAGTTATTGCATCCCACGTCGGACATATTGGCGCAGCGGGAGAGTATACGCTTCTGGCACCCATTTTCGGGGAGCGAAGCAGAAAATGAAGAAGATGACGAAGAGAGCGCGCGCCGGCAGAGTTATTGCGTTACACGCGCTAGAAAGGTAGAGGCCATTCATGACGATGATAGTTTCTGCGAACGCATAACGGCATAGCGAAAAATATGACAGCTCCGCTGTAAAAACTTTTATGTGAGTAGATGGTGCGCACCGGTTTTTTCAGTGTTTTTTTTTTTTTTCGTATAGCGACTGTTATGAACACTTGCTCGAGATAAACGCGTCATGTCGCTACGAATCTGGCCGTTAAAAGTAATATGGACTCACATGTAAGTGTTCCATACAAATTTACGCCGATATGACATGAACTGAAGACGCTGGAAACGAAAGTACGTGCATTGCTCTGCCCTAAATTGCCGCGTTTCAAAATCATGAACACTGCGTATGTTTTATTTATTGAACTCGAAAAAAAAAGAATATAAATGTTTCCCAAGATATTTTTGCGATCATGAAATCAGCCAATGACCGTGTCCTTCCTTCCGTTGACGTAGTCGGTCCCTCCAATGGCGTACTTTGACGAGAGGAGAGCGAGCGATTTTCGCCTTTTTTTTTTCTTTTTTTTTTTACTGGAAATTCCATGCTGTGTGTAATATTTCGCTCGCATGTTCACAGCAACCTTGACTACTCATCGGCAGATTTCTGTCTGTATTCAAATAGTGTTGCAGGACCCTTTTAAGGTGTAAGAATGCTGCATGACATAAGTCATGTGCAGTAGTATGAAATATCGCCCAATGTTTAGTGCCACCACCAATGACTTTTGGGTCCTCTCTAGCTACATCAAGTTTGCACTGTTCTCTAATATTTCAAACGCCGTCCGTCTCGGTGGAATAGTGGCTACGTTGCTCGGCTGCTGACCCGAAGGTCGCGGGTTCGATCCCGGCCGTGGCGGTCGCATTTCGATGGAGGCGGAATGGTAGAGGCCCGTGTACTGTGCGATATCAGTGCACGTTAGAGAACACCAGATGGTCCAAATTTCCGGAGCCCTCCACTACGGCGTCTCTCATAATCATATCGTGGTTTTGGGACGTAAAACCCCCCAATATTATTAATATTTCAAACACCCCATCCAACTAGACATCAATTCTGTGTCTATATATACATGTGTGTTCCATCGAAATAAAATTCAGTTTTTAGTCAGCGCTAATTGCCTTCGTGCATGTCTCCTTCGTCCTTGTGTCAGTGTGTGCTGTAAGCCATTATGGATCACCTTTAAAGTCCACTGAGTCAGTTCCACTATCCCAAAGGAGTTTAGGCAAGAATTGAACGGATTTGGAGACGCCCTGTAGGATTCGAGGAACTGTTTCCTCGCTCGTATTGAGAATGTCGCGTACACGATGAGGGTGCTGCCGAGTATTTGAACATGAAGGCAAATTGCATTGATGCTACGCTAGAGTAACTATGTTGGTCCATCCCACAGACAACGTCAAAGATGACGCACGCGGGAAAAGCCAATTAATAGCTCTGAAAGAATGCGAAGGCGAGGTCCACATGGCTTACTTCGGTAAACCTGGAACAAAAACACTAGACTGACTAGATGAGCACTACTGCGCACAACACGTCAAAGCCCTTGCGCCGTAGAATCCAGCATTAGAAGAACTTGACCGCAAAGGAGAAAGGGAAATCTTACAAAGCACAAACTACCAGCATGTGCCCAGACACTTCCCGCTGATCAGCGCGCTTTTCGCACTTTTATACACGCCTACAGCTTGCTACGGAAGCTCGGCCAGAGATGCAGAAAGATGAGATGCATCGATGCCTGTCCTGGCGCCGTGGATGTCCGGACAGAGCGGCGTGAACTTGCGTCGCTGTTGGTGCGACTGTTCGCATGTCAAGGCTGTTGCCTCTTGCTAATAATAATAATAATAATAATAATAATAATAATAATAATAACTGCTGAAGTTACACGTCCAAAAACCACGAGCTATTATGAAGGACACCGTAGGGGAGGGCTCCGGAAATTTCTTTAACGGGCTATAGCATTTCGCCTCCGTCGAAATGTGGCCGCTGCGGACGGGATTCAATCCTGCGACTTTCGGGTCAGCAGTCGAGCACCACCACCACTAGACCACCCTGGCGGGTTTAACAGCGCCATCCGAGTGTCGATCGAATTGGGGTTTGAGGCTATCCTGCACGCCCTCGTGTGTTCCCTCCCATAATACTCAGGATAGTATGTATGTATGTATGTATGTATGTATGTATGTATGTATGTATGTATGTATGTATGTATGTATGTATGTATGTATGTATGTATGTATGTATGTATGTATGTATGTATGTATGTATGTATGTATGTATGTAAAATTCGCTTTGAGAAGAGCAACAACCATACTGAGCTGATTTCGACGTTGTGACGTTAATCAAGAATTCTTGATCGACGTCGGTCTTCGGCAAAAAAAGTTGAAATAGATGTATATTTCAATCAGTTTCAACGTCCAAGGCAGATTGTTCGTGCTTCCAGCCGTCCTCAATTACGATGGCGTGCGGTTGTTTAATTAAAGCTGAGTAATTGTTGCCGCCCCGCCACCGCACCGCTGGGCGCACTTTGTCCGCTTCTTCCGCCCTTGTTCTCCCCCCCTTCAGAGGCGAACCACGCGGGCGAGTCACTCATACGTACAGTCAGCGTCAGAAGTTTACAGACCACGAGACAAAAAAAAAAAAAAACTCAATAATAACTCGTTGTTCGGCGAGTTGTTAAATACTTGACGACACGTTCACTTTAACGCTAAAAAATGACGAACACATGCGAGACGATAGGACAAGCGCTTGCCCAGTTGTCGTCTCTCATGCGTTCGTCTTTTTTAGCGTTAAAACGAAAATGTCGTCAAAAAATCACGCCATATCCACGAAGTGAATGATGATGAGTGGGCGAAGCTCGATCGTTTTCATCCATGGCAGAAAGATAATGTGTGGTCTGGAACGCGCTTTATACTTCATGGTCATCAGCGTCATCATCATCGTTATCACGTGTAGTAGGTTCATTCCACTATATTGGAACGCGCATATTCTTCATGGTCATCGGGCGTCATCGTCATCTTTATCACGTGTAGTGGGTACATTCCACTATACTGGAACGCGCTTATACTTCATCGTTATCATGTGTAGTGGGTACATTCCACTATACTGCGTCATCGTCATCTTTATCACGTGAAGTGGGTACATTCCGCTATACGTGGTTATCTACCTACCTACCTACTACTACTACTACTACTACTACTACTACTACTACTACTACGACAACTACAGAGGAGGGACAGACCCACACCCTTAGGAGCTTCGCCCCTAAAAAGCTGCATATTCCCGCTGCTATGGCAGGCAGCATTGAATGTATATTACCGGCCTGATCTACAACACGCTAACAACATGTACTGTGAAGTTCGACCAAACAAGTACGCCCACGAATTTCTGGCAAATACAGACTTCTCAGACCTGGTGGTGTCTAAACTTCTGAACCCGACTGTACGTATGTACTCGTGGGGATGATAGCGCTTCAAGTGGGCATCGTGGACAAGCTGACTCATTTTATAAGTTAACCACGAGACGCGGGACGAGCAATCGCTACATCATATCATTTAAGCGATCGGTGATGGCAAGATGGCCGATGCGCCGAGCCAGAAGCTTCTGACAAATGCAGACCAGGCTTGCGCAGTGTCGTCCAAAGCCACACTGTGTCAATACTATATGTACACGGTATACCACATCTGAAGTGAACACTTCATTAGCGTTCACGCCTGTAAAACTAGAACGTTTATTAAGGCGAAAGCCTTAGATTTTCTAGAAAGCCAAACGCAAAAGTTGACCGGCGTCACGCGTCGGCGTCCCACGTCATATTGTAGATACTTAGCGCAACTTGGTATTCCCTCAAAGAAATGCACTCACATTCGCACACGCACCCGCTCAAGAACACACACCAGTGAAGTCCCATGTCGACGGCGTCACCTTAATACGTCATCATGACGTCACGGGTCACCAAAATTTGTGACGTCATCATGGCGTCACTGTAACGTCACATAACATGACGTCATACGGTGAACACTCGCATGACATCATTTCTTGGTCAAAGGCGGGCCGATCCCGAAGGCAGTACAAAACAAGGTGAGCTGCAGCAAGCTTGCAGATCCCACTCACAAACCGCGTTGGTTGCAGAAATCTTTCGGAGAGTTGCGCACGAGGTTCGAAGATGGCGTTCGCCTTCGAGTCGATTGAGGCGGATGCATAAGGGACCCGGTGAGTTTTTTTTTTTCTACTTCACGAGGCGAATATACTTTAGATGACGTAAAATCGTGGTGTCGATAAACACAACAAATTTCTGAACTATGTGTTAGACATCAGCTTCTATGATGTCTTGCATACTAATGAGGTGTTCACCTTGGATATGGACGACCTCGTACAATGCGTTCAAGTGAACTCAGGGGACATCTTTTTTTCACTGATGCGACCGTGAGACCAACAGTGTTTTGCTAGTGTAGAGGCGAAAATGCTGTACTTATATTTAGGCGCACGTTGAAGAACCCCAGGTGGTCGAAATTTCCGGAGCCCTCCACTACGGCGTCCTTCATTATCATACCATGGTTTTGGGGCGTTGAACCCCAACAATTACTATATTAACGCGATAGCGTTAAAGAGCTCGTTTCGCAGAAATTCCAGGCGTCGGCGTCGGCGTCGTTGGTTGTGAGCGAAAAATCATCATCTTGTCCGTGACCGAAAAATCATCATCTTGTCCGTGACCGAAAAATCGAGAAAGATGCTAAATAAAATAAATAATAAAAATTTTCGGGTCCGAGTGAGGATCGAACCCGGGTCGTCTGCGTGGCAAGCAGGTGTTCTACCACACAGCCATGCCTCTGCTTGGTCATACAGTGAAAATAACTTCCTCTGCTTGGGAATGCAGTGAAAATAACTTCCATGCTTCGCAAACGCAAGCGTCCTTTATATAGGCGTCGCAATATAACATGTAATATCCCAGGAATATTGCGTGGTACAATCGTACATTGCCATCGGGCGTCAGAATATGTGACTATCATAACGATTTCATAGTTTAAAGCCAGCCACCCATTACAAACGGCACACACCTTACTGCGCGTATTCTCTTAACACCACGTAGTGGGTGCATAGCAAGTTCGAAAACATTTCCCACATTTGCCGCGCATAATTGCTCCTGGTTTAAAGCATACTACCCATTACATAGTATGCACTAAGTGATTGAAGTACGCACTAGGGACGGGATATCGCTATCGCGTTCAACTCTTAAAGGCGAAGCTTAAGGGTCCCCCCCCTTTTTTTTTATATTTTGCAAGTGACCGACTTGCGCATACGGGTGTATATTTTTGTTAGCATTCATTTTTTTAATTAGCGAAAATTTTATACCCAAACGACAAATCACTTGCGTAATTCCCTAAACTCGAATATGTCAAATTGTGCATCACATTTCGCAGCATCATGTCCACTTGTTTTCAGCTCGAGACTTTTTTTTACTAGTTATTTTTTTACGAGCTGCGGCACAAAATGCGAATAACGGGTGAACCGAGCGCGTGGCAGCTGCGCTCTCGAACGGAGCTTTAAAAAAAATGCATTCCTTCTTTAAAAGACTGGGCGTACAATTCAAATGGCTGTTTGCTCGCAACCTTAACGCAGCTGAACCACTGCCTTGTCACATTATTGCGGTCACCAAGTAAAGCCACTGAGTGGAGTTTGTGTTTTAGAAACCCTATCGAAAGTTCTGCGTACGCACGCCCACTTCACCCGTTATTCGTGCTTTGCGCCGCAACTTTGAAACCAGAAAAAAAAACTGCAACTGACACAACGAGGTGGAATCAATTGGATTATGCCTTTGGATATGATGCACAACTTGATATGAGAGTTCAGGCAATTACGCACGTGACTGGTCATATCGGTAAATAATTTTTACTAATTATGTAATCAATGCTAACCAAAAGATCCACCAGTTTTCTCAAGGCGGTAGCTAGCAAAACTCCGCTGGTCCACCACTGTACCTTTCTTCCTTCCCCCCCACCTTTTTTTTTTTTAATTGATTTAACTAGAACCGAGTTAGATGACAGACACTGTGTACAATCAGGAGATTTGAACATCAGTTTTGACGTCCGAACGCTCTGTCTTTCCTTGCTTTGTTCCGTATCCTCATATGCGTTCGTGACAAAAATCGGCATAAAATATTCTTCTGATAGTACGTTGTCTGGACATACAGCAATCACAGAATAAAAACGGAGCACCTCTTACGCGAGGCTGAATTCGAGCTTGAACTCTACTCTCAAGTATATTACCAACTATCACGCTTTCATGAGTCTTCCACCAGTCCGTGTCTGTACCTCCGTCCCCCCTGTTTCAATTTCGCCATTCAACTCTACTCGTAGTGGAGCTATTCTTTCAATCAATGCTCCTTTGTCGCTGCTCGCGCCATCGGACGAGCTGCTACATTAAGAGAACCATGAGCAGCAGGCAAACGAATTCAACAAAAAAGTTTTCGCTTATGGTGGCTCTGGGCTAACGCTATGGCGAAGCGCGCGTAAAATAACGAAAAAAAAAACTGGGCAGTAGTGCGGATGGTGGGGAACCAAAGGCGAACTCGCGTCTCGCTCTCGGATGGGTCACGGGGCCCCTTAATTCTGCGGCTGGACGTCGACGAAAACTCGAGCAGCGGACGCTCACCCTGGTTTCTCCCTTCTCTCTCTCTCTCAGTTCTTTTTTTTCCTCTCTCCAGCAGCCGCCACTGTGGTGTGTGTATCGATCACCGGTGACAAACAGTCCTTTCCTCTGCGGTCTTGGAGCAAGAAAGCGTGGCATCGATCACGCCCGTCGTCAAACGAAGACAAGCTGGCGCAGCTCGGATGGCGCCTTGCTCTTCCTCGAGCACCGCGGCCGCCCTCAATAATTCATGCTCTGCGACCGAACACCGGCCCCTGCGCTGACTCTCTTCGCCCCTTCGCTCCCCGCGAGGAACCTACTTCCTACAAATGGTACCAACACATTTTTATCTTGAGAACGTATCGCGCCAACACCTCCTTTTTATGCAAACAGAAAAAAAGAATCTATCCATCCGAAATAACGGAGAAAACTTTTTTCCTTTCTCAGTGTGTGCGTGTGCGTGTGTGTGTGTGCGTGTTCGTTCAAAAAGCTTACGCTCCTCAAATGAACCGTTAACACCAGCGAGTTTCTTGCTTCATTACTTGCGCGCGAGTTTACCGAGTCTAAGCCCGTCCTGTTTATACAGCCACAGAAAGACAGAACATTGTTGCTTACGATGTATCAATCCATGCCTCTTCGAAAATGTGCTCGTAAATGTGCAAGTGTCGTTTCCGCGACCAGTGGACAATATACCTCTTCTATTCTGCTTTCGGAGTCTGAAACCCACAGGCGGCGAACCACCGTTTGTTCCGTACTTCCACCGTCGGGGCCAATTATATAGCACAAGCAACTTCGGAAGATTTGTGCAGCTTCTAGCATCGTTGCCGCATTTTGTGGTAGTTTTTTAAAAGTTCCAGCACGCGCTCGTATGTACGGTACAATAGCGTGACAACGAAGCTAGTGTATCCACAGCTTACCTACACAATTATATTGTTGAAAACGCAAAGGGTATTTTACTCGTAAAACCTTTTTTTTTCTTTTTTTTATTTTTTGCGTTTGAATGAAATTGGGCAGCTCTCACAGTGAATTAATTCCTAGAGTGACCAACCGATCGTCACTCGCGAGAACATCCTTACCTGGCCAAATTAAGGGTCACTGCGGTTTATGAAACGACCGAGTCATTTCCCTTTCATCTTTTTAATATCTTCCTTAGTGTTGTAGTCGCCACATAACTTGGAGACAGAGATAGATGACGGGATGAGAACGGAGACGATTGATGTTCTTTGCGTGTAAACAAAAATAAGGAAGTAATGGGATAAAAAAATAAAGAGAGGAAGGATCTATATGGGCTCGATACGAGAGCTTCCATGGAAAAAGATGCCAGGAAAAGACGGATACGATGTAATAGGAACCATCGTGGCCTAGAAGGATGAAAGATCGATAGGTGTGAACGACAAGACTGAAAGCATAATGGCCGCGTTCTCGGTGAGAGTGCAAGTCTGAGGCAGGGTTCACGTTAATTTTCTCCTTGGGGAAATCAGAAGTGTCATTTTACGTTAACCAGTGGCCACAGTGAAGGAGTCTGGGGCACGTAAAGATGAGTGGTCCTTGACACGAGCGACAAAGGACTGTCCAGGAGCCAACAATCTAACGCTACGTACGGTGACTGGCTTTCTGCTACAGACAAATTGCGGACATCGAGGAAAACGCGTCACTGCAGCGAACTAATCTAAGAGTATTAAAGCGTTATGAAATGTTAGAGACACAATGCGTATTTTCTCGACCTCAAGTGCTGAAACTATGTCTTGCATATATTTTTTTTTCGCTGCCCTGTAAAGGACAATTTTGTTACACACTCTACTACAAGCAGATCATCGTGCTACCTGTGTCCACAAATTTTCCTTGTACAAACTGGCCATTTGAGAAAAAACCGACTTAGTTCATACTGCTGTAGCCTCATTTGATGAACCGCAGCTAAGATAGGAGAGACGCGTCGGTCGGAAGGAACTGACAGTCTAATTTCACAGCCGAAAAAGTCATCAGACTTGTGCGGTATTGAATAATCTAACCCAATTTTTAGTAATGCTGTTGTATTACTTCTTTTTTTCTAGCAGTCATACTGAGAATTTCAATAGCTTGTAATATACCTACTTTCATATGGCCTGCTTACGACGTGCCTATTTTAATTGTCTGAAGGCGCTTTCGAACACTTTTAATTTTTTAAACGATTCATCCGCGCGCATTTTATTCGCCAGGACATTGGCCCTAATGTCAACTTGCCCTCCCGTCCCTTTATTTTCGTTCAATTCTCGGTGGCGTTCATCGTTCTGCAGGGCAGCGGGCTAAATTGTTCGTGAAAATTGTTCATAAAAAAAGGCGGAATGTTTACGCAATAAAAAGGTGGGTATCAGGCGCCTAGAATGGGCCCCTAAAGCCTCAGTTTTGGGCACGGTAGTGGTTCAGGAAGGCGCAATCAATTTTTTAGCTAAACACGGCCTGTTATGTATTAAATGCCTTTAGCCAGTTTTCGCGGTGAGAAGGTCAACTGTGTTACCAGCGGACTTGGTACGCTCCCGCGAAATAAGCGAACAGTCTTTCCAAGCTACAAGTCTGAAGGTCTTGCCCATTGAGCGCAGCCAGCGGGAGAACAAAGGGCGCCTGCTCCACTCCATCCCTACCCCAGGCGTCCTTTTTTTCAGTCTCGTACACCGTTGCAAATGTTTGGCGCCATTTAACCATTAACATCCAAATTTTGCCATACACTAAAACTGACACTCACCCTATTTTCAGCGTACATTAGATTGGTGCCTTGAACAGCTGCTTTCGGACTCAGGGAAACATTGCGGGTGACGGCAGTATTACGCTCTGGAACACATTAGAAAACGCCTTTCATAAACGGTGTGACTACCGTAGACATATGAAACATATATTGTCCGTCACTCACAACATCGTTCCAATTCTAGACCCAATGCACGTATTGCTATCGATGTTAGAAAATTTGAAGCAGCTTCACTGACTGCGCGAAGACTGGTTAACCTGTGGAGCTAATGGCATCATATTGCTATTTCACTGCTTGACTTTGTTCCATGGTAGGTTTGCCATCATGTGCACTGTTTGACAAGTCTTCGTGACGTTAAGTCAGTGAAGCTGCTTCAAATTTCAAATTAATATCGTTTAGAGGACCACAGGTGAGTAGTGAGGCCTGCCCAATTCCTGTGGCACATACCCGCTATATGTGCTGCTTGGCACATACACTCTGTGGTTGTTATAGACAGCTTCTCCATTTTTAGTGGACCTGGAGATGAGGCTTGCCAAATTTGTGACACATAGCTGCTCGGCGCTGCTTTACTCTCCTCAGGGATTAACCTCGACCCCAAAACAGCTCCGCTGTTAAAATGAATTCTTTGGTTTTACAAACCAGATTCACGATGTAATTATGACACGCCATGGTGGTGGACTGCGGATTAACTTTTGACCACCTGGAATGTCTCACGAACACTCAGTGCATGGTACGTGAGCGTTTTCGCATTCATCTCCCAGCCACCGCGACTGAGATCGAACCTGCAACCTCGTCCACTGTGACAAAATGTCATAACCACTGAGCATCATGGCAAGTATGAAATCAACATAAATGAAAAAGACCCCCCCACTACGGCGTCTCTCATAATCATGTGGTGGTTTTGGGACGTTAAACCCTAACAATTATCTTATAAAACAAAAATATGTTAATCAATTTCTATATTTCTGGGCGCGTGCCTTGCTACGATACAATGCGTAGGCCTGTTCCACGTATTGCTCTAGAGCCTCGAGGTGAGACCACCCGCTAGGCCACCGGCCGCGGTGGTCTGATGGTGCTTGACTGCTGACGCGGGATCGAAATCCGGCTTCGGCGGCTGCCTTTGAATGGAGGCAAAGATGCTAGAGGCCCGTTTGCTTAGATTTAGGTGCACGTTAAAGAATCCCAGGAGGTCGAAATTTCCGGAGCACTCGACTATGGCGTCTCTCATAATTATATCGTGATTTTGAGACGTCACACACCAGCAGTTATTATGTATATCGAAGTGAGGTCGCTGTCAGTTAAGATGTCAAGAACAGTGTTGTTCTTAGCAGTGCACGTTGACAGCTGTGTCACGGTCCTATGATCTTCCGCTCTGAAAGAGGTTTGACCAGCGTCGACCTTTGGATGTGAAGCGAATGCTTCTTTGTCTTATCTTTCGTTGCTCCCTCTTCGTCTCACATTGATGCCGTAGTACCACCGTTTTCGAAAACGGTTCAATCAATCAATCAATCAATCAATCAATCAATCAATCAATCAATCAATCAATCAACCAATCAATCAACCAATCAATCAACCAATCAATCAATCACTTCGAAGGCAGCCGAACTCGATGCTGAAAATCATATACTAATCTATTTGTGGTTTTGTAAAGCATCTCCTCCCTCATTCTGTATTACAATAAGATTTATTTATATCGACGTTCAACTACTTCACGCTTCTTTTGGAAAAGGGTTTACTCCACACTCGGGCACTGACACGAGTTTTGTCGCATTGATTGTAACTTCGTGTCAAACACGCGATCTAGATTTTAACATTCCATCTAAGAAACTCTCTTCTCGTGTAAGCCTATACAAAGAAAACATTTAAAGATCAGTACCTATACGAGCGAATAAACTACTGCCGTTTTTCTATATGCTGATGGTCTACTGATGATCGTCTCAAGCTACGTGGACACGCATAATTTGTGGTCCTACACTAGTGCAGTTGTTTCAATAGCCGCAGATATATGTTTCAGTAGCCATGGGCCTTTGCATACTGTTGAAGGCAGAGAATATCGTGCAAAAGTTAGGCACTCATTAGACAGTGTGAGAAAGCGACGCGAACTGGGCGCTCAGCCATGACTACTCAGCTATACATTTTTCAAAATGTAAGAACACGTCTCACAATGCTCCCCGTCCAAACGCACGCACACATTGTCATCTGTCCGGAGCTCTGGTAACATTACGAGAGACTCGGTTCGACTTTCAGTTACTTCAACAAAGCAGCGCAGTGAAAACGATGCGACCAAGGTTCTTGTTACAACGCCGCAACAGCTGTCAGCTGGTGTCGTGACTTGTAGCGTCGGATATTTACTTGATTATTCAGTTCGCATTGTCGCAGTTCGTATTGCCGCTCGTATTGACGCTCGTACTGTCGCTGCACTAACCTGTCCTCCTTCGCTGATGCGGTATTTTCTTTTTCTTTTTTTTTCATATGCGAGATATGTTTGAATAGTCACAAGCATCCTCTTCCTGCAATGTTGTTCACCGCTGCATCTACAGCACAGGGATTCCATGGAACTGCATTGCGGATGTGCAGCCGCCTTGCCACATTCTTATATTTCCAGGAGCGGAAACCACGTTATTTCCAAGTTGTGCTGTCACAGAAGCTATAGTGATGATGCCGGGAAGCATTTTGGGTACAACGAAATAGTGAACTTGAGCAATATTGCATGGCATTTTGTACGGAATCACGCGACTTTCGAATTCGCTCCAAGGTATGCTCTGCGAACGCTAGCAGCCCTCCCGCATCATCGTTGCTGCTGTTCACCCAAAGGAGAAAGGGAGACTTGTAGAAAATTGTTTGAGAAACGAGCGCGCGTAGTATCGCGCAGACAGGTTGGCGGTTTCATCCGTCAGCGCTACCAATAAATGCGTGCACGTGTCTGCTCGCACGCAGCAGACGGTCAGCCGGCCGACCCGTCAGCTGAAGCCAGCGTTATTGTTTCTGTCAGCCAGCGATCTATTCGCGCTACGCGGGGTTGTCGCAAATCCAGGGGATGAGCCCGGCGGATCCGCCTTCGCAGCGCGGCCCAGCTAAGGTCCCTTCTCTCGAGGGTCCGAGGTGCCACCGATGTGCGCGATCGGAAGGACGTAAAAAGAGGGTCCGGGCGGTGCACTTGACTGGACACTCCCGAAAGTCACCGACAAGCCAGTAAGACCCTTCCCCCATTTTCTCAATCACGTTTGTCTTCCTCTTGTGGAAAGACCCGGAGCATCTACTCCCCCTCCCCCCCCACCAACCATGGGTCTCTTCTCTTCTCTCTTTTTTTTTTTTTCTGTATTGTTCGTATCGCGCAGCCTGCAGCGTTGCCTCCCAAAATCCACCACCACGTCTCTTCCCCAATCTCTGAAGGTCCCGCTTTCGCGTGCAGGTATGTTATTTTGTTTCCATTTTATCACTGTTTCCCTCCCTGTATACACCGACACTGCATTTCAATCAATAAATTGATGACTGATATTTCCTTCCTGAATGGCAGCTGGAATGGTTTGTTCAGCTTTCGCGTGTCGCCTTTTGGAGCACCCCTTGATCCTGTCTTGTTTTTTATCTCTCGTCGCTTTCACTGCTGCGGTGTTTTCTGTCGTCGTTACTCTAGAGTATGCCCAGTTGCTCTGTCATGAGTGGCGAGCGCAACACCGTAAATATTCACGGTAAAAAGTTGTCCATTGTCGTTATAGATGTTCATCGTCAATTTCTGCTGACAACATATTTCCATAACATTTTTTAGCAGCTGATATTTAGTTAACCTACTTATCTATGAACTCCAACATACTTATCTAAGAACTCTGTCTATTCTACATGGATTATAAGCATGGTGCACTGAATTTATGATCATTTATTCTTTTATTTGCAACTTAATTGTGGCTTGAAGACCAAGCAAGAGGAAAAAACTGTGTTCTTGTTTTTATGGCCTTCCTTATTCAGAATGGTATTATTTATTGGTTAAATATTATTTATTGGTCAGCGGTGAGCGAAGAACATGTTGAAAACATTTTGCTATGTTCGCAGCGGCGGAGCGATTTTTTTTTTTTCTTGGGGGGGGGGGGGGGGGAACCCGTCGATATTGCGCCGAGCCGGCCGACTCGTCAAATTTTGCCTGGCTTGTTTGGTTTGGTGATGGCCGCTGTTGCGCACTTTAAAATGAATTTAGACTGGAAAGTGTTCTTAGAACACGCGTGCTCTTCTCTACCGTTCTTTGCTACCGTTTATAATACCACAACGCACCAATTTGTACATTACGCTTGAAAAATTATGCAGGGTCTGCCACAAAGAACGGCAGCAAACAACTTTGCTCGCCGCGCCAGTCGCAGAGTGAAGATCGCAGACCATTCGCAGCCCGTGTGAAACGAACTCGCCTTTAGCGGCGGTTGCGAAGAGAGCGAATAGGGCGAACGGAGCGATTTTTTTCGCTGCAATCGCGGCATGTGAAGCAGCCTTTAGCTATTAGACATGCGTTACGTAGCCCTACGCTTAGGTACTACGTACTCATTGTAATGTCTTCATGACTCGGTAGCCTGCTAGCCAACACACATGTTTATTGCAACTTGCAATACAACGGAATGAACCGCACCGCACACACGCGGCGGTCTTATAAGCTAACAGAGAACTCAACAGTGACGTCAGAAAGCCAGACACTTACACGTGCATCTTATCTTATGTACGACACGCAAAGCATAGAATGACGTCAGAGCACGCGTTCTATCTTAGGTGACATTACACAACACTCATCAAACGTCAATTTCTTATGTTCACTTAGGACGAATCAATCCACAGTCAAGCAGTAGCGTAGCCAGAAGTTTTTTTTCGGGGGGGGGGTTCCAAACATACTTTATATATGTTCGTGCGTGCGTTTGTATGTGTGCGTGCATATATACGCAAGCAAAACTGAAAAATTTCGGGGGGGGGGGGGGGCGGTTTGAACCCCCCCCCAACCCCCCTCGTTTAGGTACTTTCGATGCGCGCCTATCAGCATTCATATAATTTTAAATAATTATCTGGGCTGTTATTTCGCCCCTTTTCCGTAGTAAACTTATGATCATGTATGATATATATCATATACAAACCTTAACAGCTCCCTTTTTATGTTGTTTTATTTTTGTTTGGTTTTTATTTTATTTTTATTTTTTTCTAGCAAAGAACTAAACGTATTTTCACTCAACTTGCTTCAACTTTAACACATATTCGCACGACCTTCACATTTCACTCAATCATGCAGCAAACATTCACTGTCGTGCCTACATGCATAGCTCTCCAAGAAATTATTAATATCACGGAAGGGTCGACTCGACAAGGCGGTCAGCGCCGCGTCGCGGGACGCAGCAGCGGAATTATTAATGGCATGCATGGTCAGAGCCCAAGTAGGGACAGCCGGACGAAATGGAGTGATAACATAATTAATAAACAGCGTCAAGGACTAAGACAGCCAGCGAAATAAGGGAACAACGCGACTGTGCGCTGACTCTCAACTGGGATTTATTGAAAGAACACGAAACATGAACCTTTCGTACAGCACCACCTGGCGACAGGATATAAACGACACAAGGAAAGCAATAACAAAAGCACTGTGTCCGTCCTTGGTGGTATTTTACAGCGAAGCTGTGTATGGCCAGGGCACTCCGTCTGCGTGCGTGCAAAAACCTTTAGTCCACGTAAGCGCTGCAGAAATTGAGCAACCCCCCCTACTCACCACTTGTCCGCTAAAAATCGAGAAATAGTTAATGAAACCCACAGACAATGAAATCAAGAACGAATATGGGATACCAATTGTAGTTTTTAACTGTCGTGTGGTAATTATGACATAAAAGAGGAATTAAAGTCAACAAAAAAACACTCTTCCCGTCGGTGGCGTCCGAACCCCCAACCTTCCAATTCGAGCTTCGACGGAAGGCGCTCTCCCGTGCACTTTCTTGGTATTTCAGAGTATGTAATGCCTGGCTGACGGGGGGCGTTCTCTCGTGGACAGAGTGCACGCCTTCCAATGATCTCCACTTTACACTATCTTGCACGAGTTGGTTCGATTTTATTCCTGTGATATTCTTGATTTCATCAACTCACCTGACTCGCTGCCGTACTCCAGTGCGTTTCAAGTCCCTTGGTATCCATTCCGTAACTTTAATTGATCATTACCTACTCATTACGTAACCCGAGGTCCTTAGGAGCCAGCGTGGCAGAAAAACCGGTGCGGTCGGCGTCCTTGTCTGTGATGGAAAAATCGAGGTGGATGCAAAGAATAAAAATCATGGCTCAAGCCGGAATCGAAACCTGATCAGCCACAGCATGGATGAAGTGTGCAGCTGTGTAGGCGCACGTATACTTTGCCTTACAGACGCGTAGTGAGTACTTCGCTATTTGGGAAATTTTTAAATCTTGGCGTAGTGGGCATTTCCCAATTGTACTTGCAGAGATTGAGAGGACGTCATGCGTCGTGCCAAGTGAGTGAATAACAACTTCATCAGCGTCGTGTCAATGACAAAGGGCAAAGAGAACTCTTGAGTTAAATGAGTCAGTAGGAAATACGGCTTCGTGATTTGTCTGACACCAGAGAAGGCACATATAGTGAGCTGCTCCCCCAAAGCTTTGTATACAAAAAGTGAAAGTGAAGAAGAAAGAAAAAAAAGAAAGATCCAAGCGCCGTTCTCCATCCAAGTGAAGCAAAAGCTTTCGTTAAGCGTTTCATTAAATCTCGTAAAACTGTCCATCTTCGACAACCCATTTTCCGGCACAGCAATTACGTGCCAGCCGAGCAGAAGGGCGCAATGTTTCTTTTTCAGTAATTTCTAGCACCGGGAAACAATTTCCAATTCAATGACAAGTGCTCGTGCAAGGGAAGAAAATAGCCTCAATCTCAGGAACTCATTTCTTATGGGGGTCCTACAACACTTTTTGAAGCAGTCATCGAAAGACCTCGCTATAGAAGTATATTGCCTCGCGAATATCTAACCCCAAAATTTTTTCAGTTCCGCAAGTACGAGCGGAGAGGGCCTTGTCGTACAGAGCGCTTTTCTCCTCTTTCGTTACGACGGGCGCGTTGGAAGCTAGAAAACGGGGTGATGACAAAGGGGGGCAAGAATATACGTCAACGCGTGTCATCACCTTGAGCATTTTTGTCATTTTTTTGACAGCGAAGCTGTTATAGCCGGCCGTAACATGTCCATGGTCCCCAGAAAACTATCATCATCAATGGGTATGCGCCACAGAAATTGGGTAAATTTCACTAGTCACCAGTGGTCCACTAAAAATGAAGAAGGCAACAGTTAGCCCAAGAGATGGCCGCGAAGCGACGGCGGCGAGCCATAAAAAAGATAAAAAAGACAGGACATAGACAAAGAAAGAAAGGAAGAAAGAAAGAAAGAAAGAAAGAAAGAAAGAAAGAAAGAAAGAAAGAAAGAAAGAAAGAAAGAAAGAAAGAAAGAAAGAAAGAAAGAAAGAAAGAAAGAAAGAAAGAGAAAGAGAAAAATACAAAGAAATAAGGAGAATAAAAACATAAAAAGATAGAAAGAGAGATAAATTCGTAGAAAGAGATAGAAAGAAACAGACACGAAAGAGAGTTAGAAGAAACAGAGAGCAAGACAGAAAGAGAGAAATAAAGAGAAACAAAGATAGAGAGAGAAAGGAGAATAGAGAGAAAGAAAGAAGGGAAGAAAGAAAATGAAGATAGAAGGAGCGAGAAAGAGAAATAGATATAGAGAGAAAGAAAGTAACACATACAAAAATAGATAAAATAAAAAAGAAAGGAAAAGAAGAAATAAACAATAGAAATAAATAAAGAGAAACAAGGAAAATCACCCAGCTGCGGTCTTCCTTCAGGCTTGGCACCACTAGTGCGAAGCTGCCTTAATTTTTTCTTTTTTACAGCAGAGCTGTTATGCTCGAAGCTTTCCGTGTGTCGTAGATAGAAAATTATTATCATCATAAACCGGCACGCGTTCTTTTCATTCTCTTCATCTACGTCCTCTTCTTCCTCTACTGCTTCGCTCCCAGAACACGTGCGCCGATTTGTACGGCGTGGAATGCAGTAAATCTGACGGGCGGGAGAACGAGTACGGAGAGAGAGAGAAAGAAAGGGAAGGAAGACATAGAAAGAAATAGAGAGAGAGAAATAAATAGAGAGGGAGAGAGAAGGAGATAGAAAGAAAGCTGAAGCGTGAAATTGAGAGACAGAGAAAGAAAGATGGAAAGAAATGCAAAGAAATACATAGCGAGAGAATGAAAGATATAGAAATAAACATAGCCAAAAAGAATAAGAGAGCATGCATAGCCATGAATAGTACGTGTAATACAGCAAGGGCGGGAAGGAGAGAGGTGAGAGGGTAAAAGCCAAGCCAGGACCCAGGGCGCCCACCAGCTCTGCTGTGACCAAGCCTGGCGCGACTAAGTCAATGCTGCGCTTTTTTTTTTCTTTTATCATCTTTGCATACTTCCTGTGTGATGTCGAGCGCGCCGCCAGCCCGTTTCGCCCCCCCCCCCCCCCTTCCCTTCATGACGGCATCGGCAACCTAGCATCACAAGAAGCGCTATTGTAATGCGCAAGTCCGCCCGAGCTACGTGAGTACCTGGAGCACACCGGCTTTCTCCTGCCTCAGCTTTACCGACAGATAGCAGCCACATGCAGATAGATCATTTCGAAGCGAATCAAATAGACTAAACAACAAAAAGCAAAAATTTAGCGCAGCTTGCATTAAGTCGATCGCGCGAAGCTTGGTGACAGCAGAGCTGGCGGGCACCTAACCGGTCCTGGCTTGGCTAGGCTTTTACCCTCTCACCTCTCTGTTTCCCACCCCTTGCTATACTATACTATACTATACTATACTATACTATACTATACTATACTATACTATGCTATGCTATGCTATGCTATACTATACTATACTATACTATACTATACATGGCTATGCTTGCTCTCTTATTTTTTATGTCTCTGTTTATTTCTATTTCTTTCTTTCTCTCTTTCGTTGATTATCTATTTCCCTTTGTCTTTCTTCTCTTTCTTTCTATTTCTCGCTTTCTCCTTCTTTCTATGCTACGCTCTACTCTCTCCCCTCCTTCTTTCCCTGCTCCTCACCCTCACATCTGTCCTCCCTACTTCCCTTTCCCACCCCCCTTGCTATACTAACTATACAAGGCTATGCTATGCTCTGCTAGCGCACCTGGATAGCCGAATGTTTACGACGCTCGCCTTCGGATTGTGGGTTCGAATCTCGCCTCGCGAAGAAATTTTTTCCCCAAGAATGTATTTCTTTCTCTTTCTTTCTATCTCTTTCTTTCTCTGTTTCTCTCCTTCTGTCTTTCTTTATCTCTATCTCTGTACTCGTTCTCCCACCCATCAGAGTTATCGCGTCCCACACCGGACGAATCGGCGCACGTGTTCTGGGAGCTAAGCGGAAGTAGAAGAGGACGAAGAGAGCGCGTGCCGGTTCATGATGATGATAATTTTCTATCTACGACCCACGGCAAACCTCGAGCATAACAGCTCTGCAGTAATTAGCGAAACAACCGGTGAAACATAACCCTTGGGACATATTATGGAACACAAACGTAACAACCTGGGGCAGAGTTGCCAGTTCCGCTCATATATATAATAAGCGGATTTGGGCTTCTTTTTTCGCCGAGTCGCTTGTAGAATTTTCAAGTCGCTTGTAGCGTTTTTTGGGATTATCTGCATTTTTTCCAGCAAATATAGTTATTTCAGCAATCATAACGTTCACCAATGCGCGTTTGTCATTCCCTAATAGCGCGTTTGTCGATGACTTTGATGGCGTCTTTGAGCCAGCCGGTCTGAGAACTGGTTAACCTCCCTGTCCTTCCTCCTCCTCCTCCTCCTCGACTTTGAGTAATTGAGTGTTGAAGTCAAACATACGTCGGGGAAATCAACAAGTAACGTTAATCAGGCACTGGCAAAATGTGCATTCAACCGAAGAAGTCTATCTGGAGACAATTTTAAAAAAGGAAATATGTGCTTTCGTTCATAATTGCACATATTTTCGCTGTACAAAATATTTTAAGTGATTTTTTCAACTCCCCTTCGTATTTGAGCGACGTTTTTTTTTTGTATTGTAATTAAAATTATTGCTACGATGGGGTGTCTTTATTAAGAATGTTTACCAAAACAATATTATCAAGAATTGGAAAAATTCATTATATTTAAGCTTCTTTCGGGTTTCTTCGCAAAAGCCATACCGCTTTTTTGGGGGGGGGGCTTCTTTTCTGACGATTATTTGCTTGTTAGCTCGATAGCATCTGGCAACTCTGACTTGGGGCATGTTATGGAACACATAAAAAAAATGGGAAGTCCGAAGCTGTTAGGGCACTTTGAAGTGGCAGCTCAGAGGAAGCACACCTTCGCGTTTGTGTGCACACTGCTGACGTGTTCAAGCTTCATGCATTTCCCGTATTGCAATGGTCTTGGTACGAAAGAACGAACTACGCGGCGAAAATGGCTCACCTTGGCGTGTGACGGAAGTAATTCGCCGTTAATATCACCACCACACCATGTGTCTTGATGGTGCGAGAAGCCAGTGTAACAGCCCTATATGTGGGGGGGCTTAATAAGTACAGGCAATTTCGCAATGGCGTCTTCGATGCCGTAGATAACACCAGCAGCCACCGCATTGCTGGGCGAAAAGCGAACTTGTGCATACTGCAAGTATGTTACGTCTGCGATATGGCGAAATGTATCTAGCACGTTCAACATCTGGTTCTGGACTCTGATGTCCTTTATTTATTTCAGGACAAGCGGCTCGAGCTGTGTATATACTATACTTTTTGCCTGTTGAGGTGTCAGGTGTTGCTGGTGGTAAATATCTTAGGTATTAGCGTCGCCTTTATAATACAATGGGCTTATTTGAATGGTATGATCACGCTCAGCATTTTTCGACCTGCAGTTCAACACAACCTTGGAGCTGACGTAGGAATGTTCATCACTATTACCAAAACAAGACACGTACCTGCGAACTCTCCCAGATTGTCCAGGAGCCTCCCGAATTCTCGCCAATTGTCCCGATTGTACAGGCACAGCCATAAATCGCCAGAAAAAAAACAGCGCTAACCCCAACACTCAAAGAAAGTAATGATTAAGAAGAGCGGTTCTGAAATTTTGTAGACTTGAGGAACCACAAAAGCTTTCAGAGGAACCACGGTACCCTCCTCTCTCCCCAAAGGGGGCAAGGCCGCTTTTCCTTCTGTTTTTCATCAAAGTAGCACTACCAGCGCGTTTTCGTGTAGCCTTTGTTGCGTAACTGTATTTTGTATCCTTTATTGTATTTACGGCTTGGCGTATTACATAACACATAAATGGGCAAGCGATTTTTTTCCCGCGTCGTACTGCAGCGCGCGCCTACTACATGGCTGCTGTTTCAAACACTTTAGGAGATAAACACTCTCTTCGTGTGAACCAGGCGTCGCCCACATTAAAGTTTATTTTAAGTTAGGCACTGTCAATCGTGCTCCTGAAAGAGTTTTAAGTGAACTTCGCCGCAGTATATGAGTGTCATGTTAAAAAAAATAAATTAAAAAAGCGAAGATTGCACTAAGCTGCGCAAGGTTTGAAACAGCGAAACTGGACTATTCTGAAGACTAATATGATTTCTTCTAGGTTGTTTCTAGGCCTTAGTGAGGTGATGCTAGGTTGTTCCTACGTTGACTTTCAGGGCAGAGAGGTTCGAGTTAAACCACAGACAGTCACAGACACGATACGGATGTCCAAACTCCAGAGACAGAAACCCGCGCTGAAACCAAGCGTTCGCACCTCTCATAGATCTACCCCTTTCAGTCCCAGTGATTCCAATTGGAATCATAAATTATGTAGGTCAGTCAGCAAGCATCTGGTAAAGTTAAAGCGTTGTTCTTCCTCAAGAGCCCGTATTTAGCATCTGCCCTACATGTGGTGTCAACATGGCACACACAATAATGCGACGTCACGTCTGAATGAAGAAATTACAGAAGCAGTTGTGCTGTTCGCGCATTTTGCTGAGGCAGCGTCTTCTTTCACTATGTAGAGATAGGGCATTTATTTTAGTTCTGTGCCGGAAATTTGAATTTTGGCTATTGGACATTATGATATATCCTGTCTAAATAACATTTTAAGTAATAAATGAAGTAAAAATTGTGGAAATATTATTAAATAATAATGATTTATTAAATTAATTGTCCCATTAATTACTCTTCACTGGAAAGTGTGAGCAAAGATTTTTTCAGTTTTTTCGGACTACCACGATCATGTGCATCTCGAAATGTAAAAACTAGTTGCTTACATTGAAAATAGTTAATTCGGGACTGAAAGGGCTACGGGCACGTCGACGTTGGCTTGAGCCTTCCATCGCTTCGGTGTCTTCTCGCAGCTGCCGTTACCTTTCCCGTTCCCTAGTATTCTCTCGTTGTACGTACTCGGGGCCACGGTTCATTGCACATTCCGTTCCATAATCACACACATGTGCACGCTCTGTATAATTGCGAGTACCAGTATGGCAATGCGATCACCGACGTCTTAACACATTACTGGCAATAATTCGTAGCTCTTGAGGAACAATAAAAAAAAAAAACGTCCTTTACTTTTCTTTCGTCGAGTCCCCCCTCATCGGTCTACGAATCTCCCGAATTTCGAGGTTTGGCAGGTATTAAAGAAGATCATGGAGTCATTGATGCCAGCACAGCTGTCGTCACCGCATCGCTTCCAGAAGGTGACACGAGTTTCGAGGCATTCGTTCCCAAATTGTGCCATAAAATACATGCGTATTCTAGTCAGTTTTCTGCCTCAGTGAACAAGTAGCGCATTGTTTACAAAAGTAACGAGGAAGAACAGAGCATTTCTACCGCAAGTTTTATGGCTCGTACTTCAAAATCCGCGTCACCCTCACATTTCATTCTAAGCGGGTATGCCTTGCAAACTCACCGCCTACAATTCGTTAATCGTACAACGAACTGGAAAGTAAGCAATTACCAATTAATAATAATTAGAGAACCTTTGTCACCCAACCACTAATTAACATAATTTCAACATTTTGCTTTCGACAAAATTTTACAGTTTGCTGACAGTTGGCTTTCGACAAAATTTGCTTTTTATTTTTTCGGGGACCCCATTTTTAAGAATTTTCGGCAGCCTTCGAAAAAACACCTCGTATATAAAACGAACTACACCTAAACGCTCAACAACTTTGGCCCCCGATTGAAACACGAAAGGAAATTTACCGTTTCAAGCTCAGCGGCAAAAGAGGAAATGTCGTCGTATTGCGATATTGACAATATGAATCTGACTACATGAATATGTGCGGCTATGCTGGTGCAATCACTTCATTTCTTGCTTATTAAAAGCATTTCCTTGTTTCACGCGCACATGAACAGAAAGGAATCGAGTTAATGCTTCTTATTCACATTCCTGGCAGCCTGCACGCGTCGTCGTACTCGTGAAATGGCAATAAAGTTTCGCTACGCACTTGCAACATCAAAAACAGCAAGCCCCATCCTCCTCATAGCAGACACTCCACACTGCCGTGTTAAATTTTGCGCACAGTCGGCGCCAGCTGCCGCTCGACTTGATTGTCAGCTGGGGTTCCGATTGTTCTATCCACTACACTGAGAAACGCGGTATCCGAAGGTGGGGAAAACTCGCTCGCAATTTCGAAATGGCCATATTTGAAAATAGCGCAAAAGACACCGACAAGCGAGAAGGTCACACATGCGCCTGCGTTGTTCCCCGGTTCGAACCAACTTTACACTTTTTTTTTTTTTGGTAAAGAATATAACCGAACCACAGGCAAATACACGCACGTGCCGTTTTACGGAACATTACGAGAGGCTTCACTGTCGTCTCAGACTATAATGCAAAAGATTTAGCAACACTCTGGTGAATGGGCGATGACAAAATCCTGACAAAGTGCCTCAAATGTAGCTAAGAATTTCGCACGCAGTCCGCCTCGGTGGGACAGGGGCTACGGTGCTCGGCTGCTGACCCGAAGGTCGCGGGTTCGATCCCGGCCGCGGCGGTCGCATTTCGATGGAGGCGAAATGGTAGAGGTCCGTGTACTGTGCGATGTCAGTGCACGTTAAAGAACACCAGATGGTCCAAATTTCCGGAGCCCTCCACTACGGCGTCTCTCATAATCATATCGTGGTTTTGGGACGTAAAACCCCAGATATTATTATATTATAAGAACTTCACACGTGTACAAAAGATGCAAGAACAGCGTGAGTGTGTGTGCCTTTCGCACGCGCTCGGTTGGTTGGTTGGTTGGTTGGTTGTTCTTTAGTAACCTGGGCAACCCACCACGGGGGATCGGCCATGAAACACGTGGTACTTGTTTTAGAAACGAATGTTTTATATTCTAAATATGTTCAGAAATAGATAGTTTACGAAATAACTCATTGGTGTAATCAAGAAGAGGAAAAATAATAATAACAAACCAATATGGTTGAAAAATAAGCTGAAATTAGATAACCTAAACATTCCATTCGTTTTTCCTTCTTTCGATATGACCATTGAAACTCGCTGATGAATATCTCAAACTACGTGCAATATCTTTTTTTTTTTCTAAGATATGGCTATGCTATAAACTGTGGCGCGCAACAACGTTCCCTTATAAACAATAAACAACAGCGCTCAAGTTGTTGATATGAAGTTAATCAACAAGCTTTTGTTAATTAATTATTTTAAGGTAACTTCCACTGCGTCAAGGAATTCCTGCCTCGACGTAAGGTTAATTCTTCTGTGAAGACGACAGTTATCTTACTGTCACAGCTCTTCAAAAGAAATCTGTATAAAGAAATGCCGTATATTTTAATGAAGAAACAAGCTGGTTACGCACTTGTGAAGCCGCACTTTAAAACATTTTTAATTTCCCTCGATTTGACAGGTAAAAAAAAATTTCTTGGTCTGCACCAACGCACCAGTTCTTCCCACAATTCTATAATTCAGTCCTTGCTAAGAGTACAGCTCTGCTGGAATAACAGGCCGCACGGCGTTATCGTCGCCGAGTTGGAAAGCAAATGTACTCCTCGGCCACGCGGTAATGCTCGTTAACGATGCTCTTAATCAGAGCGCACCGGGCCCTTATACTGTCACGCCGCCCGTAATGATGGAGGCTCGCTAAAGGAGCAGGAAGTGCGTATATATATTACACGCACACACAGAGAGACTAGGCGTGCACAATATGGCTATAAGTTCCCGCACGTGGATCTATTTTTCTTTCACCATGTGCGCGGGGCTGCGGCTTGCGTTTTTATTTTTTTTTTCTCTCACTCTTTTTTCGTCACTTGGGCACACGCTCGAGGGTGAAGAGAGAAGGCAGTGGCTTCCGTGGCCTCCTCCTTTGAACCGCGCACTTCTCTCGCTCCCTTTATACTTCAATAATCGCAGGAGTAAAGGGCATAACTCATCGCAGCCCCGCGAATCGCTGACGGCAAAGCGGCGGAGCTTCCTCGCTGATGGCGCCGTTCAAGATGACTAATGCAGCCTTCGCCGGCGATGGTCGGGAGAGAGAAATGGAGAGGAGAAACAAATTGTAAAGCGCGGGCTAGAAAGAAGCAAGGTGCTCGTGGAGGAGGAACGTAAAGAAGAAAAAAAAGAAAAAACGTTAAAAAAAAAAACACGGGATAAAATGAAGGAACGACATCCCGAGATGGAACACGCGCAGAGGAGAGAGGAGGCGTACAAGCCGGCGTATAATACTGGTAATAACAAAACTGGCGGGCACATTGCGAAGGCGCTGGCGGAAAAAGCCAAAGACGCGGCGGCGCGCGGTCTCTCGCCGCGACTGAAGCGCAGCGCGAGCGCGCCACATTTGCTCGCGCAGCGCTCTTTGGCGCGACTGGCGGCGTCTAGTTTCAAGCGCGCGCGCGGGGGGTGAAAACGTTTGTTCAGCGAGCGTCGAGCGGGCGGCATTTTTCAAGCGACTCGCGGACGGCGAGCGAGCGAACTGGAAGGAGAGACGACACTCCATGATTTGCATGGATGCACGCGCGCGGCGGCCGCTGGGGCCGCACCTGCTCGCGCAGCTTGACAGTCTCCGTTTGTCATCGGCGAATTGCGGGGCGGCATTCTCGCGAATGCGCCCGGCCGCTGAGCGCACACTGGCTATAGCTCTACGAGTTTCTCGCTGTGCCACTATTATACATAGAAGCGATGTTCGAGTCGTGGCGCGAACAGAGCTGGAGAGTTGGTTGCGCGTGCTTCGAAAGGGGGATTTTAAACGAGAAGGAATTTCAGTGCATATATTTATTTTTTATTTTTTGTCTCCACGAACGTCTTTCTCGCGAAGTCGAAACTAAACTGACGCGTTTGTTTTATTTTCCATTCCCCCTCACTTCCCGCGCGCACCAGGCGAAATGTTATAGACAGCTCTGGAATTAAGCGCTCGGAATGCATTTGTAGTGTTTTGCGTTCCACTCTTGATCGCGAAGCTCAACCATCCTCCAAGTTTTTTTGTTTTTTGTTTTTTTCTCCTTTTGGCAGCCTTCACTTTCCTGCTCGGATGCAGGCTAAGAAAACGAGCAACCGGGAAGGGAAGGTGGCCCCAGTGTATACGATGTGCGCAGGCGGCAGAAACTTGCGCCGCTTCTGACACCCACACGACGCGCGAATTTTATATATAGTTATCGCGGATCCGACTAATTGAAAACACGATTTCGAGTACGTTTTGATCGAGCGACGCCGTCGCAATGATAAACGGTGTCAGCGGCGCACCATCAATGGCTGCATATTTTAGTATAGCGCATCTATTATACTGTGTCACTCCCTTTGCCTACCACGAAAGCCACTTAACATTTCGTTTCATTTCATTATGAAACTTCGCGCACCATTACGCGCATGCCGCAAGCTCACGCCCAAAGCTAACTGCAACAGTAATATACAAGACGCCTATAAAACTCAACTAACGGAGCTAGATTCCTAAGTGTGAAAAGAAGGGGCCAGCATCTGTCGCCACCCTCCCGGCTTCATGTGAATGTGACGTAATCAGCTTCATTTTTTTATTTATTTGCAAATCGTGACATATTATTTGAGAAAACATCGCCCGCAAGCTAACTCGCATCGCGGAGTAAGGGGACGCATATCACTATCACCAGTGTTTGCGTCTACGCCAGCAGTGGTGTCGCTCTCAAATCCCGTGTTCGCGCAAATTGGAGGCGCACGCTCTTCCTTGTGTTCCTCGTGTGCTGTAGAGAACTGCGCACATTTTCATAGCAGGCTATTTTTCCCGGGCGGCAAACTTCGGCAGAGAACTTTTGAATAGTGATGTAAAGAGCACCATAGACTCGGGGACAATGTTCCGCTTTGGCAGCTGTGGGACGATCCCCAGAGAAGGGGCGTGTTGCACTGGAGTGCTGTAGGCAGAGGATCACCGCTTGCGCGCGAGGAAAGGACGTCGCCAAATCAAGCGAGGTCGCGCGCACCCAGTTGCCTCGTTTTCCTCCATCCGCAGATATATAGATATATATAGCCTGGAGAGGGAAGCACTATAGGCTGAAAGTGGCAATGCATCGTGAATCAAGATCAACTTGACGCTGCTCGTTGTTGAGCCGCTCTGCCGCGCCGATCAATGACCGACCAACCGAGAGGGAGTTTGGGTCTGCTCCCACCCGAGTGCACGCACGCAGCCGGGTATGAACTGCAGCACCGCAGACACACGCACAAAAATGACAACAAAGACGGAGAGATAGAATAGAAAAGGAGGAGCCAAAGAACCCTATGGGACGATGGTGTGTGTCGTCGAAGAAGCAGCGCTTTGTGGGGCTGCAAAAACACGATTTGGCGGTTGAACTTCGACTGGGATTTCCAGTCACCATACGGCTGTAGCGAGTGGGCGGCTTGCTCTGGGAATAAGGGAGAGCCCATGCGCGGCTACCCATGCGAGGAACATCGAGCGTTAAACAAGGCTGAGTGTGCGATGGTGACATCGACCGAACGTGTTGGTGCGCAAATGTGGACCGTTTCGTTTTATGCGTATATGTACTATATGTAACGGCCTCATTGCAGATAGCACAATGTTCGATTTTAGGGCACGTTCACACATCGCTATGTTCGCTTGGCAGTGGGTAATCTGGGGACAGCTACTGTGCAATGCCGGGCTGTCTTCTGTTGTTCGCTCATTTGTTTGCTTGTTTGTTTGTTTGCTTGTTTGTTTGTTTGTTTGTTTGCTTGCTTGTTTGTTTGTTTGTTTGTTTGTTTGTTTGTTTGTTTGTTTGTTTGTTTGTTTGTCTGTCTGTTTGTTTGTTTGTTTGTTTGTTTGTTTGTTTGTTTGTTTGTTTGTTTGTTTGTTTGTTTGTTTGTTTGTTTGTTTGTTTGTTTGTTTGTTTGTTTGTTTGTTTGTTTGTTTGTTTGTTTGTTTGTTTGTTTGTTTGTTTGTTTGTTTGTTTGTTTGCGTCGGGGTGCCGGAGAAAAAATAAAAGCGAGTTATAGACGCTGCGCTGACGCTTGAATGCTATACATTACCATAAATAATTAACTTGTTTCGTTCAAATATTCAGTCTTGACTGGAAGAATTAATTGCCCCCCCCCCCCCCTTTATTTTTATACTTCACTAACACCTGCGAGAATCTTTCAGCTCAAACTCTAAATATGCCCTTAAAAAGCGTGGTGATCGTTTTCCATAGGAACGAAGTGTCTCGACATAAGGCTTACTTACTGCTTATTTTCACTCTTAGAGGAGGTGCGCCGCTCCCAGGCATTGAGCCGGGGGGGTTTGCACAGAATAGTGTATTTTCCACTTTCCAGTTTCTATTTCTCTCTGTCTCTCCATCTCTCTTTGCGTGGTAGTTCTGGTAAAGCAGTGACGGCAGAACCTCCCGCACCGGTTCTTCCAGCGCGCTGCCTTTCAACAAAGACTCGTGACCCTCTGTCAATTATCAACAACCTTCCGTTTCATCTACAGGTGATTTCATAGCTGGCTCACGAAGGAACTGCACAGGCGGTAGCACAGCCTCCGAGATTCCGCGCGAACTTGCTCCAGCCGTTTTACTCTTCCGGTGGGAGCGTGGTCACGGAAGGGGGGCGTGGCTGCATCTCTCTCTCCACACCGTTGCCATGGAAGCCAAGGGTCGTTACAGTTATCGTAAAACTCTAAGGGTCGCCGCGATGTAGCGGGAGGCACTGTGGCGAAAGATTCCCATGACCAGAAAGTGCTTTGTGTCCAACATATAGTATGTATCCAAACAAGACAGAAGTTCAGGGGAATATGGAGGCTTGAAGCGATGAGAGATCGTTGAACAGGGAATGTTGCTGGAACAAACGCTTCGACAAGTGGACTTGCCTTCGTCAAGCCAGTTGCTGCCATGACGAAGACACCTCAAGGAGACAATCCACTTGTCGAAACGTTTGTCCCAGCGACATTCCCTGTTCAACGATCTCTCATAACGTACACTTTTTTTTTTCATACAATACAAATTTTAAATAAAAATCCTATGACAGGCTTCCGTCGTTTTCGCACACGAACCCTACGTCGAGGCGTAAATACTTTGCCGCAGCTAAAGTGACACTTAAAAGAGTACTGACACGAATTTTAAATATTTTCGGAGTGTTGCTCTAAATAAAAACACGGGTGTCGAGAACCCTAAAAAGAGTGTCGTGGCGCTTGGAAATGCATTAAATATATTTTTAATATCGTCACCTTAAAACAGTCATTTCGGTTTCGGTATCGAGGGGGCGGCTTCTTAGTGACGGGTCAACGCAAGTCTGACGTCACGGGAAGACTGCAACTCGCAACATACTAGCAACATTTGTCAGTTTGCTGTCAGTCGCACGTGGTTCACGTAAACACCAAGTGAATTGTCGTCCAGCGACTCTGACAGCAATTTCTGCGATTTTAGGCTGCAGGCAGGACCCCGATTTCGCAAACCTAGTGAACTGTGTTGACTTAATTGTGGTGATATTGTTCATTGCGGTGGGGCTGGCTTGCAGATGCTAGGTGACGAAAACTTTAAAATCAAAGTAAAATATCTTATACGTGTCGTCTGTCTGCGGTGCGTGGAGAGCGTTGACAGTGCACACCACGGGAACGAAAAATGACCCTTTTGGGGTGCCTCAAAATCGTGTCAGTAGTCTTTAAGTGACTAATTAACAAAACTGGTTAATTACATTTTTTGAATTATTTACCATTAGGGAAGTTTGTATGAAAGGGGCCATACGAAACTTTTCCAAGTAATCATCGAATGGCTCCATATAAGAGCTGAATGCCTCACGATTCGACGGCCGCACAATTTTTTTACAATCCGTCAAGTACGAGCGGAGTTACGGGGATTTCCCGCACGCTCCAAGCGCTTTCCCTCTCCTCTCGTACTAGCGAGCGCTCTAAAAGCTTCGCAAGAAGGGGGGGTGACAAGGGGGGCAAGAAGATCCGTCCCCTCGTCAGCGCGCGTCATGACCTGGAGCCCTTTTTTTTCCTCTTCCAACGGGCGGCTTACTTTCAGTGTGATCGCGCGGGCACGTGGCGCTATCCCGCGGCGGCCACGGTAACTATGCAGCTCACTGTGCTCAAATCAACCAATGTGCGCTTAGCAAGATGTGTGCTTGGGCAAGTTGGTTCATACTTGATGCGAAACAGACGAGCGCTAAGAAACGGGGACATAGACAAGAGGCACACAGGACAGGCGCTCAACTTCAACTGAGGTTTAGGCGCTCAACTTCAACTGAGGTTTATATAAACCTCAGTTGAAACCTCAGTTGAAGTTGAGCGCCTGTCCTGTGTGCCTCTTGTCTATGTCCCCGTTTCTTAGCGCTCGTCTGTTTCGCATCAAGCAATGTGCGCGTACTTTGGGTTTATGGCGCGGTCATTTGGATTGATGGCATCATTTGTCAAGAAAAGAGGGAACGATTTCTAGCTGATTGAGCATTAATTGTAAAATAGGATAATTTGTAACAAAACCGCAGCCCAATGAAATAGGTCGGTTCTAACAGAATCACCCTATACGTCCGTCCGTGTACAATATATAAGGTCACTCACAAGATGTATGCAGTTATTATATTTATTTATTTATTTATTTTAATATAACATCAATTAAGGTACAAAATACACTGAAGAGTGGATAGGCAAAAGATGAAACATATAACACAAACTTTATTATAGATACAACATAATAAAAAATAATAAATAAGTTTCAGTGAGAACGCCAAAGGAAAAACACGTGGAAGTGAACAGTTAGTGAGGAGAAAATAGAGAATTGTCCCGGAAGTGCTAGAAAGGTAGACCATCGAATACTTTGCAAGCAGATAAAAAGGATGAAAAAACATGACACGCAGAAAGGCAGCGAATAGTAAAATGAAAGCAATACTATAATAAAACATGACAAGCATAACAAAAATGTAAATGACATAGGTTATGAGGCATGTTACACAATTTTTTTTAAATAAAAAAATAAAGCAATAGCGTAAAAAAGGCATAACTTGAAAATTAGCATAGCAACAAGTATTATCCAGGACAGTGTCAGTCACATTAATTATTATGAAATGAAACTATGAAGTGCGACTTTAAGGTTATCTGTGTCACGTTTGTAAGTGGTGCGGGTGAGTTATTTCAATCTTTGCTCGTTTGGGGTAGAAATGAATATGAAAAGCCGTGAGTGTTCCACTGCGGAATGATGACTTTTTAACGATGGTTAGTACGGGATGAAATGTATGCTGGCGGTTGAATAAAGATAGAATGTAAACATGTGTTGTGGTATAGACGATATGGAAAAGGCAGCAACGAGGTCGTTTTCTGCTGGCTGATATTAGCGGCACGTTTCGAATAGCTTCCAGGTTAGTAAAACTCACAGTTATTTGAGTTGTTTAGGATGAAACAGGCTGAGCGATTTTGTGTTACTTCTACTCTATGTGGTACTCATGCCAGGGGTCCCATACTTATGATGCGCACTCAAGCTGTGGATGAATTAAAGTTGTATATGGCAGTAGTTTTAGCGATTCATTGCGCTATAAAATTTCCGGCGAAAGTATCCCAAGGCGCCAGTGGAGTGGTTATGTGATGAATAAGAGTTTTCCATAAATTAAATATGAAGCCCCAAGTATCTGTGTGAACTCACGCTTTCAAGTGTAATGCTATTAAGCATATAAATAGTTTTCACGGACGCCACGACACGTCACAGCGGCCACTTCTATGCAGCCGCGATAGCTGGGCCCCTTGATGGACTCCTTGTGCTGCTGTTGGCGCGCGCGCGTTTTGCTGTGCTTCACTTGTCGCGACAGCCATGCCAATTTACGCGATGTTCGGCTGTCGTAGCGGAAGAAATTTTCTTCGAAACTGACCTACAGAGAGCCAGGCATCGGCATGTTTTGTTTGCCTAAAGCGATAAAGTGACAGTGCGAGAGGTCGCGGGCGAAGCGTTTGCTTGGCTCGCATAAATATGAAAGACTTGGTCTCCAGTCACGTCCGCATCTGTGGTCGCCGCTTAATAGAGTCTTTTAGCAAGTTACGGAAATACGGTCCTCAAATACGGTATGGTATTACCGTATCGCTCCTCCTTTCTCGCTCGTTGTGCTTAAGCCGCTCCGAGTTCAAGTGACAGTACGTCCCTTGAACTAAAGGTTCCTCGTTAACACTGCGTAGGCTGACAAGCATCGATGAGGCGTGGCAACTCCACAGTAATTTTTGAAAAAGCCTTTGTGATGTTGGGGTCCCTTTATTAGAATTAGGGGCGGCAAAGCACAACGAGCGAGGAAGAAGGAGCTGTACCGTAATATCTTACCGTATATTTGCGAACCGTACTTCCGTAACTTGCTAAAAGACTTTAATAACGGGTAAGAGTTTGAATCGGAGTACTTTAAATTGACTTTTTGTTTTGTGAGCAGTCACAGTGCTAACATCTTCAGAAGCGAGGATCCATGCCTTCAAAGGTGGCTCCCGAAGACGCTGAGAGCGGTTGATCTAGAAATTAACCACATAATAAACAATATGGATTCAGAAACGTTCGTTCGTGGCTTAATTGGGGAAGTAAGAATGACAACATATCTCGAATGTTAATTGCCAGTGGAATTTATGCTAAAGCACTCAGTTTTTGTTTTTGTTTTTTTGTCAATGCCTATACGCTCGCGATTCTTCAAAATTTTTCACGCTTACGCTCGCTACGAGGTAAAAAAGGAGCGCACGCCTCGCGAATTCACAGTAGAAGTGACGCGGATAGCACGTACCACATTTTTCCATAAAGTAAAAAAAAATTGGTTGATCCATGTGTCATAGGTATCGGTATAACACGGAAGTGAAACATGCCGTTACAAAAGTAGGTCAATGTTCATTGTACATTGGTAAATGAGAGCTTGAACAATGCCTGCTGGTGTTTGGCGGCTATGGTACCGTTTGATGTGGACGCCGTATACGCCAACGCCTGGTGGCGCATCTCCATCCCGACGACTGATGTCAATGATCAAGATTAGGTACACCTTTGTGGTAGCTGACGTTGTAACATAAACCCGGACACAGCGTACGGTGAATCCCGTGCAAAGACGGCATCAACAAGCACAGGATCACTATTACTCGATATGTGCTCATTGAAAGCCTCGTCGTTTGAGGAGAGAAACGGCAAGGTGTGCGCTCTCCAGTAATTGGGTAACGTGCACTTCTCACTCATACACTACCTCAAAGCGCTTCATGAACGCGAGAGGCAGAGCTCGTAGTTTGAGCCGTGAACTCGCGAAGGCGTTGCGCTGCCCGCTGGCGTCTATCACTGCAACAACGCACTCGGAATGGAGTGGAAATCGGGGAGACAGCCTCCGCTGCGCTGAGACTACCGAAGCGCGTCCTGTCGGCGCTCGTTAGTGTCATAATGAAATATTTCACTTCACTTCTACAGGGCGGTGACACCGCCCCACGCCAACGAAGGTCACTGTGAAAGGGAGATGAGAAAGATAAGCGCCCCCCGGCTCCCATCGTCGCGGGAAAAGAGGTTGTGGGTACGACTCCCAGGTCATCCTAATTAACAATTTTTTTTCTGCTGTTTTTCTTTGTAATCTGTTCGTATCCTTTTTACCAACGTCCCATCCATGACGGAAATGACGTCAGTGAAGTCTTGGTGAACCACGGCATAAAACACTTTTGTGTTAAAAAACAAAAAATATCCCGCTTTTTTTTTCTTTTTTTTTTTTAAGCGTAAGCATATGCAGACTTCGAAAATCGTCCTGACCTGCTAGCTGCTTGCGCTCCCTTCGGTCAACACGGCGACACATTGTGACAGCAACTGCTTCGCTGCCATATTCTTCACAAACGCACTTGTGAAGTAATTGTGACCGTCTAATGCCTTGTAGCTTTCATATGTTGCAAAGAAGCGTAGCCCGTTGACAGCAGTGAGTAGTTTATGATTTTAACGTGGGTCGTTGGTGGCAGTATCTCGGCGTCCGTAGTCGCATCTTATCCGAAGCGCAACTTGTACAGGTCCACACCGTTGCACATGCCAAATTTTGCTTCATACCGTGCTCTGGTGGGTCCTACAAGCACGTCGAAATGACGGCAACAAAATCCCATCTTTGTCACGACTGTGACGCACGAAAACGCCGTCGGAAAACTCATTGATGGTACGTTCACTGCCTTTGCGACTGCTCGGAGGTGCACGGTAATGGCGGCGACTGCCAAACGAAGGTCAAGTACCCCGGTTGTGATGTCCCGTGAAAACTATGTATACGTAGGACAAACCACGTTAGCACGGGAACTCCTCACACTTTTACACTTCCTAATGTTTAGTTCCGTGCGGCATGTATACGACACCATTCAGTGATGTTAGTCAGATCCTTCCAAGTTCATAAAATATCTGAGGGATTAGTTCGTTTTCGATGTAAGACGCAATCATCACTGACAAACATTTGCACTCAATCCAGCGTATCGCTCAATTCTCACGACAATATGGAGAAGAGCTAGTGCACGTTTGCGTGAAGATAATCAAGTTAAGGCGACCTAAAGCGTACAACAGATAATTGGTCGTCGTCAACAATTATATAGCGACACAAGGGGTATTAGGGGATGTGAAATTCAGCTTCGAGGACTGCATGATACTCAGTGACGAGATTGGGAAACATCCAGGCACAGGGTACAGTCCCCGAGATGATGTGGGACAAAGGATTATCAGAAGTATATAGTATTTGCTCTGCAGTGCACTGAATACAATAATACCAGTATTCGCACCCTCATTCCCATTTCAAACGTATTCGCAGGAGCGGTACAGCGCTTGTGACGGGTACCAGCAACTACATGCACCTCAAAGGTGTACTTTTATTCTTTCAATAAATGCAGGTCTCAGGGATGGAAGCGACATTTTGCTTTTTGGAGCAGATAAAATTCTGCTTTGGAGCAGCCATAAGTATTTTCGAAGCAGAAAAAAAAAATGCTAGTTGGGAGCAGCAACTGTGTTTTTGGAGCAAATGGCAAAATATTCCGTGCAACTCCTGGAGTTTAGAGCATTATTTGAACCTTTTATAAATATTAATATTTATTTCAAACATGCTGCTCATGCAATAATAACTGCTAATTGCAAGAAACATAATTAAGCAGATGTATGGTCATTGATCACTAAGTAAAAATGAGCTATATATTTAAATACCAGTACTTGTGGCCGAAATTATATAAAAACGATAAAGCTGAACACCAAATTGTAAAAGTAACCACTAGCGCATATAACTGTGACCAAATAAGCAGTTCATAAAACCTACGAGATCAAAGCAATTTGTTATTTTCATACTTCACCAAGATATCCTGTATTGGCAATTAAAATAAAAGCAACTAAACGAGCTATTTATACATTAAAAACGCCAGTTTACGTGGCATAAATGAGGTCAAAGCTGGTAAAGTGATAAATGTAAGTGACACATCACTTTAGTAACAGCAGAAGTTATTAATTAATCAATATGATATTGAACTAATCTCGCACACATTTCAACAAAATAGTTTGCTTGTCAGGTACAAATATATAGCTAAATGAGATATATATTGACAATGCTAGTATGCAGCTAGTATGACAGTATGTGGCATACTAGGATGACAGTATACAGCTTGTTTTTAATTTTGTTTAGGCTCACTGGATAATCACACGGTTAAATGTCATTGTTTTCAGATTCCCAGGGCCACTTCGCAGCAGATTGGGAGCAGTTACTAACAAAAATTACTGTTTGGATAATCACTGAGCAGCATTTCACTTTTGGAGCCGCACTTCAATAACTGTTCCCTGATCATAAGGGTTTTTTAAGAGCGAAGCTGTTTAAGCTAGCCGTAACGTGCCCGACCCTATCTCGAAGAAACCTCGATGAACCGTTGCCTAGGAACCACTCTCCTCGCACAGCTGGTGTGACGCCATGTCAATGGTGTCAGGCCGCGTGTGCGCCGGGGTAGCAGCTGCGCGCCGACCACGCCGGAGCACTAGGGCCAAGTCGAACATCGCTACGCGCCAGCTGAAGTGATGTCATGTCGAGTCGCGTATGCGCCGGGCAACAACTGCGCAGCAACCGCGCCCGAGCTGATAAAAAAATTCGGCAGATCCCAAGTACCATGGGAATCGATGTTATGCGAAGCATGCGGAGGCAAGGTGATTGGGTTGTAAATTTTTATTGAGCGAAACGTAACGAAATGACGCTAAAGATATCTACAAATGTTATACGCACAGGCATATGTTGAACAGTTGCATATGTTTCATGCAACCAGTTGTTTACAGCTGCGTAACGATGCCAACAGAAACATGGGTATTACCAACACCAGAAGCGGTGAGCTGATATGTAGCACTTGTGCTTCGAGGATGGTAGCCCTGGATAGTGCTTCGTGGACCAACTACAGTGGATGGCGCATAAGTATACAATTGACGTTAACCTGACACGACGCCTGCCTCATGGGGGTACATATGTAATGTTTATAAAATTAGATAGCCAGCACTGCAACGACAATTGACGTTTCAATAACATTACGCCTGCGTAGGGTCTTTTTCAAAAGCAGTTCCGAGACCTGGCGTGGCTCTGTGGTAGAATACTTCATTGCCACGTAGATTGCTTGGGTTCGATTCCTGCTGGGATCCTGACATTTATTATTTGAATTCGTCGGGTCAACGCTGCCGACGCCAGTTTTTCTTAACTCTCTCGCATTTAAATTACTCATGTTTGTCCTCGCCGTTCCTGGGTAGATACAAATTGTCAAACATCTACGGCGCATACCCGCATACCGCGGCCCATAGTATACGGGTATGTGCCATAAAGTACCTGCAGGAAATGGTTTGACGACGTACGCGACAGGATTTTCACGTTATTCATGTCATTACCAGTCAGACGTATTCGTCAATACCTCTTACCCTCCCATACAAATTTTGGTTTACCCCAAGTTAAGGAGGCGATCACGAGAGCACCCAGACGTAGGTGGCTAGATAGATAGATAGATAGATAGATAGATAGATAGATAGATAGATAGATAGATAGATAGATAGAAACGCAAAAGTGCTTACAGTACGCAAAGAAATGCTTCGCATTTAAAAAATCGCGCCGTGTCGAGACAGTTGCTGCCATGGGTCGCCATAAGAAGGTACGTTCTCCCGAGGAGGAGGCCGCGTTTCGCGAAGAGAGACTCGCTGCTATGCGGGAAAGACAATGGCAACGACAAGCCGATCCCGCAGCCAGAGCTCTCGAGAACAAGAGGCGTCGACGACGTGATGATCCCGAGTATGCCAGCCGTGTACGAGAACGGGACACTGTGTATAAAAGAATGCGGCGCCAGAGCCCAGTCATCCGGGAAGCCGAGTACGAGCGACGCCGAACCCATGACCACGACGTTATAACCTTGAATCAGCAAGTTCAACCACGACATACTATAGGAAATGAGATCGACCAGCTTCGCTATGCTTTGGCCTTGCGCGACCTAGCGGAAACTGCGTTTCTTTGTTTTTTTTTTTTTCTTAGCGATATGCGGGCGAATTAGTTAATGTTCCTGGTGTAGATGAGCAGCGCCAAGTACATTAGTGCGGCAATGTTACAAGTATAGGGAAGAACTGAGGAAGCGAACACCCTGCGCTCGTATTCGTCTTTCTTTCGCTTCTTCAGCCCTTCCTTACCTGTATTTCCTTCCACCACTGATTTCCACACTTATGTGCTTGGCGCTGCTCACCTTCACGAGGAACGTGCTCCGCAGAGTATAGAAATGGCAATGCGCGAGTGTGGACTGAGAATGGAGTGTAAGTACACGCCCGCTACAACCATGGCCAGACAAATAAAGCTTCGTTTTAGCGAGTCGGGTCAAAATTCCAATCGGCCCGGACCGACCTAACCGCGGGTACTTTGACAAGCGAGTTCGGCGAGTCAAACGACCCCCTTGCAAGCTGGGCAAGCCCAGGGCCTCCGGAACCGGGGAGGCCGTGGGGGGCGGTCGCCCCCACACGTTCAAGACAAGTGGGAGCATGCGGGGCTCTTTACCAACTTATACCTCCAAGCATACGCCAATTCGTCCCGGCGTCTCTCTCCGTGGAGAGACGCCGGGACGAATTGACGACTCCGAGGAACAAAAGAATTAATTGTACGCTTTCCTCCACTCTTCCTTTTTTATTTTATTTTCAGACCAGAAACTCGTTCACAGACTACATTTTTATGCCAAAGTGCGTTCCCCCCATCCTCATTTTTTCTCTGCGTATCGGTACTTTCCCAATGACATGTTCCTCGATCAGCGTGCGTAGGACGGGGGTTGACTATGTGACGTTCCCGAAGTAATTTTTTAAAAGACTTAGAGGTGCGGACGTCTTTACTGGAAAAGAGAAGTGTCATGTGTGAGCTCACTGTTGCTCACCAAATTAACATTCGCGCTCCTAGTAGGCAAAGTCGCGTTCTCGTATGTTCTTGCTGCAAACACGTGCGTCGGACTTCGGATCATTGTCATTTCTAAGCTCTATGAGCCACGCATAGTGATATTCGCTATCCTTGAGGTAAAATCGTTCATATAAAGTTACACCCTGCTCCTTGCATGCGTGGTGCATTTAATTGTGCACACAGCACCAAAGCACGCCTCCAATAACATTGGTCACATTTCCAAGCTCTTGTTTCTAGATGCAAGTGCACATGAACTGGTCGCAAAATGAGGCTGGTTGAAATGGGAAATGAAAGAAAAAAACGCGCTTGGGCCGCCGGACTCCCATTGTTTTAACATGGTCCCGTGAAGCAAGGTGGCATCACGTGATCCAAACAACGACGGCAGCGTCCATGTCCCCAGTCGTGGGCCTCGTGCACAAAACACTAAAGAGATACGTGAAGTATAACTGTAATGGAATATCATCTGATTACGATCACATTCATTACATTCTTACCATGAAGTGAGGTTTAACAAGCGAGAAAATAGCGAAAAACTGATATATCTACTAACGCCCTTCAACCTTCTTGAGGTGATCACAAACGCTGTCCGGCCTATTCATCGTGGTATCTTACTCACTAATTTTTATTTTGCCTATGCCGGTGAGCGCGCTGGCAATGGCGGCAGCCAGGTGTAGTTTGACCGCCACGATGTTGACGCCGTTTATACGAGCTAGCTTCGCAGTGATTGGGCGTCGGATTTCGTTCAGCCGCTGTCCCACACACAGCTATGGGGAGGCTTCGATAGTTTTGATCACACGGTACATTTCTCCACCCTCCCACCTCCACTTCGGATGCGTGCCGCATTCCACGGGTGGATTGAGTGGCCCTGCATGGTGATGCTCTCACTGCTCCACCTCGCTTGTCCTCACTGCCAGTTCTCCCAAAGGAAATCGCCATTAATAAAAACACACAATTAAATACGCATGTACATAAACAGTATTCGGCAACTGCACGCCTCGCTTGCCGTCGACCGAAACGAGGCTTCACTTTCCATCGGCTGCTGCCAGACATCGTGCGCAGAAAGAGCTGCCGCGAGAGCACGGAGATCATTTCAGACTCACTGCAATGCAATCCTGCTTCCCTGGTGAGGTCTTGGCTGCGATGCTTAACGTCTGGGACCACATACATCGCACCATTAACAAAAGCCGCGGCCATGCAGCGGCCATTCGCACATGTGGTGACGTATCATGGCGCCTTCTAATTCGCTGAGAGCAATGAAATCTGTGACCACATAGCTTCAACACCGAGGATGGGGCGAGAGAAATTCAGTAAAAGATATTCGGTATTTGCTTGCAAATATCTCCAATAATAAGTCATGTTTCCACACCCAACCAAAACTACACGCATTTTTCAATACCCCTGTTCATGCTAGCACAACTTCATATTTCTCGTTAGCGCACCTTTAAGGTCCCTAACTGGCTGTATCAGACGCCCAAGCGGGAAAGTTACACCAGAAAACATATATACGCGAATGTTTTACCCACTACCGCTGGAGAGAAGGCGTACAAAGAACATCGACTTCGCTGTCGGCTTCAATGACTCGGTAAGCTAAAACGACACTTCCTTTCCTGCTAATACAGCTCAAGATTTTGGGTTTGTTATTTCACGTAAACGTGTTATGATGGCTTCATGAGATGGCATCAGCGTCAACTGGCCGATACAGATTCCGGGTAAAGCGCAAAACACAAGAAAATAAGGCCGATGGTGCTGTGAGAGAACTATACTCCATCTCAGTAGTACCTTGCAGCACTGTGGAAGCTGCAGGGCTTGTTAGCCAATAAGAAAGGAGAAAGCCCCTCAAGGCGTGTTCATCCGCATCGCGTCGTCTCTTCGGCGTCGGCTCGGCTACCTTGTCGATAGCTGCTCCCTGCAAAAACATCTTCGGAACGCCACCTTTGACGCTTCTTTGATGTTTAGAAACCCTCTTGTACAGTACGCGTTCGCTGGCGTTTGTGAGAAAAGCGGATCGTTTTATAACAGCGTCATACTGGCACTTTCACTGGGTTCTTTTTGACAGCACCAGACGCATTTAGCGCTACCAACCTTGCTTATTTTGGAAAATACTGGATGCTTGGCCTACAGCGCTCTGCAGATTCAGTCGACGCGCTTTCAGAGGCCATCACATACCGTTCTTGAGTGGAATAGCAAATTATTGGCACAGAAAACAATGTAGACATTCAGAGTGTCTCGAATCGCCAACGCATCACCGACGCTAATGTTGTGGTGCCATCTGCTATCAAACGACTATTACGGCTCGACATCGCCTCGGTAGTCCTAGCAGCATCAAAACAAACGAGCGATCTAAATAATAACGAAAAAAGATACCACACGCTTTGCCCACAGCGTTAGATGAGACTTAGCGATGACTGATTATACCGCTTATTTCTGCTCTCCGGGCAGAGACCCAGTAAGAAGCACGAATTCGGATGGAAGCGGATGGTCTGGGCTGTATTGGGGCTGCCATGCTGCTCTACGTCATCGCGGTACGGGGTGGCTATGACGGTAATCAGCCGGTAATCACTGCAATATTTTAGAAAATGCGAAGTGCATGCGCTAAGGGCCTAACGTACCACGTATCGCCGTAACGCGTCATGCAAGAACCATAGCCAAAACCTTTGTATCGTTGATAATGGGATATTTACACCCGAAACTGTATTTTATGATGCGCAAGGATACTTCCTGTGTACTCCTCGTAGCTTTGGCAGTGCTGCAAGGTCAACATGTGAGATGGATTCATGTTTAAAGCAAAAGCTTTTTAAGCGCACATGAAACGAGGACAGAAGAACGAATACTTTGACAGGACAGAGCTAATAAACCGAAGGAGTTAAGTGTCTGTCCTGTGAAACATCGAAAACCGAACCAATATGTGGAGTGTGTCTTGAAAGTTATTAATATGATTCCGATTTCTTGCGGTAAGGTGTACATTGGTCAATCTGGTAGGTGCGTAAATGAGCGTCTTATGGAGCACCACGCTTCCTTGAAAGCTTCAGCCCATTCGCATCTCGCAATGCATTGCCATAAATGCGGATGTTGTCCTGTGTTGCATGAAACCGAGATACTGTTTCGGCGTAAGGATCAGTCAACACGTGAAATAGTGGATCGTTTCATATTAGAAAAAGGGGCCGTGACTGTGTTAGCCAGCCATCCATCACGTTACATGATAAGGAGTTTGACTTTCTTGATAAGTGAAGATTGTTAGCTTCACTATGCTGTTATCATTGTCATGGCTCTGAAGGCAGTTAGGCCTCTTGTTCGACTGCGCATGTGCAATGGGTTCTCTTGTGCTTTTAGATGTTATGCTGTTCAATAAAAATTCAGTTGTGAGTTAATGCGCTGTCCTGTCAAATTCTTCGTTCTTCTGTCCTCGTTTCATTGCGCTTAAAAAGCTTTTGCTTTAAACATGAATGTTCACCAACCAGCCCATCTCGCCGTGTTGTTGTGAGGTGGAGTATGGATAGGGAGTGTAGAGAGTGTATTTTCTCCCGGCATCCGTGCAAAAGTTCAGGCAGTCGCGTCATGTATGCACCAGAACTAGTGTACCAGAACACAGCGAGTTCAGTGTGTGCCGCCATAATTAGGCAGCACGTCGCGCCATCTGTCGCAAGCGCGGCGAAGCAACACCCTGAACTGCCACGCTAGCAGACGCTCCGGAATTCAAACGCGAAACTTACCAATTAGAGTGCAGCTGGAAGCATGTTTCGCGCTTTTCCTCTCCTGGAAATTTGTGCTGTTTTCTTGTGAAACGTCTAGAAGACCTTCCTCGACAGTCCGGAATGTCAACAGCACGTGCATTGCAGACTGCGGAAGCAACATTATCAGGTACGTACTATCGCGATGGAAAGAAACGCGTACAGCGGAAAGCGTGGCTTTCGACTCAGTCGAACTGCAACATGCCTTGACTGTCGCTAGGCAAAACTTGTGCTTCCAGCCGGCGTCACCGTAGCGCTAGAATCCCGCTTCGGCTTGCGCTCATGCACCGCATGTGTTTATCATATGCCAGTCATGCCTGACACTCGGAACACACACGCGGTGCGAAAGTGCCAGCCAGAGCAAGATTTTACAGTGCTACGGTGACGCCGACTGAAAGCACAAATTCGCCTAGCGACAATCATGGCATGTCGCAGTTCGAATCAGTCGAAAGCCACACTTTCCGCTGTTCACGTTTCCAGTGATGTGATTCACCAAAGCCATTTTGGCGCAGCTTCTGGAGCAAAAAAAATCTCACTTTGGAGCAGCATAACAACCTTTTGGAGCAGTTACTTGCCGCACCTTTTCGGACGCAAATATTTAACTCTAAGCCGGAGCAGTTGGAAGTCATGTCAAACGAAAGACATTTATGTATGCATGCATGTTCATTTGCACTACTCCTAAACATGAAATTGGGTCATTGTCTTCGCTTTTCTGTAGGCATTTTCAAGTTTATTATGTCCAATCAGCTCAAGCCACCTAACACTTCCCAGGAATTCACTTGGTAGTTGTAAATGACTCTGGCTTTCCCTGATGCTTTAGTTAGCATACTGAAAGCACACGCTGTCTAAATTTTCCATGCACTGTATATACTTTCCAAGAGTTAAGGCAGCTTCGCACTAGCTGTGCCAAGCCTGAAGGAGGTGCGGAGCTGAGCAGCCTTCTTTGTTTCTCTTCGGTTTCATCTTTCTTTCCTCCTCTTTTTCTCTTTTTATGCTCTGTTTCAAATCTCGTTATTTTTATTTATTTCTATTTTTCTTCCTATTTCTTCCCTTTCTTTCTCGCTCTTTCTATTTGTCGCTTGCTCCCCCCCCCCCTTTTTTTTTTAATACGTGGGTTCGCGTGCGTTACGCCAAGCGACGAGAGCATACGACAGCCCGGGCGCCTAAAGTGCTCCGCATTTAATGTCATCATGGTGCTCGAAGAACAAGAGGAAAAAGGCTTCTCCTTGGCGCGAGCGAGCGCTCAATATGCTACGGATATGGCTATACTACAGGCACGTAGGCAAGGGGGGGGGGGGGCCCAGGGGGGCCCCGGCCCCCCTTCCCGAAATTCGTCCAGTCGGCCATTAACGCAAGAGTACAGAGGCCATGGAAAGACTTTCTTTCAGAACAATTAGGTCTCGCCCCCCCTCCCCCCGCCCCCCCCCCTTCCGAAAAAAAAAATCCTGGCTACGTGCCTGCTATACTATACGCGGTTTTGCCAGTGTTACGCCAAGCGATGACAGCATACGACTGCATACGACATCCCAAGGCCCCTGAAGTGATTCGGACTTGAGAGGCAAAGTCCGATTACGTGTGTACTTTTAGTACAACCTAGGCCTTCATTGTGTGAAGTGTCTGCTGTCGTGCTTTATGTACAGAATCGTTGGGGTCCTGGTTCATGGGTGCCCCGCCACGGTGGTCTAGTGGTTATGGCGCTCGACTACTGACCCTCGCGGGATCGAATCCCGGCCGCGGCGGCTGCATTTTCGATCGAGGCGAAAATGTTTGAGGCCCGTGTGCGTTACGTGCACGTTAAAGAACCCCAGGGAGTCTAAATTTCCGGAGCCCTCCACTACAGCGTCTATCTCATAATCATATCGTGGTTTTGGGACGTTAAACCCCAGATATTATTATTATGGTTCATGGGTGGTTAATAATGAACAAGGTTTAATAACTGGTCCTTTGTTCCTGTTATTTAATGTGTGCTGTGTAACTGGTCCTTTGTTCCTGTTATTTAATGTGTGCTCGACAAAATCTACAGCGATGGTGGATGGGGAGTTCGTATTTATATTTGACAAGCTGTTTGACATGTACAGTTGGCGAGGTCGAGAACCCCAGCAGAGATATACCGGAATACTGGGACACCATGCTTTCAGCGAGGTAAAAGTCACTTCACAGCACGTGATATTGTTGATAAAGCCTGCCCATTGTTTGGCGTTAAAACATAGACACCCTGCATGAAATATTGTAGAAGTAAACTAGAACAAATAGCGCTACAATTTTCAAAAAAAAATCTAATTAAATCAACTGTCGGTTCTACATGCACGTACTGAATTAATGTATTAATAGAGTCAGTCAAGTAAGACTGTCGTCCAAGAAGATCTAGGTCATTATTACTTTTCTCTGACTGTAACCACAACAGTTAGGAACCATTTTATTGAACCCAATGACGTCATCTCACAGTATGGTCTGGTAGTAATAGACAGCTAACACAGTACGTTTCGCACCATGGGTGAGTTAAAATCTAAAGCAGTAGGTTTCGCAGTAAGGGCGAGTTGAAATTGTTTGAAGGGCTTGCGCCCAGCAACTACTTCAACTAAATAGCACTTTCCTGTCTACTGCGATGACCACTCGAAACTGCAGGGGTAACGTATGGATTTCGAGTGCCTGCCGCCTTTTTTCACACCGAAAGAACGCAAAAACGTCTTGGCGCATGCTTGGCCCAAATAAGGACATTTTTGCCAAGATGTAGCAGGATGTAGCAGCTTTCCCCTCTTGGCGCAGTTTGGCGCAATTGGCGCAGCTATCACATCACTGCACGGTTTCTTTGCATCGCGATAGTACGCCGTTACATTTGTACTAAATGTGCGCAGTGTGCGTGCACGCGTGAGTCGTAATATCTCCTATTATTGGCATGCGACCTGCGAAAGAGTACGCCAATGATTTTATGCCGCATACTACAGACATACTGCACGCAAATTACTGCTGTAAAGCGAAATAGCTGGCGTCACGCTTGAATACACGCAGTAAGTGTACTTACTCGTACACTTTTACTGGGCTAATATTTTTTCCTGTTGATTGCAATTATCCACTGGCGGCGGAGCTCGTCGTTTTTCGTTGCGGATGGAAATCTGTGCAATCTTTAAACACCGCACCGGCACGGTTCCTGCGTCGTGTTGTGATATTCCCTGACAGTGCTGAGTAAAATCTTCCTCTTGCGCTGATTCGCATCCAAAGACCGCGCAGTGGGGCCCAGGCGACTTCTTGTAAGCGGGAGCGGCGTGAATAGGCGCTTTCTGGTATTTTAAAGTCCCACAGACGCCGCTTACCATGTTAACTTGGCGCAACAGATACACGCTTTGGCAGTTCAGAACAAAAATGGCGTCTGGGTGCGAGAGTATGCTGCCGGGAGCCTAGGCGTCTGGGTGCGAGATAGGCGTGCTCTGGTCTATACTTATAATAGGAAACCTCGTCATCGCTTTCTTGTTAAGGTATATATATATATATATATATATATATATATATATATATATATATATATATATATATATATAGAGAGAGAGAGAGAGAGAGAGAGGGAGAGAGAGAGAGATTGATAGATAGATACTCGGCTACGGCGTCGCCCCCACACATCAGATACACTTCCGGAGCCCCTGGGCAAGCCGAACTCGCTCGACGCCCACGCAGCCCGACCCGCTAGCGTTTACACGAACCTGACGGCCGGCTTTCCGCCCGGTACGCATGTTTTATCGGGTTAATGCAACCATAGCTTGAGAATGGCGTGTATATTAAGCAATGAAAATCACTTGCAAATAACATGCTTATTTCATTCAGTACTACATGGATGGAAAAACTCTTAATTGTCCGGCAGATTAATGGCCCGGGCTCACGTTTCCCATGTCGGGACGTCAAGGCCTTGCCTCTCCGCCACTTCACGGGCCTGCTGGACTGCCCAGAGTTGGTCGGCGAGCTTGGGGCTGCGCAGAGCGGCTTCCCACCTTGCCGCGAGAACATCGGGACTAATACGTTTGGCTTTAGCCTCGCATTCCCAGAGCATGTGCGTATTTCGTCGTAACATTCATACCGAGTTGCACACACGGCAACTGCGTTTCCACTAAAATCAGAACTGGCGTTATGCGCTAGGGCACGCGAACTCCAGACCCTGAAAACATGACAACACCCGTGGAACCATGTATACCGACAGGGCAGGATCACAGCGGGCCTGCAGCATGCCGTGTCGAAACTCCAGGAAACACACTACTATTACCAGAAGGACGGAAGACGGCATGTGCGTGGTACCAAACGCTATTTTATTGCACAGCTCGTCGACGAAATAAAAGAACTCCTAAATGCTTATTTACAACGAAGAGATCTCGTAGCACGTGGCACAAATACAGTTGGTCCAGCAAGCAAATCTAAATTGGTGAAGATGCACCTCAGGGCGCGGTTTCAGATGTTATGTCAACACTGTCCAAGCGCCACGCTTTAGACACTAGTCAGCCGCTTTGCTTCTTTTCACAAAAACTTGCTCAGCATCGCGTGAACTTCGGCAGCTGATGTTCTTTTGTCAGGGTCTTGTACAGAGCAATTGCGAACCACCTCTCTGAGCTGAAACAGAAGACAAAGTAGAAGTTATAAGGACAAGACTTTGATCTGTACTTCATGCAAATCAACAAGGCCAACATTCTAAAAAATAATAATAATAAATCAAGCTTACACATAAGACACTACTTAAGCAGCAATGTAGAGGGACCACTACACTGTTCCTTTCACACTTAATAGACAATAAGGTAAATTTGCCAGCTTTCTGAATGCTGATCTGGCACCCATGCTTTAATCATGTACAAGGTCGTACAAGTCTTCCTCACACGCTGCAGGAAAATGTCGTAACTCTTACTCTTAATTATTATTATTTATTTATTATTTTGGCTTGCCCTCACCGCCAATTGTGTGGGCGTTTATTTAAGGAGGGATAAAGGGCAAAGTCGAATAAAGATCATTTTTATTTATTTTTAGACCATTATATGCCAGAATTCTAGGCAAAAGCGCTGGAGCGCGCCGCTCTTGCTTTGCTATCGTAAAGCAACAGCAGCGCGTTCCCGTGCGCCTGCGCCGTTTTCTTTCGATGCGCGGCCGCGCTGGGTGCACTGGCGCTCCGCGGAGCGCGGCCACGCTGAGCCGTGTTCACCCTAAGAGTGGACGGCACTGTACATTCGTGCGGGTGCCGAGCGATTGCAGTCATGGCAGAGAAGCCGTTTCAGCGCAGGCGCCACATCTCGGGGGGCGCCGCCTCTGTGCAACCCTCCTACACAAACTGTGGCTGTAAGGCAAAGTATGCGAAGGTGGGCCGAGAAGGATGGTGATGGCTTGGATACTAGACTGCAGCTTGGTTGAGCGTATGCATGCCGTCTTTCCACGCGCCCAACGTTGGAGGTTAAGTGGTCAAGCGAGCGGCAGCATGTGCACATCTTTCGCTCCCAGCTGTCGGTACTCATCATCGCCAGCGTTGTGACAGCAAGTGCTCTCGGTCGTCGACTGAGATCCGATCAAGTTCGCCCGACCGCGCCTGGCACCATGCTTGGTAATTTAATCAGTAACGGGAACGTTCACTGCGACTCATACGATTGATACCCACAAGCCTTAGTGTACATATTTGCAAAACAGCAACATTTTGTCGAAGCTGGTGCTAGTCGCAAAGGTCTATTATAAATGACGACCCGAGTCCTAGTTCGCTTCATTATCACTTACAGCACCCACGATCAAATTCTTTCTGTTGCCCGCCACGATAAGTAGTGTATAGAAGGCAAATACAGCCTTTTCACTTCGTCGTCTTTCAATAATTACTTCCCACTTAAGCCTTCGCTGAGAAACGCTATGTCCTCATAGTGTAAAATGGAATCATTAGAAAAAAGAAGTCACAGTTTCACCGCAAGGGTGAAGCAATGAATGCGATAGCAAGATGTCTCCACCCTAAAACGGCCGGTCATCTAGGCTCCCTAGCCGCACGTAGAAGGGTATACGATACGCCCGCTGACGGCTGCCGAGATAGCCAGATAACGCGCGCGCCAGCGACGACCGCGCTCGTAAAATCAAAGGTCGCAGTTGCTGCTCGAGGGACCCTCCCCCCTCCCCCCCTTGCGCCTTTTCACGCTCGTTAAAGACGGGCGGGGCGTTTCCTCTCTGCTTGAGCATTCGACGGCTGGTCTAACAGGTGGGGGATCTTATCGCTTGTGCTCTCCTAGCGACGGAGATGGGCCAGCTTGTTTGATCTCTACTTCAGCCGCGTCCGTCGCACCCGCTCGCGCGCTATTACCCGCGGGTAGAACGTACGATGCGCTGGGGAATCTTATCAATTTAGACTTTATACGCGACATGACGCCGACGGCGCCGGCAAAAACCCGTCGAGACTGTCCATATAATTGCTATCGCAATAAAAAAAAGTGCGCTATCAGCGTCCGCTGTATTGGCACTCGCCAATGTGAATGTGGCAAGGCCTTCGTGTGCACTATGCACCACCGACCATCACCAGTAACCTTTTTCCAGCTAGCTGCCTACAATGCACGAATGCGTTGAACACACGTCCACGCAGCGGATTCGAGCCATCGCGCAGGTACATGTAATTATTAGAGCACTGTAATTCATATCTATACTGGTACGTTTGAATTTTATACGCGGGAACGAAATGGAATAATCTGGCACAATATGGGTTAAATTTGAGATCTTTGGGAAAGGCCTTCGTGTTGCAGTGGGCAGAGCTAGAGTGTACTAGAACAGGGGAGTGCTCGGAACGTCCGCAGCATCAATGTACAGAAAGTGAAGCCCTAAGAGGGTCAATCCGCTGGCGGCGCTGCGATCAGTAGTCTGCAATGTGTCGTCGTTTGAAAGTGGCGCGCGGCTTCAACAAAGTGGTGCAGGGGGTAAAATGCCCGCTTCCCACTCGAAAGGCGCGTGTTCGAATCGCAGCTGTAGATGTTCAGTTTTTATTCTTTAGTGTAACTTCTTATAGCTGTGTTGTTTTTTTCTTGTTTCTTAAAACTAGCTGCAATTAGTACGTATTACCAAAGAAAGTAACTGAAATTTGAACTAAAATACAAGATATTTGACAGTGAGCGTAATTATTTGCAGCGCCGCCGCACGGCATTCAACAAATACGTAAAGTATGTCCTCCGGGATTTCTCGTATTCGCAAATATCTCAGAGCCATACTTTACGTTTTTGTTGAATGCCGTGCGGCGGCGCTGCAAATAATTACGCTCACTGTCAAATTCATTGTATTTTACTTCACATTTCAAGTTGCTTTTGTGGCAATGCGTGCACATTGAAGCGAGATTTAAAAACAAGGAAAAACAATACAGCTATAAGAAGTTACACTAAAGAATAAAAACTCACCATCTACAGCTGCGATTCGAACCCGGGCCTTCAGAGTTGGAAGCGGGCATTCTACCTCTGCACCACTTTGGTGGAGCCGCGCGCAACTCTTAAAACGACGACACATTGCAGACTACCGATCGCAGCGCCGCAAGCGGATTGACACTGTTAGGGCTTCACTTTTTGAAGCTCGTTCCGGGCACTCCCCTGTTCTAGTACACTCTAGCAGAGCACAGGCTGGGGATGATGATGACGATGCAATAGCTACTGCCGGTTATGCGCGAAAAATAGGGTACCATTTAAATGTTATAATAATTTTTGAGTACGACCCACTCGAACACTTCAAAAACGAAATCTATTCGAAGTGCGGGTAATATGCAAACTTCCCCCCTGAGGCATGGATTCATGCGAATTGCGCACGAAAAGTTGGTTTCACGGCAGCGCGAGTCACACTACCGTGAAACCACCTTTTCAGGCACCGTATAAGAGGGAAAATGCACATATTCGTTGGTCTCGTAAACTTCGAATACAGTTGAACCTTGATAAAACGAAATAGTTCATGTCATAATTAACGTCGTTATATTGCGAACTACTCTGCATAGCTGTTTAGGCATTTCGGCAGCTGTAATGACGCCAGAAAATTTTGAAGTCTTCAAATTCCGCTATCGCCCAGAAGCATTTAGTGTCCTCAGCAGGTCATTTGAGGTTTCTTCTTCTGAAGCCAGGTTAGGGTGGCCAAGGAAGTTGGAAGAACGAAGGGAAAGGTCAAGGAAGTTGACAACAAAGTACAGGGTAATAGACAACAAGGTGTCACAAGAAATAAAGAGAAACAGAGGCGGCAAATTACATATAAAGGATGGACACAAGTTCCATGAGATGCACAAAGGCGACAAAAAAGAAATCGGAAGGGAAGCCTGTACTTAGGGCGAGGAATTGCGGAGTCGCCCTCTATCGGGCGCGCCTCCCTAACGTGCCTTGTATGGCAACGCCAGCGCGCTCCTCATAAGTTTGGCTGTCGGCGCTCTACGAAAACATCACGCGGAGGCCGTCCAGGGAGCTTATGTGAGTACTTTCGAAACGAAAGAACTTTGTCACAATCCAAATAATAATCATTGAAAAAAAAAAGCACAGAATTGTTTGCCAGCGCTATTCGCTTACAGAATATGTACAGTGAGCGCGTGTTGCGCGCGGTCGCCGTGACGGGTATCTCCAAACAAGCTTTTTGTGTGAAATGCTGGCAATCCCTAGAAGCGACCTACGTGACATACATTCTTACATTGGTCTGTCAGTATAAAATAAATAAATGGGGCGTACCAGAATGAAGCCACTATCAAGCGATCGCGCAGCCGCAACATTACATAAGTAACCGTTATTACGTGGACGTTATCAAAGCTTTTCGAAATTTTTTTAAAAACTTTAAGGAAATCGGCGCCTACGGCGACTTGGGCGCGCCGTCAACAAGGTTCATTTTTTTGTAAGTTCTTCGACGTTTCATTATCATAATTACTCAAGTGGTGTCGCACTCTACGTTTGTCGGTCTTTTCAGCCAGCTATTTCCCGCTCCTTTTTTTTTTTTTTTAATATAGTACATTCATAGGTTGGTGCTAAGACAAACATGAGCATATACCATGCACATGCATTATTTTAACGCGATAGCGTTAAAGAGCCGGTTTCGCAGAAATTCCGGCGTCGGCGTCGGTGTCGGCGTCGTTGGTTGTGAGCGAAAAATCATCATCTTGTCCGTGACCGAAAAATCAAGAAAGATGCAAATAAAATAAATAATAAAAATTTCCGGGTCCGAGCGAGGATCGAACCCAGGCTATCTGCGTGGCAAGCAGGTGTTCTACCACACAGCCACGCGTCTGCTTGGAAATACAGCAAAAATAATTTCCTTTGCTTGGAAATGCAAAGATGCAAATAAAATAAATGATAAAAATTTTCGGGTTCGAGTAAGGATAGAACCCAGGCCGTCTGCGTGGCAAGCATGTGTTCTACCACACAGCCACGCGTCTGCTTGGAAATACAGCAAAAATAACTTCCTCTGCTTGGAAATGCAGTGAAAATAACTTTCATGCGTTACAAACACACGCTTCCTGTGCGTGCGTGCGTGCGTGCGTGCGTGCGTGCGTGTGCGCGCGTGCGCGCGCGCGCGTGTGTGTGTGTGTGTGTGTGTGTGTGTGTGTGTGTGTGTGTGTGTGTGTGTGTGTGTGTGTGTGTGTGTGTGTGTGTGTGTGTGTGTGTGTGTGTGTGTGTGTGTGCGTGCGTGCGTGCGTGCGTGCGTGCGTGCGTGCGTGTGTGCGTGCGTGCGTGCGTGCGTGCGTGCGTGCGTGCGTGCGTGTGCGTGCGTGCGTGCGTGCGTGCGTGCGTGCGTGCGTGCGCGTGCGTGCGTGCGTGCGTGCGTGCGTGCGTGCGTGCGTGCGTGCGTGCGTGCGTGCGTGCGTGCGTGCGCGTGCGTGCGTGCGTGTGTGTGTGTGTGTATATATATATATATATATATATGTGGGTCATGCCATATCAAGTGTACAAGGTCAATTTTCGACCATCTCCGATCCTGCTGAAAAAAATTATGCAGGTATATGTGAATGTGAGAAGTAGTTATTGAGGTGTTATTTTTCGCAAAAAAAATTTTCTGTTGCCTAGAGGGCGCTTTGAACATTGTGCACCCAAGTAAAACTGTCGCGCTAAATAATTTATATAATATTACTGGTCTGAGCAATTACTACGAAACAATTGTTTCCATAATCTCCAGGCGCTGATCTTTCATGACAATGATAGTTTATTCATTTTTGCCTTAACTTTCTTTATTTTTTGGCCTTGGCGAAAAATTGCAATATGGTGCATGTTTAGCGTATTTTATAAAAAGCACAGATTTTTTCGCGAGTGATATATTCACATTATGTGTTTCATTGGTTCCTATAATAAGTGATGAAAATACTTCGGGAGCGTATGAAGCAAAAAGATTGCCACAATATTTTGAGAAAGTTCGAAAAAATGGCATTTTGACTCATATTGAGGTTTCATTTTCTCAATGTAGCGGTCCAAGTAAAAATATGGCTTATATATTGTTGCACAGTATAATTTGTTGGTCAGACATACAGAACGTTTCAAAAGAGTAGTTTTTGTTCTAAGGGAGAAAAAAAAAATTTCCAACTGAACAACTACAAGGTAGTAGAAAGTTTGCCTTGCCTCGCCTTCACTGCATACCACGTCAGCGCAAGATTGTAGCGGGAGCTTTTCGGGGGCAAATAATGCAAGCCATACAACAGCTTGTCACTTGTTTTGGTAATACTGCTGTATAGAACGTCAAAAAGGGGAATAGTGCTAATTTTATGGAACGGTATATTCCCCCTTGGACCATATAGGGCAGCTTATATTCAACCACTTCATAGTCCCAAGGGGCAGATTGTAATGTAGTCGATGGCCTGAAATACAGTATTGGGGCGTTGTGTTTGGCTTCTGATAATTAATGCACATGGTCTTAATAATAATTAACGACATAATTAAGGTATAGTTTACTTCAGATGGGAAGTGCAGAGAGGGGGTGTGTGTGTGTGTGTGTGTGTGTGTGTGTGTGTGTGTGTGTGTGTGTGTGTGTGTGTGTGTGTGTGTGTGTATGTGTGTGTGTGCGCGCGTGTGTGCGTGCGTGCGTGCGTGCGTGTGTGCGTGCGTGCGTGCGTGCGTGCGCGCGCGCATGTATATATATATATATATACTTTCATGCTTGTAAAGCTAGCATTCCTGCGATGCAGTTAGCCCAATCATTTATACCAGTTAATCACTTCTGCAAACGGCGTGTTCAAGCGCAGTTTGCTTGTGCTACGACGCTGAAAATGTAGACTCAGCAGCTCTCCTGGCTTAAACACGCATAATAGATAAACCCCGGCACGTACACCTAGTACCTCGTCTCCAGTACCTCGCCATTATTTGAGCGAATATGCAGCGCGAGGAAGCGCACTCGCGGATTATTAAAATGGTCTGACAGACCGTGGAGAAATTGGACTTTAAGCTAACGCTTGCACTCTCACGTGAGCTAGCCTAGAGGCCCGTCTTCTGCTGCGAGGCGAAAGGAGGACAGTCGCGAAATGTAATATGTTCTAATACAATACAATATGGCTCCACGGTGGTCTACAGTGGTTGCGGGGCTCTACATCTGACCCGAAGGTGGCGGGATCGAATCCTGGCCGCGGCGGCCGCTTTTTCAATGGAATCGAAAATACCTGGGGCCCGTGTACTTAGATTTATGTGCACGTTAATGAACCCCAGGTGGTCGAAGTTTCCGGAGCCCTCCACTACGGTGTTCCTCATAATCATATCGTGGTTTTGGTATGTAAAACACGACATTATTATTATTATTATTATTATTATTATTATTATTATTATTATTACAGTTCCGGCTGTACGCACGATTTAAGATGTGCGCGTAGAGCCGAGTTAAGGCAACCTCGTTGAAAGATGCGAAGTGCACATGTGCAACTGCCGTTCATTTTAACCGGGGGGGCAAAAACTCATGTTGCTCTGCTTCTCGCAGATGCCTGTATACCGATGGTCTGTTTGAGGCCGGTATGTTCCTGTGAAATCTCGGACGGGTGACCTCAAGGAAGAGATCACGTCAGTTCGCAATTATAGTATTATCGAGGGCTTCCGCAATATCTAACGGACAAACGGAGAAAAGATGCGGTCCCAAAGTGCGAGCGTCTTATTTACTTCCTCTTCCTCCTCGCCTCTGCTTTGCCTTCCTAGGGATTTTCTCACCCTCGCCCACGCTGGATGTTTCCAGTGTTTCTTTTCGACCAGCTTGGTCGCCGAAAATGCCTCCGATTTCGGTGCGCTTGAGTAGGCAGGCTTAGAGGAAATACGACCTGCTGTCGAATCGTCTGTGGACGATGGCCACAGATCCTTCAATCCATGACATCACCCAAAGACGACGGTTCCCCTGTGTCCACTGGCCTAAAGTGCGAATTTTCGTGAAGGCGCAAATGTACGCATGTGATCTCTAGCACGTCTGATAGACTTCGCTCGAGATCAAACACAAACAATGCTTCTCAAACAATGAAATACCCTTTTTAAAGCGCCCATGAAGAATTTTGATGATTCGATTAAAAGACAACATCGAAACCAATTAATCGATTAAAGGGCAAATTGATGAACGATTAACGATTAATCGATTAAAAATTTTAATCAACCATCCCTAGCATGAAGGTTTGGCACAAGATGGCGCAATAGGCACAGCACTTACATCACTGTTTTACTGATGGATTTAAGTCCACGGTAACTTAAAGAATGTGGCAAGAATTGGCCCACCATTACAGGAGTCTTTCACTGATCATTATGCATTCATGAAAAATAAAAACTAATCAGTCACATCAAAATTTCTAACGTTATTGCAGGCTGACTCAAACATGTCACAACAATGCCACTGCCACAATGTTCACTTGGCTGCACATCAGCACAGCACAATTAAATGAACAGGGTCTGTTCCTTTTGTTCAGGCTTGACGATGGACATAGGCGAACGTGAAAAAAAAAATCTGTTTTGGGAAAACACTAGTGTTGTATTTAGAACACAGAGGAAAGATGCATCCGATGGATGAACATCATCTTTATTTCATGTCCCCATGCGACCATCCTCATCTTCTTTCATATGCAATACAGTAAAACCTCGTTAATTCGAACTCCGTCATTTCGAAATCCCACTTATTCGAAGGATTTCTGCGGTCCCGTATTTTGCAACGCAGATTTGAGGGGATAATTCGAAGCGGTGGTCAGCAGCAGCCCGGTTAATTCGAGAACTTTGGGTGCCATGTGCCGATTCCCGATCCCGATTTTGCTGCAAATACGCGAAAACGACGGCCTTTAGGAGCCACAAGGCGATGCGATGTAGTGATACTAATGAGTGACAGCTGAAGCACCCCAGCCTCGCTGCTGCCAGCGAAAAAAAAAAAAAAAAAAGGAAAAGCGGTCTCATGGTGAACTGAATTGTGCACTTGCGGAAAAGAAGACATGCTTCACTGCAGCACAGCGGTGACACGCGGGCAGCTTGTTGCATGCTTTTCGCAGCGTCACGATTTACCCATTCTTTCAGGGAAAAGAAAAAAAATAGTAAACGATGGTGTGACGAAATTTGCGATGTATGCAAATCTGCGATTGGTGGTTGCTCCGGCAATTTGCGCATTTGCACGGCTGGTGGAGTTCTTGCCTGCAACACCCACTTCGAAAACTTAGTTAGAATACTTCAGTGATCATGTTTTCTAGCCAAAACACATCGTGAATTCTGTCACACTGGGCTCCTTCTGGCAAATAAATTCTTTATTTTACCGGAACGAATGCACGAATGGTCGCATCATGACGCGCTGACGCTGTGAGGAGCAGTTGACATGCTGCCCACGTTTCACCACTGTGTTGCAGTGAAGCACGTCCTTTCCGCAGGCGCGCATTTCAGCTGACCCGAAGACTTTTTTTTTCTTTTTTTTTCTTTTTTTTTTTTTTTTTGCGCTGGCAGCAGCGAGACCCGCCGTTTTCCCAGGTTTGTGGCAAAGTTGGGTCTGGGTATTGCTGGATAACATAACCCTTCAAGCCACATACTAGCAAGCACAGCAAACGACCACCTCCGATTACTTTCAGTAATTCAAAGTTCCTTACATCCCACTTTTTTATGTTTTGTTAATTCGAAAACCCACTTAATTCGAAGATTTTTCACAGTCCCAGTGACATTGAATTAACGAGGTTTTACTGTATTTCCCCGGTTGATAAAAAAAAAAAACCCTTGTGTAGCGCATAGTCCCCAAGCCTCAATGAAGCTTTTTTTTTAAGATGTCCGCTTTTCCGTGGTGGTTGGCCAGTTGTTTTCTCCTGCAGTGAAGATGGCTCTGTACTTGATTCACTGTTGCCTTGTGATTCTATCTCTTGCCATGATGTAGATGGACAGTCAGCAAGCTGTTCACCCACAGGAAATGCACTAGCTTGAAGAGGCTTGTCAGATAGGGGTAGAGCCCACTCTAGAATACCAGGACGATTGGTTGTCACCTCCGCAGCTTCTGGGTGTATCGCTTGAAATTCGGAAGCATTCCACACTCAATCGTCTTCCAAAAGAAATGCGACTGGCCCACGTTGCTCAATAATCATCTTGGGGTCCAAAAAGTGCGCCGATATTATTTTGCCATGAACTGACAATTTTCGTACACTGACGTAGCCACCTACGGCAAAGTGTCTTGCCCAAGATCCGCGATGGCAGTGTGTGTAAAATTTTGAAGAAGCTTGTTTTTGCCTGCCACGCTGACGCAGCCGTTTCATTTTCATAGCTTATGCTGGATTATTGTAAAATGAATGATCCAGTCCAATAACGCTTAATCGTGCTCATGGCAGTCGTCCATGCAGCGAAACAGTGGGTGTGACTCCCGTTGTGGCATGAGGTGTGCAGTGGTACACGACCAAATAGTCTGTCACGGGAACACAGATATCATGACGCTCATACACTGCCATCTGAACAGATTTGAGGACTCTGCTGAACATTTCTACAAGCCCTTTAGCTAGCAGGTGGTGGAATGAAGAAAAGCAATGGCATATGCAACGTTCCTGAAGGAACTTTTCAAATTCAGACAGGCTGAACTGTGGTCCGTGGTCGGAAACTATTTTACTTTGGCTGACGACAAGGTGACAAGAGCACTGTGGTCAGTTGGCAAGACAAAGGGGCGACCCCAAAGGTACATGTGCCAATGTTCACAGGCCCAAACGCATGCTAAGGCTTCATGTTTGCCTGCAGAGTATTTGCTTTCTTGTGGGCTAGAGATGCGGGAGGCAAAGGCTACTGTCTAGAATTCCCTTGTTGTCTTGTTGCAGCACAGCGTCCAATCCACACCCGGAGGCATCAGTCGTGACAATGACGTGACGGTTCAAGTCAAGGAAATGTAAAAACTTGCAAGTTGTCACCAGGGATTTTAAACGGACGAAACTCTCTTCTGCAGCTGACGTCGAAGTAAATGGTTCATTGCCATGAAGCAATGCCTGTAAAGATTCCACAACAACCAAAAAACGGGGAACGAACTTGGGGTAAAATCCCACCAGACCAAGCAGGGAACAAAGTTAATTTATGTTTGAAGGCGCTGGAGCTTACTTCATCGCTTCCATAGAACACACTAGTGGAAAGAGTCCTTTGCCGTTCACAACAGGTCCCAGAAACAGGAACGCGAGTTCCGTGATGTCGAAAATGCACTTCTGCTTGAGTTTCAGGCTCGCTTTATAATGTCGTGGCAAAACGGTGCGAAGATTTGAAAGGTGGTCTTCTTGAGAACGACCATAGATGATAATGTCGTCTATGCAGAAAAGTACATCTTTGCACCCTTTCAGTATGAGATGCATTATCTTCAGGAATGCTGACAGGGCTTAAGCCAAGCCGAAACATACTTTCTTAAAACGAAAAAGCCCATCATGCGTAATAAAAGTAGTCAGATGACGACTCTCAGGATCGAGTTCTGGTAGGTGGTAAGCAGAATCTAAATCCAGCTCCAAAAATTGCTTGGCGCCAGCTAAGCTGTGCAGCAGCTCGTCTGTCTGTGGTACTGGAAAGCTATCAACAATTATAGCTTTATTGGGCTCTCGCAGGTCAACACACATTCGTACTGAACCATCCTTCCAAACAACCACAATAAGAGAAACCTTCTGAGAGGTGTCAACGCACTCGATTACATCTTGAGCTTCAAGTTTCTGCAGTTCCACCAACACCTGCTCACGAAAGGTAAAGGGCAGCCATCACAGCTTCCTGGCAATGCATGGAATGGACCCAGGAACCTCAACTTTGAATCCTTTGGCAAGTCCGAACTGTTTGTCAAAAAGATATCCGTACTCTGAATGTAGCTCAGTTGGCAATATAGGAGTGCTGGAGGCCAATTGAAGACACTGAAGCGATTTACCTTCAATATTCATCTGGAGTGCCTGGTGTCTAGTCCAGCACAGCGGTACCTTCAGATACAACATACAGAAGAACGCAAGTCTTGGAATGTAGCTGAAGCAATAAAACATCCTCGAACTCTTATCTTAACTTAGAGTAGTCTGAGAGTAGCACTTAGGTAAGCTTCAAAGGGAAAGTGCTTGCAAAAAAAAAAAACTGATAAGAGTTCTTCAGCCATGTAGTGACAGATGATCCCATATCAACTAGAAATGAGATAGTCCAACCTTCCAAAGCGACGGATGTGTAAATGCCATGTGTATCCCTAGACAACACAAACTCCTTTTTTCGCTACTGTGTGAGCTAGTGTCAACATCATCATCAACTTGTCGAACTTTCAATGAATATTCAGATGACCTACACATGAAATCTATATACCCAATCTTCTTGCAGCGACGACATCTGTGCTTGCAGGCCTTACATGCAGGACTGTTTGCAAGATGATCAGTCGCTCCACAACTCTAACAAGCAAGAAAGTTCGTGGTGCCTTGTAGTGAATGCCCAAATGCTTTGGCTTTGCACTTATCACAACGTGTGCATTCATTTGTTTGTTCTGAAGACTGAGAAGAGCTGTGTGCTTCTTTAACATGACCAATGGAAGCATCGTCGCAAAATTTTCTTAGCTTGACTCACAGCTTGTTCGTATTGGTTTAAAATTATGATAGTTCTTGAGAGTGTCAGCGAGGAGCCTTCAAAAAGTAACTGCTCACGTAATTGATGATTAGTCATTTTCGAGACAAGATGATCATGTAGCATCTCATCAGCGAGGCTTTCAAAATTAGTCAGCAATCTGGATTTGTAAAGCATTGACGTATTCTTCCGCTGTCTTGCCTGCATGCTGAGCACAGCGACTGAACCATTGTCGAGCCACGAGGACGTTGACTACACCCTTGAAATTGTCCAAAAGAAAGGCGATTGCAGATTAATACGTGTTGTTCATAGACCTAGTGTCACCTGCACTTGAAGGGCTGGCAGTAGTAGCAGTAGCAGAGCCAGGCTGCAAGTCCACTGGCTTCAGTGTAGAGAAAATCTGCTGTCCCTCCATGTCAAGACAGGGGAACAGGATCGCTTTGCGGCATTCAGCTGGAAGCTCCAGAAGCCACCATGTACATCTGAAAGGCCTGCTTCCACTGGTACCATGGGACAGACAGATGACCAGGCGAAGGCAGGAAAGGCGGTGGCGGTTGCAATCGCAGAAAGCTCATTGTAGTGATGCAGCAAGAATCGCCAGAAATCTCGCTCTTAGCATGGGTTGAAACCTCGTTGCCAATATGTTGTATTTAGAACATATAGGAATAGTGCATCCAATGCATGAACATCATCTTCTTTATTTCATGTCCCAATGCGACCATCCTTATCTTTCATATACAACAGCTCATTTTGTTATCTGCAATGCTTAGTCTAGAATGTATTAAAACGATTTTGCTGAAAACACAACCTATATGCCTGAAAAAATCATTATTTCAGCCCAGACGGTGAAAAAAAAGCCAAATAGCAAACAAAAACACTAGCCAATTACACAGCCATCATTCATCTTTCCCATTACTGAGAACCTCCATCTTGGTTCGTTCATAAGCTCAAAGTTTTGCCTTTCTGATGTCACTATTTTTTGCCTAAAACACTTGAATAGGAAATACGCAAACAAACATAAATTAAGCAGACATAAAGGGGCCCATCTGAAAAAAGTTTGCAATGCCTGTGGCCTTCCTTGTGGCTTTGCAACATCAGCATGCTGAGAAGCACCATCCAATAAGGCTAATGCTGCAGCAAATGCTGCATCGTCGCAGCCAGTGGAGTGCTCGCCTACTAGACCTTTTCACAATGCTGCATCGATCCACCATTTCCTTGTTGATCACACCGCGATCAGAAGCTGCAAATCGACACCCATTAAAAAGCATGGCTGAAAAGCTGACACCCACATGGAAAGCAGAAATCAAGCCTCTGCATCCTACATGAAAGAGGATGCAGCCAGTTATTACGAGGATCAGACAAACTGGACATTACATCGCACCGGACCAACTACATCATCAACAAAGCGACAGCAAAGCAAAGCACTCCCCTTCATCGTCAAGCCATCTAATGTGTATCTGATGACAAGTGGAAGCTATTTTACCTTGGAGATGGGAGACTATGTGCGGCACTTGCTCTCGTATCACTTCCTACATCTTTAAACAATGCACACACATGCAGACACAAAGAATAACTGACGACACGAGCGCTGTATATATGTTTGCTTTTTCGTGCACATATATTGTTGTGTTGAATAAAAAATTCAGTTGAGAGCGCTCGTGTCATCAGTTCTTTGCATCTTTGTATGTGCACTGTTTGAAGATGAAGCTGTACCAGCTAGCCCAAATTGCTAAGCCACTTGCTCGCGACTAGGTTCGCGTATGTGCACTTTTAGTCGCATATAATGCCATCACAGGCGTGGAACAGGGTCCATGAATTTGGGAGCAGTCCTGGGAGCAGGTAAAAATGCCTTTTGTAGCAGACTTGGAGCATCAAGAAAGACATTTTGGAGCAGGCTTGGAGCAGCCAGAAAGGCGCTTTTGAGCAAGTTTGGAGCAGTCAGAGAGAATGTTCAGAGCCTATGTAGCCCCGTTTCACAGCATTTGTGAAGCAACATTTGTCCAATGCTGCATTTTCAAACACTAAGCTAAATTGTGCAAAAGCCTTACTATTGCGATAGCAACTGTACACACTCGACGGGTTTTTGCCGTCGCCGTTGCCGTCATGTGCCGTATAAAGTACAAATTCACCTCCGCACATCGTATGTTCTACCCGCGGTAAAAAGCGACGGCGGCAGCGCGCGGCTGAAGCAGAAATCAAATGAGCCGGCCAATCTCCGTTGCTCGAAGGGCGCAATGCGATAACATCACCCCGCTCGGAACCCTGCCGTCGAAGCAGAAAGGAAACACCCCGCCAGTCTTGAACGAGCCCTAAATGAAGCGAGGGGGGGCGGGGGAGGTCGCTCGAGCAGCAACTGTGAACTTTGCTTCTAAGGGCGTGATCGCGATCGCTGGCGCGCGCGCTGGCTCGGCAACCATCAGCGGGCGGCTCGCACACTTGTCTACGTGCTGCGCCGTTATCGCAAAGAGACTGTTTGAAAAGTGCTGCTCTCCCTGGCGTGGCCGTATCTTACACCAGCGATTTGTAGAGTTACGGAGATCGGATCCAAATGCGTTAGCTGCCAGCTTGACTTCGTATAACATTACAATTCGTTGCTATGACATTAATTGCTTCGCCCTTTAGGACATAGAACAGTTTACGAGTCATTCGCGCTGATGCCTGATAAGATAGCGTGCGCGCCAGCGGTGATGACCACGCGCTTAGAATCGAAGTTCACAGCTGCTCGAGCTATCACAGCCTTGACGAAACCGAAACTATAAACGATTCGACGAAACCGAAAACCGATGTTTCAGCCACGCTTTCGGGCACAGGGCTTGATGGCTGTCGCACCTTTCGGCTAAATTCGGGTGCTACGGCGCAGTACGGCGCTGATAAACGAGTTTGGCACAACAGAGGCGGTTCGGAGCAGGATGGCGCAGGCAAGCAAGTTTGGCGCACAATGGCGCAAATGGCCCAGCTGTTCCACCCCTGCCATCACTAGCAAAAACAATACACTCGTTGCTCTTAGACATGCAAACAACGTGAAAAAAATAATCTGCAGTATATTTCATGAACCTGGCAACAGCCCAGAACCACCGGACAAGGTGTCAGTTTTGTGGCATATGGTGTGGTTTTGTAAACGCAAAAACTAATGCTTTTACTTTAGCCACTGGAGATCATTGCGAAGCTTAGCCAAACCAATACCACAATATTTAGTGTACCTGGCAACACATTTTGCTGCCACAAGAGTGGTGCAAACATCCAGCGTATCCTATGTTGACAAGAAGGCTGGTGTCCTTGCACTCCCAAAGGGCTGCACAAAAGCAACTGTGGTGAATAATAAAGGCTCCTGAACTCCATAACCCTTGCCAAATTAAAAAGCAGAGGTTCAAAAGGTCACCTACTGATCAGGACACCAAGTATTTAAAGGGGCCCTGCAACACATTTTGAGCACGGTCAGAAAACATTGCCAATAGGTAGTCGAGGCTCCCAAGAACACGCGAGCCAAATTATATAGTGCAACACGCGGGCTGGAATTCGCACTAAATTCTCAGAGTCAGCTGAAAATTGCTTTCTCTTCTCTAGACAAATGACGCTACAAGCTCAAAAATCACTCGTCACAGCCATTGTATCAGCCATTGGCTGATTTGAGCATGGCGTGCTCGGTAGTGATTGGGTCCGCCACGGGAGGCCGCGACTTGTCCACGCGTGCACGCGCTCTATCGCATTGAGAAGCCGCGTATTCAAAGAAAAAAAAAAAAGAGAGAAAGTGCTCAAGGTCACGGGGCGCGCGTGACGTATATTCTTAACCCATGCCATCCTTCCCTGCTTAGCTTTCAGCGTTTTGTTTGGACGAGAGAAGAGAGAATGTAATTGCAGCGTGCGACAAATCTTCGTAACTCGACTCGTACTGGACGGATTCCAAAAATTTTTGTGGCGGTGAATTCATGAGGCAATAAGCTCCTTTAGTGAATCCATCCCATGGCTACTTGGAAAAGTGTTGCAGGGCCCCTTTAAGTTTAACACCATTCAGTAAGGTTAAACTGCATCCAAATGTTGTGGCCCCTTTTCTCAAAAGTGTTTTGGTGCCCACTGCCTCACTTGTGGAAAGCATAGCACAATGACGGCTGGACTGATTTTATTCCCATTTGTTCTGTTGGAATTGATAGACAGTGCTACTTATTAGGGTGGTCTCTAAAATTTTCTTTGCATCTGCATTGCTTTGTCATTTAACAATTACAATGTGCCACTATGAAACGAAATATGGTCACATGCATAGAACATGTGCCATAGAATTAAGGCAGGAAAAAAAATGTAACTCTGCCTTTGTTTACAAACATTATGTGAGCAAACATAAGGAGCTCCAGCCACCTTGTAAGTTTCATCCCAGTACCAGGCTTTCCACAAGCAAAAAAATCTTGTAAACTCTAATAAAACAAAAACCAATGGAGGTCATTTTCATGAAAACTTGGGTTTGTCTCTTTATTGTTATTTTTAGTGAGTGTGCCAAATTTCAGCACTATGGGCCAAGAAAACTAAATGAATGATCTCTATGTCTTTCCTTAATGTGTAGAAAATTTTCTTCTCTGCTGCAACTGTCACGCACACCTTCGGTAAATATAGCTTCAACAAAAACTAGAATGTGAATGCCATGACAAATATATTAACAGGGTACTACACATGTTCTCACAACACCATTGTGTATCACCCCAATTTGTTCAATGTAAAAGAAAGCTATATGTATTAAAGACGACGTGCAGGAGTTTAACACCAATCATGACATTGAAAGCCACACAAGTATTATCCTGCATCCCATACTAAGTGGGAAGTTTACTTATGCAAGCATTTAAATATGTGCGTGCCAGAGACAGCTGCATAGACCAATTAAATAAGAAATGTGGTAGCTGAACTCTCTGAACTGTTGCTTCTAACTCGACATATTGTTCGTTAGACGGCAACGCAAATTCATTAAACCCATGTACTGTTCAAGCTATTGTAAAACTTACAGCTTCTAATATCTGCTCGTCCTTTGAAGCACTTATTGATGGTGTTGATGATGGCGGTTGAACGAGAACAGTTGGTATATCAGCAGAATCAATAGGTGGTGCTTCCAAGATGGTCAGTTCGATTGCAGCGGAACTCTTGCTGTCTAAATGTGGAAAGCAAAAATTAGCTGTTAGCATACTAAACAGTTTGCCCCGGCAAAATACTATGTAAACCACTTACATTGAATATAACATGGCACTTTAAACTACGGAAACTCAATTCTTTCATCAGTGTCCAGAGTGACACACCGCCCATGTTATCAATGGTAACAGCTAGCCACGAAAGATGATAAAAGTTGCATAAAATTCAGAGAAAGCATCACTCCAAATTATCGCCCCGTTTACCTACCTATAGAATTCAAATGTATGCGCATACCAGTTACACAACATTAAATCTATCCATTGTGATGCAGAAGCTAAAGTCAAGGCACGAAGTAAAAAGCAAGTGTGCGACTACTCAGTGGGTTGCAGAGCATCCATCAGTGAAGCAATGAACAACGCTGCCTCCTACACATTATCATGAAAAATTAGGCAGATCCCAAGTACCATGGGAATCGATGTTATGCGAAGCATCCGGAGGTAAGGTAACTGGGTTGCAATTTTTGTATCGAGCGAAACGTCATGAAATGACGCTAAAGATATGTACAAAGGTTGCACACACAAACATGTTGAACAATCACATATGTTTCATATAACCAGTAGTTTACAGTTTTGTAACATGCCAACAGAAACATGGATATCGCCAACACCAGAAGCCGTAAGCTGATATGTAGAGCTTGTGCTTGCAAGGATGGTAGCCCTGGATAGTGCTACGTAGACAAACTACAATGGATGGCGCTCAAGTATACAACTGACGTTAACCCGACAGGACTCCTTCGTCATAGGAGTACATATGTAATGTTTATAAAATTAGATAGCCAGTACTGCAACCACAATATACTTTTCACCAACATTACGCCTGCATAGGGTGTTCTTCCAAAGCAGTTTCGAGACCTGACGTGGCTCTGTGGTAGAATGCTTGATTGCCACACAGAATGCTTGGGTTCGATTCCTGCTGGGACTCTGATTTTTATTCTTTGTATTCCTCGCGTCAGCGCCGCCGATGTCCGTTTTTCTTAACGCTGTCGAATTTAAATTACCAGTGTCAACGCCACCGATGTCAGTTTCTCTGAACGCTCTCGCATTTAAATTACCAATGCCTGTCTCGCCGTTCCTGGGTAGATATAAATCGTCAAAGTCCTGTGGCGCATACCCGCATTCCGTGGCCCGTGGTATACGGGTATGAGCCACACGTGTCTGGACAAATGAGTTTGACGACGTACGCGACGGAATTTTCACGTTATTCCATGTCATGAACAGCCAGACGTATTCATCAATACCTCTTACCCTCCCATACAAATTTTGGTATACCCCGATGGACGGACGGACGGACGGACGGACAAACGGACGGACGGACGGGCAGACAGACAGACAGACAGACAGACAGACAGACAGACAGACAGATAGATAGATAGATAGAAACGCAAAAGTGCTTACAGTACGCAAAGAAATGCTTCGCATTTAATATGCTTGAAACAGCTATACAGAGAGTACAGTTCTCATATATGAATCATCAAGTGCTTCTATGCATCATAAAGTCCATCTCATCGAAAACTACAGGCACAGGCATCTAAAAGACTTAAACAACTGTTCTAACTGCCCTTACTTTGTGAACCACTTAGCCGCCTTAATTTCAACATCCTCATCATCACCAATGGTCTCCAATTTACCCTGTCAAACACAAGCTCATTCTATTTCATACCTGCCAATCTTTTATTTCATCACCGTACGTAACCCTCTGCTGTGCTCAGCTGTGTTTCGCATCTCTAGGTGCCCATTACATAACTGTAACTGACCATCGGTTATCTGTCTTTTGCACTACGTGATATGCCCAGCTTCATTTTTTTTTTCTCTTACCGACAACCAGTATATCAGGTACCACGGTTTCTTCCCTGATGAACTCCACTGTCTTCCTCTTTCTCAATATTATGCCTTTCATTTTCCATTCCACTGTGCCGTTCCTCACTTCTCAAGCTTCTTTGTTATCCTCTAAGTTTCTGCTGGCAAAATGGACTGGTTGTACACTTTCCACTTTAGGGACAGCAGTAATTTGCCAGTTATGCCTGGGAATGCCTGCAATCCTTATTTTATGGTACACGGGCCTCTAGCACTTCACCTCTATCGAAATGCGATCGCCGCGGCCGCGATTGAACCCATGACCTTCAGGTCAGCAGCCCAGCACCATATAACCACCACGACTCCACCGTGGCGGATATATAGTTGTGTACAGATTCTAAGGTCCAAGTGCCAAACATGGACACTCTTTCTCTCACCAGGCATTATCTTCTTCTGCATATTTATCTTCAATCCTACTTTAATAATTTGTCAGCTGTGATCATCTATCATTTTTTGTAGCTTGTTGCCATCATTGCTGAGAATCGTTGCCAAGATATTCTCTGCTAATTTTAATTCCTATTCCTCGAGTCACAAGCATACTTCTAAGCATGCAGTGAACAGAAACCGGAGTGAAATGGAGCATGTTGAACCCGAACACAAGCCAAAGTTTATTTTTTCATTTCGACAGCCTGCTTCTTACATCTAACACCGATGATTGGATGTTTGGACGCAGCCAAGACTGGTCTGGGTTGCCTAATACGAATGAATGAAACAACTTTATTTCGAGATACGGCTAGTTGCTGGTCCGGGCCAGACCGCTCAGATGGAGGACGGAAGACCTTGACTTCCGGTAGCCTCCCTGGCCTCCTGGATAGCACAGGTTTGGTCCTGCAGATCGGAGCTGAGCAGCATACTATGTTGTTCAGAATTTTGGTTCTCACAGCAACGTGTTGACTGGTTTGATTCTTGTTGTTAACAAGCTTTATGCTTCATGTGCTCTTTATTTCACAAAGGAAAAAAAATGATGGCGATGATTTGAAAAGGTCACAGGAAAGTCGAAGCCGCCTTTACTGCAACACTTTAGGTCCTGTCCTGCGTTCAAACTATTTTATGCTCATGTGATCTTTCAGTCTTAGGGTGGGCAAGTGAAGCTCCAAGTAAACCAGACACAAGTGCACAAAGGCCCTTTGGTGCTGTGACCAAACAAATGTTCGCACTGTGCAATTTTTTACATCTATCAACAGCAAAAGGTTCAAAGAGTGGTCTGTCTACATTTTTTTTTAAGGTTTGCAGCTGCTCAGACTATACGGAACTGTTTGTCTTGATTCCAGGCAGAAAGCATGAGCACAAGGTGCTGACTTCAATGAACAACCATGTGCGTTAACCTTAGCTAGCATCACTATTCAAACAACAAAGACCAGCCTAAAACTGCTTGAAAAAATTATGAAGGTAAAAGTAATACATCTTATTTTATAACCACACAAAATAAGATACAGTTCAATTTAAAAAATGCTGAATTTCACGGTCTTTATATTATACTGTTGCATCAAAATTTTTTGTTATTAGAACCCAATTTAACACTCCCAGAAAAAAATTGACAGAAAAAAAACTTTTTTTGCTCAGTTCCCTGCATCTCAAATGGGCTGAAGCGAAAGCTGAGCTTCCTCAATGAAGCGACCACCAAGAGGAGTCGTAAGTCACTCCATTGTTGCATTGTGAGTGGAAATAATGTCTGTTTCACTCACTATCTACTCAAATACTGACCTACCTAGCTAGCAGCTTTCTATGAAGCCACTTGTGCCAGTTCTCGCTACATACTTTGTCGTTAAGGGGGCGTGTGAGTTACTCCACCTGAGTGGTAACAAATACATGGGTTCTCACGGCTACATGTTCGTTGCAGACTCGTGCACACCTGCAACACCACAGCTAAATTTTGACCTCTGGGTAGTTTAGGGGCCCTTTAAAAAAAACTTCAACTTTCAGAATAAGGTTGTAAAAAAAAGCTTGATGTGTATGAAATAAAGGCACCTATTACATCCAAGTGCTGCGTTTTAGGGCATCAGAAAATCACTACGATTTCAGTCAATGTATAAAGGTATTGAAAATACAAGACGGATACGGAGCATGCATAGGCCATGCATCATGAACAGTGGTATGATTATACTGGGTGCCCCAGCTAAATCTAGCCAGAGTTTAAAAACATGCCAATGCCCTCTATGCCAATGCAACCAAATGCATGTTTCTACTGCAGCATGGAGTAAATGACACTATTTTTGTGTTCTGCCTAAATGCGTAATTGGGCAATGTTAACTCACCAACTTTTGAAGAGGCTGGGCAAAAAATTCTAATGAGAAAGTTGTAAATCAGTTTGCAAAATGTCCGATTAGATAATTTCTAACTTTCTATCTATCAAGTATTAGTGTTTTTCTGCTTAATATAAATGCCCACAAAATACAAAAATATACCATGTGACGCCCACTTGTGCGGCGGGGTTGCATTGCTCCCTAACACTCCGCGGCCAAACAATATGCCTCCTTCAGAGCGGTTCATGATAGCGATAAGCAGACACAGTGGCGATCAATTGTGCCGCCGCAAGCAGCAGATGCGTCATCGCACAGCCACCACCATCTTCGCTGTCCTGTCGTCTAAGTGGCAGCCCAACCAGCTAGGTGCTATAGCACATGAAACATTAGGGAGCACTGCAATCATGGCATGCATAGGTGTGCAAATGGTTGCCTAATTAAGCAATTAATCCGAACACAAAAAATAGTAAGACTTACTCCATGCAATAGTCAACAACATGAATTTGGTCACGTCGTCATCGAATGCATCGGCGTATTTTAAATTTTGGTAAGAGTTAGCTGGGGCACCTTGTACTTTTACAAAAGCAGAAGGCAAGAAGCTGGAAGGCAAGATAACCGCTGGTCATTAAGAGTGACAGACTGGATTCCAACAGAAGGCAAACGTGCCATGGGAAGGCAGAAACTTGAGCAGGCAGATGACATTAAGAACGATGCAGGGATAACATGGCCCCAGCAAGCAAAGGACCAGATTTTGAAACATGGGAGAGGCATTTGTCCTGCAGTGGGCGCATTCAGGCTGATGATGATAATACAATACCAATCAATTTACTTGTTTGAAAATAAAACCAGCCAGAATTTCTATTGTCGCCACCGGGCAAGCCCAATATTTATTAAAAAGAAATAAAAATTGCAAAAAAGTGAGAGTACATACCAGTCAGAGGGACCAAAGTCTCATCATTGACAGTTGACGAGCTGGAAAACAATGTAAAGGGTCACTACACCACTACAACTTCACTGGCAAGCCGAGAAATTACATTATTTTATTGCATGATTTGCCATACAGACTAGTACAGTGTTGGGGATCCAACCCATGGCCCACTGATTTAATAGAGCGTGAGAGATGGCAAACTGCTGCCAGTGATCACCACTGACTATCAAGCCCTGTCCAACCAGTGTGCATGGGAATAGACAGTCCAATTAGTAGACTCTTACAGAGCACCCCTTCCTCATCCTCTCCCAAGCATACCTATTTGTATTACAACATGCACTAATGCATAAATTTTTCCTCCAACTTTTTCTCTGAAAGGCAAAAAAAAAAAAAAATTGCATATTCCAGTGACATTGCCGCATTGCAAAGGTTTTACTACTTTTCCGTAATTATGCATAAGCTATTCTTGTAAACACCTTTGCAATACAAAATGTGATAAGCCTGTGACGGCAATCAAACGTCTAAACCAAGTATAATACCCATGCATTCAGAAGAACATGTACAACCTTGCTTGCCTCATCCCACAATTGCTCAAAAATACCAATCGCCTCTTTTGATGCTTCATCATGCCGGCTACTTTGACTGCAATGAATGGAAATTGCATGCATTCACTTCCCACAGCTACCTAAGCACTACACATTCTTAGTCAATGCTGTTCACTTGACTTGCTATCAGAGGAGATTGTGCCATATGTAGCTCAAACAATACCTTCCCTACAGTTTGTTTGTTACACATGCACACTATTACATCTTCAATACCAGAAAACAACATAAGAGCAGCATTTATCAATGTAGCATCAAAGCATTGCTGCCCGGAATTTTCTGCATACCTTAAAGGGGCCCTGCGACGCTGTCTGCATTCTGCAGCGCTGGAATTCGTGTAGTGCCGAATACTTAGATGAACGCAAAAAGAATTATCGAAATCGGTACACGGCATGGAAGTTATAAGTCCAGTCAAACTTCAAAACCCCAGCAGACGACGAGAAAAAACGCTTCCCTTTCAGATTTCACTCTCCCACTGACGTAAAGGCCGCTCTTCCAATCACCGCGCCTTAAAGGGACCCTGAAACGGTTATTTGAAGCTTTGTCAGCGTTTAGACTAGAGCATCATCGAACCATTGGCACCACAAATTTAGCGGCACGCCGTGTACCAAGGCGGCTACGGACAATTATATCATACCCTCCTTCTCACCCCCTGCCTTGCCTCCTCAACTCATGAGACACGCTGGCATCGCTGGCGACGCAGAGCTCACGTGAGCACACTCGACGATTTGAGCTTGCCCAGTGATGACCTCCGAGATTGCACGCCGACAGCTTGCGTGCATCACGGAGACCATAGTCCAGTGCGCCCGGCAGCACGCACGCCGTCTGGCAACAGAGACATCGCGGAGTGGTTACATCTGCTCCGACAGGTGCCTCCTCCACCCTACCAGCCAATTTTTCAGCGCGCACACCACAGCCCCAGTGACGCGCCAGCAGCCCCAATGACGTCGTGCCCACACTGCATGTCGTACGCAAGGGGCGGTTGAAAACGCGTTGGGCTGAGCCGCAGTGATCTGCAGCGATTCGCAGCTTTATAGCGTTGTAATAAATTACACAGTGTACGCAGAGAGCTTAAATTAGTCTGTAAATGAGCCTTAGGACTTGGTCTACTGGCCCAATGTGTTTGTACAAAATCGTCAAAACCGTTTCAGGGTCCCTTTAAAGAGACGTACCGGACGACTCGTCGTGGTGGCACGGTAGGACTGGACTCCCTCCTAGGAGGGAGTCTAGTCCGGCCGTGGTGGCTCCGTTGTGCAGCGCTCCTAGTGTCGTCTTGCAATTGTTTTGAAATTTTCATATTTAGAAACAGAACTCCTTTTATATCTGAGGAAGTATAGAGAGAGCTTTTATCATTTTTAGCGCACAATAGTGTGGTCTATCTGGGACCGTTTGAATATTACGCGCGACTTGTCGCACGAACCAATCAAAACGAACGGCCTATGTCGTCACTCCCACGTGGTCAAGCGTCACTTCCGATCACAAAAATAGCCGCTGTATGTCGCTTTAGTCCGAAAACAGTGTGGTTTCTCCGCAAAAATAAAACTACAACAGCATTGCTTTTAAGGAAGCACTCGCGCAACGATATCGGTGCATTCCACAGTTCGAGAAGAAGCGATGAAAACGACACGCTAAATGAATGCAGGGCCCCTTTAATTGAATGTTTCATGCTGATGCAATTTTTTCTACTAGGAGACTCGTCTACATCAAGGAAACAGCAGTTGTTGTCCCGTTCAAGCCAAGTCGCCTCATCAAAATGTTGGCCCCAGTCAAGCACACCCATTTCTGCAGCCACTTTAGGCCACCTGTAGCCCCCCATTTCTTCTAACGTGGGAGGAATAGTTGCAGTAGAAAGGAACTGGCTATTGTGTCCCCATGGGTAATAATAGATTTTTCTATAAAAATGATGCGTAGCAAAACTAAATGTACATTGCTCAGAGGTAGCAGTCATTGCAATTTATATAAATTTTCTTGTTGTAGCAAGTAGTGATCACCACTGACTATCAGAAGAACATGTACAACCTTGCTTGCCTCATCCCACAATTGCTCAAAAATACCAATCGCCTCTTTTGATGCTTCATCATGCCGGCTACTTTGACTGCAATGCACTTTGACACAAAAGTGAAACGTATCTTCACAGGGGTAGTTGAGTGTTTATTGTGCATTGCTTACCACAAGGGCGAAGGAATGAATGCTGTAGCAACAAACTTCTTAACACACTTTGCATCCTAAAGTTGTACTTAATATTCGAAGCAAGCCCACTCCCTTCTTTCTTTACGCTTAAGGAAAAGAGTGGATATTTTACTTATGTTTGCACCACAGTACAAAGTTATGGGAAGAGGAGCTTCGCCTTCAAAAGTGGGGAGGGGGAGGTTATTTGATAGGAATTCTACAATGTAATTAACTTTTTTCTTACTGGTACTAAGGGCCAATATAAAATCTCACATAAACATATGGCCAATCAAAATTTCAGTGATTTATGTGAAGTTCTATTTTCCTGTTTCCTTATAGTCATTACAACAATAAAAAAAAAAAAAAGTATAATAACTTCTTGCTTGTTCTTTCAGAAAAAGAAAAACATCATGGGAAACACCTCATTATTACTTAAGTGTGGATCCCGCTATTAGCATGATGACCTGCAAACTAAACCCAATAAAAGACATCTGTTTAAAAGATAAAGGGCAGCCTTGCTTCACTACTCAGTGAAATTCCACTAGTTCTTTGAATTTCCAGCTTTCTGATATAATTTGTACTCTGTTAGCCTTATTCAGCATCTCCCTCAGCAGCTCCATGATATTGTCATACATGTCCTCGTGCTTGAGAATATCCCAAAGCAATTACCTGTTTACAATGTCATTAGCACCATTATAGGGCCCCTGAAAAGCTCAAGAGATTGAAGGCAAAATATATAGTGGCATGTTTCTCACCTTCACCTCCCTCACAAGTGGTGCTATATTCTCCTCACTGCTTACTTCTTCAAATAACACCCAAACACTACATTTGCACTGATAACCAAGTAGGGTGCATTTTTGCTACAGGCTGTTGCAGTTGCAAGTGCACAGCAAAAACACACTACACAAAGTGAAATCAAGTGACTTCAAACAGCCAAGCAAGATGACAACAAAGAACAGGCATGCAGCTGAACAGCAAAGCACTGTAGCTGACAAATCAAAACTGATATTTATTATATACCAATCAAGAGCTCGTGTCCTGGAGACATCACAACATGTGAGGAAAATAACAAAAAAGCAGGACTGATCCCTCTTTCATAGGAATCGGTATAACACAAAAGTGAAACGTATCTTCACAGGGGTAGTTGAGTGTTTATTGTGCATTGTTTCGCCACAAGGGCGAAGGAATGAATGCTGTAGCAACAAATTGTAATGTTACACGAAGAACGGCAAGTCACTTGAAACTTGCAGCCCGTTCCTCAAGTAGAAAGGACGCATGAAAAGAACATACACAGGACGAGCGCGAACTAACAACTGTCAAAATTATTACTTGTGTGTGAGCAGCACCCCCGTTTCGCACAAGCGGCCACTGCCGCGAGTGAAGCGACCTTCGTGCTCTCTCTAACTTCAATGCACACGTGTGGTGAAAGCCCAAGACGGCCGCGATCACGAGATAAACAAGGGTGCACGAGCGACCACACCCTGTTGAGACGAGCACATCGCAACGCGCGGAGCGACGACCTTAAAACGCGCCATCTCGCCAGTCATAACAAGAACACGTTGAAGTCACCGATCTCTGAGTACTGCCAGTGGTAAATGGTGTATATAAATAGCTCACCATTTGCAAGCTGAACAACGTGCCCTTCATGGCCGAGTCGGTTCGCGCCGCGCACTGCGGAGCAAGGGGTCGTAGGTTCGACCCCCGGTGGCGAAACTTTTTGCCATTTCTCAGTATATATTTTACCACATCATATCCGTGATGGAAATATGTGAGTGCAGCCGTGGTGGACCCCGGCATAAAACACTTAAGAAAAAAAAAAAAAAGGACAAGCCGATAAAAAAAGATAGTTCTCTAAAATATTGAAGGTTTTTCAGGGGCCTTTGCAAATCTAGAAATTCTATCCACAGAGGTTAACTCTGAGACCCTGAGCTATTGAAATCTCTGTGCTCCAAGTTATGAAAAATCATGCGCCCCAAGTTATTATTCTCCCAGCATCTGCCTGGTCTGAACACAATCTGTATCTTTGCTAGGGTAGTGGTGCGACCCGGTGTTGAAGAATGATACCAAAGTTAGCAGGCTATGACAAATCGTGGCTAGGAATGAGCAAAGCAGCACAGTTTCATGTCCAGCAGGAACAATGAAAAGGAAGTCATATGGATGCAGCCAGGGCAGCATATGATTACCAATAACTATGCTATAAGGGGACACTTCAAAAGTATTCATTAAAATTTCAGCCCCAGTACTAACATACGGGGCTAAACTTGGAAGACAACAAAGAAACCAGAGAAAAAGTTAAGGACCCTGCAGCATGCAATGCAAAATGAAAATGGAATCAGCTAGCACAAGACCAGAAAAATTGGAGATTATTTGGAGAAGCCTTCATCCTGCAGTAGACACAGAACAGATTGAGAACGATGATGATGAAAAAGATTCATGACCAGAAATATTTTAATACCACAAAGATACCATATCTTTTCATAAAAGGTGTTCAGGGAACAGTCATCCCTGTTCATTACATTATCACACAGATGAAAACAAATATGTACAGGGCACTAAGAAATTAACTTGTATAAGATTTATCTGCATGCATATCCCTTCTCATAAATGACAGTTTGAATTAGTAGCATATGCACAAAAGCCAGGATTAAAGAAACCATGACAAGGTCATCCAACTGTTCTGTTTGTCAGTGTAACTGGAAATATAAAGGGCCGCAATATATGGCTATACACACAGAGAAAGCTGGAGTCTCAGCACGCAAAAAGTAAAATTTAAGTTTGAGATTGCCGTCTCGGCCCCCCACTGACAGCGAGCCATTTTGGCACAACTTGTGGGACATTAAGAAGCATGTCTATCACTATGTCGTCCAGTCAGAAACATTCTGAAACCACATACACATCATGGCACTTTCCTTACTGCTGCTCTGTTTTTGCTCAAATTTAGGAGAAAGCTTGCATTTTGTTGTTGCTATCATTAAATCTAACACCCCGGATTAGAAAAAGAAATACAAACTTGCATGTGCAAAAAAAAAAGGAGCAGCTGCAAAGACAGCACTTGCAAAGACTGCCTGCCGGCAGCTGCAATGAACAAGTGCTCAGAAAGCACTGCTGCATAGGCAAAGCGGTTCATTCATTTCGTCTGCTTTCTCTCATAATCTTATTGTGATGACACTTGTTTTCTGAACTAAAAAAATCAAATGCAACACGTCTCTCTTTCACTATAAGCAGGTGAGGTGGCATCTTCAAATTGCGCATGTGAAATGGTTGTCTGTCTTTTCTCTGTACAGGTTCACATACTCTGATGGTGCTAGCTGTTCTTTGCTAAAACACGAAAAGTTCTGACCTGGGTGCCACTAACAGGTTTGCTGCAATGCTTAACTTGAAATTCATTACAATATGGTGCACACCGATGCAGCTCCTCAGCAGGTACTGTCATGTTTGTGCACACAATGTTTTGTGCCAGCAGTGTATGCAAGAACACGGTCAGGCTCCAGCAGCGCTGATTGGGCAAGGGCAGGAAGGTGCAACTACTTGGCTTCACGCACTTCTCATCTCTGGAGGCGTTTCTAACCTCCCACATGCAGATTAAGCATGCACTGTCAATAGCAGGTCAGCATGCAATGCCAGTAGTGCAAACAAACCTCGCGCATTGATATAATTGCAAAAATAGTAGGGTTGTGGTATGTCATTTTTCGTGCAAGCAAATTCAAAACATGGAAGATTCAGTTACTCTTGTGTGGGTAAAAAAAAAACATCCAATATGGTTCTCTTACTTGTCAAACGAGTGTGTGCACGTTAATTACATATAAGTGCTGTGTATATAACAGCATGCACATTATGATCAGACGTTCTCCCTCCAAGTCTCCACTCCTCCAAAAATTGACTGTATTGAAGGTACAGACCATACAATGGCAATGGCAACCTCAGGCTGTCACACGCATCCCACGTTAGTGGGTTAAGAAAAATAAAATCCACGAAGAAACAAAGTTACCTAGGAGAGTTCGTGCTGTACTTGCTGTCGGCTACAGATTGCGACACACTACCTTGCCGCCTTTTCCTATGCGATTTCTTCTTGCTCGACTTTCGAGTTGACGAATGACTTGGAGATGTAGACGGTGGATGCGTTACCTTGAAAATGAATAGATGCAAATCAGGTGACATTAAGGAGTACATGTAGAAGATTTCACACAAGCCACGACATTGCAAAAAAAAAAGTTAACTGACTCGTAACCGTGTACATTCGCGTGAGAATAAGAGTATGCTCAATAACAGTACACTTTTACTGACGCGGTAACGTTAACTGCAAACGTGAAGTAAGCATTCTACATCTTATACAGTACATTGTCTTGACAGAGCAAAAGGATGAAGAACCGAATTGAGAACTATGCCATACTACACAACCCAAGCCTCTAAAACGGCAATGCAGTACACGGCTCGCATTAGACAGCTTGGTTATATACTAGGATATTCTAGTAACATGGTATTAGACTAGCAATCAGACGCGGTCGTGGAGTGGCCGGACAAGACAGAAAATGCCTCGCTAAAGCAGAGATCACTGAGCACCTGCGTATGGAGAGACGGCGGATGAAGGAGCTGATGCGTTTCTTCCAAATTCTGGAAGTCGTTGCCGCCGCCACCAGCATTCGATGTCGTTTGTGGTGCCATCTCGGCAGCATCGCCCATAATCTGCATCGCATAAATGGGAAAGACTGAAACTTGTCCCGCAGAGGCTCTCAGTGGCTACAACGATCATAGCTAAATACTAACCGTGCTTGTTACTTGGAAGAAATAAGATGCGATTCGCACGTTAGTAATCTTATGGCTCCAATCCGTGGTTACGTCGACATGACACGCTTACTTGAGTGCTGCCCCATTAAAAGGGTGTGACATCGTTATTTTTCGTGAGCCATAGCACACGGCAGCGCGGGGACTAAAACTAAACATGTAACATTGGCTGATCAACAAACATAACAGATCCACAGCCTTCGCTGTAGAGTTCCCGGCGTGTTATCTACGATGACGTGAGAGATAAGAAACCCACACCCTCTCAATATAAACGTACACACCTAAGCGCTGGCCTTGTATTTAATTAGCAACACTGAAGATTCCAGCGATTTTAACTTTAATTGGGTTACAGCAGGTTACAGTAAGGTAGGCGCTACTACACGGCCATGCCGGCCATGCGGCGACAAAACCGAAACCATAACAAGGTAGTCTACTCTCATAGTCTACTCATTCTTACTTTACGTTTTGAATCTTAATATCATTCTCTTAATAGTTTCCAAACTTGAACTGGTGATGGCAACAAGTTACTCCAGCAAACGTGCCAGAAGCATTGCAAGAACAAAGTGGGTACGCTGTGCAACCCACTGGGACTGAGAGTAGATTCATTGTATCCCGTGATTCGTTGCGTGTGTTAGGTAGGCGCGAGTTCGAGTATAAACGTATAAATTTCAAACGTTCGGTAACGGGCGGGTTTGCTTCACCGCCTTGAGTGCTGCCAGCCTTATTTGCCTAGTCATCAAAGTGTCGCCTTCGAGGCGCGGAGATAGCTGTATTGCAGGCCGCTTCTATAAACAGTTGCAATCAGGTTGGTACTACTAATATTTTGTCGCCAGTCTTACGCGTCAGTGGTGGCATGTTGACTACTTCGCTTGCGCAGTGCTAATCATGTGTTGGATGTGTTTATTAATAGTACCGCAATATTTTCTACTAGGCTTTGTTGCGTAACGCTGTCAACATGATTACATTGTGCTATGCTCCTTTTGTTCACGCATGAACCAACTAAACAATGATGCCTAAAGTTCCCTGCAAATTTTGAACGTGTCTTGCAATGTTATGTACTTTTTTTTTTTTTTTTTTTTTGCTGTTTCTTGACCCCGTGTTACTCGTGCCTGCACAGGCAGTGCCACCAGTAGCTAGTACAGACAGAATCGCACTTTTCTAGAGCGTCCATCCGGCCGCTTCAGCTGCCGTTTTCAGCAGAAATATGCAAATACCGATGCCGCAATGGTACCAAACATAGTCATAATGCATGCTAGGTCCTTGTGCTAGAATCCATGCATGAACGGAAGCTTGTAGCTAACGTGAGGTAGCAGCTGCGGACAACAGCGTCCACAGCCACGCGCTCCGCCGCTCTAGACAAGTGTGATTCCGTCTGTACGGGGCTCTTTTGTCTTTCAGCGTTTTTGCCTGTGTGACCCATTCGTTTGCACAGCTTTGTGGTCCAGGTGTTGCGACAGTAGTACAGTAAAAGCTCGTTAATTCGAACTCGAATGGGACTATCAAATTGTTCGAATTAAGCGGAGTTCGAATTAACGGGCGGGTGCTAGAATGAACGGACAAAGCGCCACACTGCGCTGGAAGAGCCCAAAGAAACCACCTCTGGACTCGTTATTGCGAACTAGGCGCTACTACACGTTTGTGGCAGGTGATTTCGTAAATTAGGTTCATGGAGCTCTAACAGCAAACGGAAATTAATTGATCAGTCAGTTATACCATAGGCGGAGTTTTCATTTTCCCGGAGGGGGGCGGGGGCCCGACTTACTCTTCCATAGTTCTCTCTCTCTCTCTCTCTCTCTGTATATATATATATATATATATATATATATATATATATATATATATATATATATATATATATATATATATATATATATATATGAGAGTCCGACTTCAATTAAAGAATTTAATATAACTTTAGTCTCTTAGTTGCTGGCACCGCAATATCATTTGAAGACATCAATCCACATCATAACGCTTGTTTCAAAGCAACAAAGGCCGCATATGCTGCTACTCGCTGACTGCATCGCATAAAATCTATTCCCACACTGCGTGGGATCTGCCGAATTTTTTTTATTGACATGCTTTACTTTGTTAAAACATGCACCCCATCGTAGAGAGTAGGCTAATGCTGGCACAGGAAGCTTTATTATGCCAGTAAATTAAATTTAAAGTGGTCAAAAATAATTATCAGAAGGTAGCAAATACCATTTGCTACCTTCTGATACCACTACGCCTTGTGCGAAGCTGGGGTTGCGAAGATTTCTGCCAAAGGTTGTTTTCTGGAAAGTGCTTGAGTTGCTCTTTGGTCACCGACCTTTGCTAATAAGTCAAAAATGAGTAGCGTCTTTTCATGGCACTTTTATAGGCTATAGCATGTCGAAGGGTACCCATTCGTCTACAACCAAGAAATTGCCCTCTTTTTATTGGGCGAGCAAGTCTGACCGAGAGCATTCACTGACTGACTCCATCGGGATTGCTTTGTATTCTAGTAGCATTTTTGTGTTTTGTAAAGCAGTCGCTACCTGGTTCAAGACTTTTTACTTGTCATAGGTCAAGTGGTCGTTTCAGTTGTTCATCAACAAAACATATTCTGCACATACAAATCTGTTTGAGGGGCATTTTCTACTGTATGTTTGACTGATTGTCACTGGCCCATGATCTGAATTTTAAAAGCCTGAAATGAAAAAAAAATAGAAAACTTGGAGGACGCTTGAGCTGCGCCTTCAAAAGAACACGTAAGTTGGCCCCACACGCATCGCCTTCTCAATTGCTAGCCTACCTTCGGTTCTCCATGGAGGCCTCAACCATGCCATAAGGAAACGAACGACTGGGCGTGTAACATCGGCCATTTCAAATTATCCTAGAATGGCTGCTGCAAGTACAGTTGTTAAGTGCCCACTTCGGCATAATTTTTCCTTTTGCCAATCAGTGAAGGGCCCACTACGCGTCCGTAAAGCAACACGAGAACCTACGATTAAATATGTCTGAACACTTTGTAATCGGTGGGCCTTTAAAACACCCACTAATTGTGCAGTTCACATGTTTTGACGCCTGGCCGGATTCTACGCTTCTGCCATGCAATATTGCATGCGGCAATTAAGGAGACTCCTCTGCTACATGACATTCATAGTTTTTTTTTTTTTCCCCCGAAAAACTTTCGAGCAGTAGCCTGGATCTGTGGTAGAACACCTGCTTGCCATGCAGATGGCCTGGGTTTGATTCTCACTCAAACCGAAATTTTATTTGTATCTTGATTTTTCGGTCTTAGACAAAGTGATGATTTCATGCTCACAACCAATGACACTGATGCCGTCGCCGACACCAGAATTCCAATTCAATTCAAATAAAATTTTTATTTACCGGACAAAACTGGAAGGTCGCCAAGGCTAAAAGCCGTGAGAACGACTTGACGAGCCGTTCTCATGGCTTTTAGCCTTGGCGACCTTCCAGTTTTGTGTGGTAAATAAAAATTCAATTGAATTGGTTCTCTTCCTGCGAAATGAGCTCTTTAACGCTGTCGCATTGAAAGAAGCGGGCATAAACAGTCCCTGTAAAGTTCGAATTAACGAGCTTTTACTGTACTTTCTTCCCTTGCAGTGACGTTGACCATCATCCCTTGGGTTGACTGATGTCCCCCATTAAACGCAGTTATTGCAACTGTTTTGCACTTCTTTTACATATATATATATATATATATATATATATATAATATGGCCTTGCGGCCGCTCGAAACTAAGTGGCGTCTTCGTTTTTGCAGACCACCATGGCACCGGCAGTATCAAAACTTTCGTTGGTTGCCCAGTTCGACGATTTCTGCAGAAGAGTCACCACAACTGACACCACGACAGAAGGTTTGGTTTATTTTCTTGAAATTAATCCGCTTAGAGGCTAGTTTCGCAAGTACTGCATAAGCGGCATTTCTTTCTTGAGGGTATATTCAGCCAGCATTTTACCTTCTCAGACACGGTGCCAGTATGGTTTTCTGAAGTAAGTGTGTGTGTGTGTGTGTGTGTGTGTGTGTGTGTGTGTGTGTGTGTGTGTGCGCGCACACACAAAGTACAGTATCATTATTTAGCATAATATGCGGTCGGTATGTTGCTTGGGAGATCAAAGGTTAATATTGAAATATAGCCAGTTGGGACAAGCCAATGGCAGAGCGTCTCGCGCAGCATGCTGAATGCCAGCCAAATATCCACTCACTCTGTTTTTGTCTTTTAATTTCAGTCCTCTTCAGATTCACAAATAGTGCTTTTTTTTTTCCTTTGAATCCAAATTGTATTTGCACTAGCTTGTGAGAGTTGTTGCGAACAATACCAGTTTTATTGGCAACCTAAACATAAGTGTACTTTAGTTTGGTCGTTAATTGTCACAGTGCATGATTCTCCTGTGTGCTTGAGCATGCATAGATGGTTTTGATTTAATCCTCTGGTGCCATCAGTGAGTGGCTCACTGTGCAGAGGTGCAGTAGGGGTCTGTTAAAGAGGAGGCCAACTTTTAGGCTTTTTTGCCAGTTTCTAGGGCACTGTTATCCCTGCCATGGTGATCAAGTGGTTATGGTGCTCTATACTGCTGACCCGCAGGTCGCGGGATTGGATCCCGGCCGCGGCGGCGTCATTTTCGATGGAGGCGAAAATGCTTGAGGCGCGTGTACTTAGATCTATGTGCACGTTAAAGAACCCCAGGTGGTCAAAATTTCCGGAGCCCTCCACTACGGCGTCTCTCATAATCATATGGTGGTTTTGGGACGTTAAACCCCAGATATTATATCACCGGTAACCACACAGATCTTCTTATAGACATGCTTTTTCGGTCAATAAAATGGCCCCTTTGCCACTCATTGTAAAAGCCTTTTGTTTTCTTCTTTCAGAGCGTTTCTTGGAGTTTGTGAGAAACCAGGAAGAGTGTCGCAGGCGTTGGCATTCTGCGACTCTTGAGAATTTAGAGCTGAAAAAAGTTGTTGCATCCCAGAATGCAACCATCGTGGAGCTCGAGAGAAAGTTGACCAATACAAAGTAAACTTTACTTGGCTGTGTTACCTACTTGATACAACAGCGGTCAAACTGTGCATTGAGCGTGCACTGTAATGGAGCTATTTATGTCCAAATAGTTAGTTATGGAACTTGCTTATTCCTACCTAGCTATAAGCTGTTGTTGCCTGTCCTGCAATTGACTGTCTGATCTGTTATTCAACAAGGTTGAAAGCTGGGAGAGTTGTTGAATGATGATGGTACCGTGTAGGCAAAGTTTGCACTTTGACGAGGATAAAAGCAGGGGTGCAAGCAGCTGCGCCAATTGCGCCAAATTGATACAATTTCCTGTTTTTGCGCCGAGCTGCGCCAAAACCATGAAATTGGCGGAAATTGCGCCACGCTGTGCCAAAATGCCCGACCAGCCTCGAAATTTTCTCAGTTGCGCCAATTTCAGGGAGAAATGGAGGCCATGTTGGCCACCTGCAGTTTGCATCATCAATCAATCCACGCACGCAGACCCTAACTCTAAACCACGGTGTGCTGGAAGCATATGCCGGGTTTTCCGCGCAACAAACTCTATGGGCTGAGAACACCGGCCTTGCCGGCGACCTACTTGGCTTGCCATAGCAACGGCACATAAAACATTTTTCTGTCTTGAAGTTGCGTCGTCCCTCCCGGCAATAGGTGTCCGGTACCATCGCCGGGCCAACGGGCACGCGCCGTTGTTACTTTATCTGGTCGAACGCGCCTTGCAAGCGAGCCGAGAAGTTGTGCCCTAAACCTAACCCCATCGTGAAAAAAAAAATAAAAGGGGGGCGTAGTGTCTCTAGCGGTGTTCGAAAATTTCCTGGCCTCGTTCTAACCCGTGCAGAACGCTGCTTGCCACCTTCGCCGCAGTACACTGGTGCCCTGCGGGAAAGCGTATTAATATTTGGAAGGGGCTGTAGCACTAGTCACGGGGCAGCACATTTTGTTCAATAATTCATGCGTGTATACGCCGCATACTTGCGAGTACTGGTATGATCGCTGACGCCTAAAAAGTTACTGGCATTGATTTGGAGCAGTATATGACATTTCTGCAGCCTTAAAAAAAAAAACTAACGAAACTGTGCGCCAGTTTTTTTTGTTTTTTTTTCGCCACCCCTACTCCTCAGTTTTACGAATCACCCAAATTTCAAGGTCGCCACCTTGGCAGATCCACATTTGAATTCGCAGCGTCTGTCAAAGTATTTGACAGGTGCGGCAAATGCTAATGTGGACTCTATCATTCTTTGTTCAGTGGGGTGGTTCAAAATACTACTTTTATTGAAAAAGCAGTGCTCATGTTCACTCTGCACGATTTAGGTGATGTTGAATGGTTTTTACATCTTTTTTTTTTTAAATGTAAGCCTTTTTTATACTGCTCCAAATTTGGTCTTTCGTGATAAAAAATGGATGTTTATTTCCTCGTAACCTGCTCCAAATTTGGATTTTAGTGCTCCAAAAGTAACATTTTGCTGCTCCAAAAATTGCTCCAAATTCTATTTCGGCTGTTGCACCCCTGTAAAAGCGAGTAGCAAGTGTCAAGAGTCTTGCGCTTTTGTTTTCGTTGAAGTACGCTACTTCACCTATGCTGTTAACGGGATTTTTCATGCTGGAAATCCCAGTTTTCTGTGCACATAAAAGGTTGTGTTGTTTGCATTAAGTGCTCGCGTGTTTCCATTGTGGTGGTTCACTGGTAAGTGTCCTGTTGCTGAGCGTGATGTTTTGTTTATTCTCAGCTTATCGTGTCTATAAGCTCTTTTGCTAGAACTTCGGTGTACATTAAAAAAAACACTGTGCACTTAAAATTAGTGCGCTTTCTAATGTCGTGTCCCGCAGCCATTTTTACAACTTTTCAAGTAGTCTATCCTATCAAGTGCCTGCTGGTACGCACACATTTATCATTAAAGGGTCCCTGAAACTGTTTTTTGACATTTCATTTTTGCTAAGACCATTACTGGAGCAAATCACTGGCACCGTGATTCAGTCAAAACAGCTTTCATTAAGGAAGCTACGAATAATAAATAGCGGCCCTCCTCCTGCATTCAGTCTTTCACCCTCAGCTTTTCCTTCGAGCGCTCGGGGCTAAGCTCCGCCTTCAAGGGGCGATGCGATGTGAGAGAATGCTTGTGGACGTTGTGTCGTCTACTTCCGGTAAGTCGAAGCCAGCGTAGTAGCCACTGGGGGGGTCAGGCCAACGCCTCCTCTATTTTATTCAATGCCAGTGCAAACGCTCGCCCCTCAATGGGAGCCGCCAGTCCGCCTTAGTTCAGGGAGTGGTCGTGATGCGACGCCACATGTAGGGTAGGGCTGCTTGCGTCACACGTGCGTCTGAGCGCTTTCGCACGGAGATGCGATAGACACGTTTTCCCTCTCCGATATCGTGTGTCTGTCCAATTGGTTCCTTCGTGCTCCTTCTTTGTAGCTCGAAGCAATGCCGCCGCCTCCTCACAGCGCTCGTGAGGCACCTCTTAAAGGCAGCGCATGCACTGCAGCGTCGCAGTGACGCGTCCCAATTGGTTGCCCGCATAGCGCCACGAACGGAGACGCGCTATCTCAAAACACAGTGTCTCTTACAGAGCCAGCGTGACTGCCAACATAGTGAACACGAGGGATGCAAGACGCCGCCCCACGAATCTGCACACAACTGAACAAAAAAATTACTTCATATGATTTCCGTAGTGAGGCACTACATGACGGGTGCTCTCCCTCATGAACGCATAGCACACGCAAAGGCTAGGCGATGGGTGAGAGTAGGAAAGGGCTAGAGGAGAGGGTGGTGAACGGCTGGAATGGGCGTATTTGGCTGGCATTGATAAAATAGAGGAGGCGTTGGTCAGGTGCTGGGCTGATAGCTCGGCTGATCGCATAGTCAATATACTGACTCGAGGAAAAGCTGGGCCGCGAGACCGCTAACCACAAAAACACATCTTGGAACGTTGTCATTGTTGCCATCACATTACTTAAATATGCACCAAAATTGCTCGCAATACTCACCATATCAATCCTAAAAAAGCATTTGCACAATTAAGAACGTGCTGATATTTTGTATTTATTTAGAATACTTTTATACAACTATTTATGCAATTTATTGTGCATGGAAAGGATCATTTCTAGGCTGGTTTACTAGATGGCGCCACCATATCACGCACGAGAGTGCGCAGACATACCAACAACGTTCGCTGTGCGCCGGAAGTCCTGAAGTCTAGTTGTAAATTGCAATTGTGTTCGCTTTATTTGTGACTAATTTTTAACCAAAACAAATTATGAAGAGTTTCAAAGATTACCAACAACATTTGTTCGCAGTTATGTCGAAAAAAATTGCCTGTGACGCTCATTGCACATCCAATCAGGTCCGCCGCCTGCATGACGTCGTGCTTCCAAGATGTTGTGTACTGGAAGTGGGAGGTTGAAAACCCGTTTGGCTGAGCCGCTGTGATCTATAGCGATTCGTAGCTTTGAAGCGTTGTAATAAATTGCGCAGTTTATGCAGAGAGCTTAAATCTGTCTTTAAATGATCTTTAGGACTTGCTCTACTGGCCCAATGTGGTTGTGCAAGATCATCAAAACAGTTTCAGGGTCCCTTTAATACAATACTCCACATAAAATGAATATGTCTGTCAAAATGTTTGTGGACCACCCATAAGCATAATATTAACTAACTTAAATGGAACTTTAATTGAAATTGCCACCTAAGTCACTATTGTATACAGCAGGCGGTTACAGGAAAGTTAATCCAAATAAAAGATGTTGACGTTGGATAGGTGTTTCCATCAGGACTTCATTGGGAAAGTAATGATCTCATAAGAGGAACAGAGCTTTAAAGAGTAGGTTGGATTTTGCAATCGGGATGTTGCTGGCACTTCATTTTCATTTCTAGGAAGAGAATTCAGTTGATGCCCTTGTCACCTGGGCAGAGGAAAATATTGCCACTCAGTACCTCCATCAATGTTGCATAGGGGAAGGTTAAGTCAGAGGCATATACAAAGGTATTTACATTAAGGGCTCAATGGTAGACATGCAAGGTACAGCACTAACAGTTTCAGCCAATGGCTTACTTCTCCTTTTGCGTGCATAGTCTTTTTTGAATGCTTTGTAATATAGGTAAACTTTGTTATGAAGACATGCACATTATTGTTTTGGACCAGACAGCAATTGATGTAGTTTAAAATATGCAGCACTCTTTAGAATGCGAGAAATGTACAGAAATATTATCATTCCATGCTACTGTGCGCCTTGTTTCACCATCGCAATATCGAAGTACTAGGATGCTTTTCGAATGACGCTACTGTTGCTTAACAGATATAAATTTAACACATTTTGCTACTCTCTAGGTTTCATTTATTTATTTATTTAACATACTGCAGACCACAATTCGGTCCTTGCAAAGGGCGCTCATTTTACATACAAAACAGGAAGTTCAATACAAGAATATCAATACAGTTAGTCCAAACAATATACAAAACCTCAAACATAACGCAGAAAGGGTCCTAAGATGCGTACGAGAAAGGCAACATAAATCATGGGTAACGAGCTGATTTAGAAAAGTTCATTCGTGGAGTTCCACTCCGACACTGTCCGAGGGAAGAAGGAATATTTGTAAGTATCTGTCCTAGCGAAATGAGGGGTTAATGCATATATGTGATCATGACGTGTACGCCTTGTGGACAGGGGGGGATACATATAACGCGGGGTCTATGGATAATTCATGACTAATTAATGATTGTAGAAAGTTGAGGCGAAGCATCTGCCGACGTGTTTCGAGGAGCGGAATGTCATTTTCTATCATGAGCTGTGTGGGGGGAATCGGTGCGCTTAAACTTAGAGTAAATAAAGCGAACAGCTTTTCTCTGGATTCTCTCCATTATTTTAATGTTGTGTTTAGTGTATGGGTCCCATGTAATACAAGCATACTCTAATTTGGGTCTAATGAAAGTCATATAACTAAGTAATTTAATGCTGGCAGGTGAATTTCTAAGTTTGTGTTTTAAGAAGCAAAGTTTACGGAAAGCGGAAGAATAAATATTGCTAATATGTGTGTTCCACGATAGATTGTTGGTGAAGGTTACACCTAGATATTTGTAATTTTCAACTTCCCTTAGGGGCACAGGTCGGCAAACTCACTCATGAGTCGACTCACTCAGACTCACTCAGACTCAGATCGACCCGTGAGTCTGAGTCTGAGTGAGTCTGGGTGAATAATATTTTGGTGAGTTTGAGTCCGAGTGAGTCCGGTTGAGAAAAGTTTTAGCGAGTCTGAGTCCGAGTGAGTCCGGTTGAGGAAAACTTTGGTGAGTCTGAGTCCGAGTGTGAGCCCTAAGCCCAAAATGTATTTCTTGAGTGAATGAGTGAGCTCTACACTTTTTGCCAATCAGTGGTTCTACTTACCCAACTTCAGCATTATTGTCAGCCTTACGTGGGCTCGCTTTATGCTCGGGCCGACTTATGCATACTTCAAAGCAGCAGCGTTCATACGCCAGCTCAATATTTATTGATCAGAGGCCTGGGTTACGGAGGAGGGGGGGTGCCGTGACCTCCTCTACCAAACCTGAAAACTGTTTCCCGGGAATTTTTGATAAAAGTATTTTATGCGACTTCCCTCTTTCGATAAAAAGGTGCTTACTGGATTACAGCCACTGATATCTCATATTTGAAGGTACGAGATCAAAAGGCGTCACGTAGAGCACTGATTACGCGAGATATTGGTGTTAAAGAGCATTGACACCATGGCCAAAAAAGCTAATTTTAGGCTAGCGGACTCGTGAGTTGGCTCACTCGGACTCACTCAGACTCATATAGAGCCGTGAGTCTGAGTGAGTCCCGCTGTAAAAACTTTTCGTGATTCTGAGTCCGAGTGAGTCCGGCTGGGAAAAATTTTAGTGTATCTGAGTCCGAGTGAGTTCGGTTGAGGAAAAGTTTGGTGAATCTGAGTCCGAGTGAGTCCCAAGGGTAAAATATATTTCATGAGTGAGTCTGAGTGAGCTCCACATGTTTTGCCGACCTATGCTTAGGGGTGAAGCGGCCAGTGTGTAGGTATATTTTAATGGGCTTTTCTTGCGTGTTATGCGAAGACTTACTGTTTTGTCCTTGTTTAAAGCCATGCCTGACCTGTCACACCATGATTGTATGTTCTGCAAACTTCTTTCAAGGTCTGTCTGGTCATGTACTGTAGATATTTCTCAGAATAAAACACAATCGTCCACAAACTATCTTATCTGTGTACCTGGTGTAACAACGGTGACAATATCATTTATATAAATCAAAAACAACAATGGCCCCAGGACGCTGCCCTGGGGTACACCGGATGTTACTGGAAGGCAGCTCGAATTGTTACCTTCAGTGGCGACAAACTGCACACGATCCAAAAGATAAGCCGCTATCCAAGAAACTATTATGTTCGGAAGATTATAATGTCTAAGTTTCTGAATAAGTTTATAATGAACTACTCTGTTGAATGCCTTACTGAAATCTAAAAAAAGAGTGTCAACTTGACCGTTATTATCTAAAGTTTTCGCAAATGTATGAATTACAGTTAACAGTTGTGTCGTGGTGGAATAGCCTTTCCTGAAGCCATGCTGGCAATTTGTTAATATTGAATTTCTTTCTAAAAATTTTGTGATGTGGTTGGTGATATGTTCAATTAGCTTGCAGCAAGAGGAAGTTAATGATATTGGTCGATAATTTTCTAGGGATAAACGATTGCCCTTTTTAAAAGCAGTGTCATTGCATGTGTTTCTACTCGTGGCCTCCGTTTATAACAGCAGTACAGTAAAACAGGGTTGCTTTTGAGACATCGTCTGTACTTCCATCGTGTTATCAGGATTTATGTTATAATGCTTTGTCTTTCACCTGAATATATCTAAGCTAGGCTGCTAAGATTAGCAGAAGTGATCTTCTTGCACTCCTCGTTCTTTTTCTCCGTAGACAAATTTTGCAGAAGGAGATTCGTCGCAGAGAAAAATGTGAAGAAGAGAAAGACTCTAAAGTAAGGCATAAAATTAAAATTTCATTCTATGGGTGTTCATTGAGAAAATCTTCTATGTTACTTTTTCAGCAGCGGCAGTTGGAGCTCATCAGAGAATTCATCATGAATGACACCGAGTTGCGTGATGAGACCATCGAAAAACTTCCGTTTCTGAGGCCTACTGCTGAAGACAAACAAGATTACTCGGACAGGTCAGTAGCAAGTATTTGTAGGTTGCCGTATTATCATTTCTTCTATTCCTTCTTATGCAAGTGGGAGAATTTTTTTTATTCCATTAAGTGAAAGTTCCAAATGCTTTGCATTGTTATTGTTGTTGTGCGTAACGTGATTTATGTGCTTGGTAGTGCCACGTGCTTAAACTTTTGCTGCACAAATATGCATGCAGCATTGTGACGCTTAAGACATTTAAATAAATGGCAGTTGTGTCATTTCTGCAAGCAGCATCTTGGTCTTAGCTTATTGCTACTTCCCACGCTATGAAATAAAACTGTAATCCTAATAAAACTGCAACATTTGAGCCAGTTGCAGTTAATTATCGGAGCATGCTCATTTTCAGCATGCACGTACGAACCTCGGGTAGTCAAGGTTAACCCATAACATCCCAACAGCTAAAGTTTGCTCTAGGACTAAAGGAAACAGGGCTCGCAGGGCAGATTTAGCTTGGGGAAAATAAAGCCTCGCGAAAACCCTGCTACTTGATTTGACAACTTTTACATGTTTTAAAATAGGATGCTCCATTTTTGCACAGACAAGTTCACTGCCTGGTTTGTGATGTATGTAGGCTGGGCACCATCGATGAGTCCATTGGCTCTGCACTTTCACCTTCTGGTGACGACTTGGACATCAGCAACGAGAGTGGGCCTCGTAGGAGTTCCCGCTTAAGAGGACGAGGCAAACGTCGATCTAGTGCAGAGCGAATTTTGGATGGTGGATCGCCAATCAAGAAAAAGTCCAAGGTTGGCCACTTTTCACACTATTTGTTTCAATTTTGTTTTCTTGTCGGCAGATGCACACCTGTACTTACCAGAGTCTAGTGTGCGTCCTGTTTTAAAATATGACTACACCTGAGCACTTCTTAACAGTTGTGAACTATCCAATTGAATGCCCAAGCCAGCTAGCAGCAGTACACTGCAGTGCCAACGCCGCATGCCACTCACATCCTGCGCAACCAGGGAAGCGGTATCGGCCACCAAGGCTGGCAGGTGTGCACAGCAGCTTAGCCTAGTGGGGCCAAGAGAGATCAGGCCGCATGCAACACCTCCTAGATAGCAGGCCTGTGCACTCTGCTTTATCACATTGTGATACTTGGACCACAATTTCTATTGCCAGGCTCAACATGATGAAAGTGGTGGTGTCAATTTTTGTCCAGATAGTGTGATGTCATAAAGCAGAGTGAGCAGTTCTATCGAGAAAGCTCTTAGTAAACCCAGTGGGTAGAACACCTGGCTTCCGAGCTTGGGGTCGTAGGTTTGAAACTTGCTACTACCAACGTTTTTCTTTTAGAGTTCATTTTGTTTCTTTATACATTAATTTAATTTATAGTGACTACGAAGGGCAAGTTAAAATGCAAGCAAGAGCTTGCGCAAACAAGGAACATGTGAACAACTTGGGCTTCTGAGAGCGAGGGTGATCCAGCGTAGTGGCGCTTTGAAGCGGCTCTGCTTTGGCGGCAACAAATGGAACAATGTCAAGCTTTGATGCAAGCATAGTGAACTGCAGCATGTGAACATGAATTGCACCTACCACTGTTTGCAACCTGTGTTGCATGCAAGACTTCGTTGGCGCTGCAGATAAAAAATTTGTTTATAGCAAATGTTTCACAGCATTTTCCGCATTACCATTTCGTGATTACACTCTGACCAGCAAGGTTTCGGTTGTTCTAAAGAAAACAGGTGCCATAAAAATTGGTTTTCAGCCCTTTAATTATTCACAATAACTTACAGTTCCATTGAAGGGCATTGAATAAATGCGGCAACATATTATACTGAGCAGAAAAAAGTTCACATCAAATACAAAGGTAACAAACGTCCATACACTTTTTAAAAACAGTTGCAATGCTTCGACGATATCATTATCAGTATTAGGAGTACATTGTACTCAGCTTATTGGCAAATGTGTCGTGATGAAATATGGATGCTATGGGGTCTGGAAGATTGTTCCAGTGTGCAATAGTGCAAGGCAATGCAAATGGGTTAAATGGTTGTTTAATTGTGTATGCACATGAAACTGTCGCAAAAGGGTTGATGTGTGCTTTGGTGGACGAAGCAGCAGAAGGTAAACATTATTGATGTGAGCACAACTGTGAAAAGGGGCCTTATAAAAGTGTTGGCACTTCGAGTTTGCAACAACTGAGGTGAAATGTCTTGTTTCATTTGGATATTGCTGGCAAGATGTTCATGTTTACGAGAGTTGAATCTGACTGCTCACTTCTAAACAGCTTTGAACATGCATGTAAGGCAATCCCAATATGGTGACCATGTGGATCAAGTGAATTCTTGTTGTGAATGAACAGAGGTTAAGTAGGCCAATTTTCCTGTGCTAGGGGTTACACAAGTTTCTACATAGATATCCTAGAGGCTTGGTGGCTTTAGAATGGCTGCTGCATTGTGCTTGTAAATTTCAATGTCTGCAAAAAGACAACAGCAGAAAACTGAGAGTACACTATGAATGCAGGTGTCCTGCAATTCTTCATAAAATGAGAAAATAACTGTGTACGTGGGGCAACTCCAGGTGGGTAGTCACGATATTCACTGCACCAGTCTGTCATTACCAGTAGCGAATATTCCAAAATCTTGCATTTCTCCAAAAAGTGTGAAACTGCTCCCAATAAATGCCCATATTGTGGTTCGTTCTGCTTATCAGCATAGTGAGCTGCCAATCCATCAAAATCTGCAGGATACTCTTTTGCTAGTTTGTCAGAAGCACATCTGCATTTTCTCTCCGTGAGCATGGATGCTTGCAACAAATATCAAATGCAAAATAAAGTATTTTTGCATTAGATGATTATACTTCTTTATAAGGCGGGTTGGCTGTATCTAAAGAATGCAATGCACATTTTTTAAATTTTTTTTATGAATTGATATGGACGAGAAAAAAAACTTGCCTAAAGTCCTGTTAAAACGCTGTTTATCTACTTCGAGAAGGCCAGTGTTTGCTGGAGCGTGTAATCCTTACTGAGCAGACTATAGGGAAGACCACACAACCCCTTTAAGGTAATGTAATTATTCTATTTCGGGTGCTATTCCTTTTTGTGTTTAATCAGTCGTTTAAACAAGTCTGCATGCATTACCACTGGTTTGCTGGCTGTGTTTGGTTAACAAGAAAAAAAAATAGAATAAAGCCCTGGTTCTTCTCACATTATAGCAGCCCTGTGTACCATAGTGCATGCAATAAAGCAGTTTGTCTTTCAGGAACATGACGAAAATGACTCTGCCTGTGCAAACGTGATTGCTACGACTACTGTCACGTTGAGGGATGGAAGGGACCTTGTTGCAACCTCCCGATTGTTCACTCATCCTTTGACACCAGCCCCAAGTGCACCCCCCACCACCTCCTTCAGAAACTGCCCCAATAACCGTGGTCACACCAAAATTCACTAGTGGTGAGTTGTGCTTGACATTGTAAGTTATAGGCCAAATCCCATGAACAATGCTGTTGACGTTTGTCGGTAGAATTTATTTTAGCATGTTATAACGACATGTTTCTGAATATCTACATTTAAAATTTAGAGTGAGAACCGAAGTCATTTCTATTTCACTTCATTGTTTAAAGATGCATACTAACCAAAACAAATATTTTATGTTGGGTGACAATTTTCAGCGCGCTACTAGGAAACTAAAGACAACGTAGATAGAATCGCAGGGGGGCAAAACAAGCGCAAACTGTTTTACGAAATCATGACTAAATATATATACACACTTCTTTCGTTCCCTAGTAGCTCGCTGAAAATTTTCAGTATGTACAACCAAGTGGCCCCTGCTCTGGCTCTTTTATATTGGGTAACAGCACAAGGAGAAAGCCATATGCAAGTAGTGACAGGTAGAGCTGTGCAAGTAGCAAAATTTTGGGTGCGAAGCGGAATTCGAATATTGAAGTGAGTGCAAATCGAATATTTTTCGAATACTTCTTGAATATTTTTTGAATACTTTGAAGCAAAATAGCAGAAAAAGAAGTTGGAGAGGATCCCCAAGATATTCTTACGAGATAGCAACATGAAAGTGTCTCTTTTGGCTAGGTTGATGAAGCGCTGGCAGGGTGGTGTTTCATACTTGTCTTCTCGAGAATGAGGCAATGCACAGGCTGAATTGTATTTGCATACATGATTTGGTGCAACCAAAGTGTTGCCGACAATACTTTACACATGATAGGCAAAGATGCTATTTCTTCAGCCTCTTTCAACTTCTGTGGTAGCCCAACTGATGTGGCAGACAAGGGTCTGCTCCCTTCAAGTCCGGAGTTTCAAATCTGCCTCGTAGACATCAATATATAAGAACATCTGAAATTTTGGATGCTAAAAATCTTCGGCGTCCTATTTTTCGGACTTCCTGCCCAAATTTCAGGTCCAGAACAGCATTAATTGAGCCCCCCACCTCTGCCACATCTATCATCTCCATGTTGGAACCAGCGTTTTCTTGAGTCAATACATTTGCGACCGTAGCAGAGTCTGAAAGGCAGCTTTCCCGCAATACGAGAGTGTAATGAGGTGAAGCATCTTGAAAACCTGAAGGGGCCACTTCAATCGAACGGAGTGTCTTCAGCAAGTTCGACCGTAGCGGAGCCTGAAAGGCAGCTTTGCCACAGTACGAGAGTGTGATGAGGTGAAGCTTATTGAAAATCTGAAGGGGTCACTTTCAATCGGACGTTGATTGTCTTTGGGAAGTTCGAATAGTAAAATTCCAGTGCGAATTGAATCAAATAGCAGACACTATTTGAAAGATATTCGAAATTTTGATTATTCACACACCCCTAGTGACAGGTAAAACAGTGTATGAATGGACAATCTCTGTATTTGTATCCCCTTGAAACAATGTGCAACACTGGTATAATTCTTTCTTTCATCCAACACTTGTTGACATAGCATTCTGGTGTTTCCAGTATTATCACTGTCATAGTTTTGCAGATACAACCTCCTTTCAGCTGCTGCTTGTATAGTAGTAGCATACAGGCTCCTTCCGTTTGAAATGTGCATTTGTGAATGGCATTATACACCTACGAAACAATGGACACAAGGCTTTATTGTACAACTCCATGTAACTTGTGTTGTACATTCAAATTTGTTAAAGAAGCCTTGAACTGCCCCTTGTGCTTATTAAGAAAACGCTCCACAGGTCAGATCGGGACAAATGACTTCAATTACTAACTCAGAAAATTTGCTTCACTGCACAACCGATAATCTGTTTCTCCAGACCTTTGTGGAAAATCTCTCCATGATTGTTCAAAACCACTAGACATCCTTGTCTGTTAGTTCTCATTAAGACTTGGCAAAGGTAATTTAATGCCAGGCGTGGCTTTCATCGAAGTAGGTAAACGTGCAAAGTACTAGTAGTTGTGATTGCATTCCATCCCCACTTTAATGGCCATGTAATTATTCTAAACCCTGACAGTACCATTGTGCCAAATGCCAGTGGCTTTGGCTGCACCCAAACTCTTTTTGGCATGTTGCTGCGTGCTCCCCATCAGCCAGGCATTCCAAGACCCCTCAAGTTTGTACCGAGTCTGCCATGTAATGATACTTGCCTGTTGGGAAGGCTGATGCTTTGAATGGCTACTGTCGTGCAGTCCTCTTGTATGCATACTGTGCACTCTGGTCAGGAGCACCACCCCCCACCCCCCCCTTTTTTTTTCTTCCCTTTGGCAGTGCTCATAAATTAAACTTGTATAGTATGTTAAAGAAACACTAAAACTATTCTTCTCAAATCAGTACCTTACTCTTTTACGACACCAAAAACGTCGCACTTTCTGCCAAAAGGCGCTATTGAGAATAAGCACAAGAAAAAAAATGCGGGTGGCAGCGCCACCTTGCAGTTTCCGCACCAATTGACGTGGCATCGTAGACTTTGATGGCGCCTACTTGGGCCTGGGTAGTTCCTAATCCATAAAAATGAAGTGCATTGTCTTCCGAGGGAGCCGGAGACTTAACATACCAAGTTTCAGGAAATTTAGTTGAGCCAATTTGGCCGAACTACGAAAAAACACTGAAATTCGTGACGTCTCAACGGAGGTTTCGGCAGGAAATTTAAGTTAACCTTCTGACATTGATTTTCTTATTTAGTAAAGCCATGGTGGTGAGATTCACGGTACTGTAGTTTTCAGAATATAATTTGTCTAAACTAATTTGTTGTTTCACTTTAGTGTCCCTTTACAATGTTGTCTGAATTGCTGACCATAGTTTTCCTGTCATACACTAGGAATATGAATTCAAAAATTTAACACAACCATTCAAATTTTGACACAACCTTTTGCTTGACTCCACTAACTACAATTCATTTTCGTTCATCTTATCTCACCAATTTGCCTGAAGTCTGTCCATTCTTCACTAATATGTGGCTTTGTTTCAGCTTTCATGCAGCTGCTACATTATTTATTGACTTGCAGTCTGAAGGATTTAGGCGAGCAAACTGTGGTAGCGGTTAATGACTTTACCAGAGTACAGTGGAATCTCTTTAATGGAACCTGAACGGACTGGGAAAATACATTCCACGGGAGTTTTGTTTGAGAGATGTACTTGGGGTACAGTGGTCAAATAAAAAACAAACTGAATTAGAGGCACTTGTTCTATTTAAACTATAAGCAGGAATCCCATTGATTCCACTTCAGAAGTTCACCTATTACAGTAGAATCTCTGAAGTTTTACTAAACATGGTGAGTGTGGGTGGGGTGGGTGCGCACGCGCCTGCCTTTGTATGTGTTTTAAACTAATGTTGTCCATTTGGTGATGTGGGCATCAAAGGCTCTGCACCAAGCACTCCAGTCAGTCAGCGTCGTGGTGACAAAGGCTTGGAAACTACAACACCAAGAAGGAGCAATTCTGCTGGGAAGCTGCTCTCCAGAGAGCATACTTTTTGCCCAAAGACGGTCATCAAGTCTGGAGAGCTGTGGGCCGTGTGGCAAGCGCATCAAGTTCTACAAGACTGCCTACAAGTGCAACCGCTGTCGCTCAGTATGCCACGTTGAGTGTAAAGATCAGGCAAGTTGCTATTTCTCACTATACTGTTTCTCACTATACTGTGTGTGACGTCTCAATTAAAGGGTCCCCGAAACTGTTTGAAATTGTGTTAGCGTTTAGGCTACATTATCGTCAAATCATTCACGCCACAAAATTAGGTGATGCGCTTTGTATGAAGGCAGCTGTGGACAATTATGTTGCCCTCCTTCTCAACACTGCCTTGCCTCCTCAACACGTTGAACGAGCAACAGTCACTGGTGACAACAGTGCACTTGGTGGGTTGAGCTTCGCCACCCTCTGTGGCCTCTGCAATCAAAACCGGCAGCGCGCAGTCGGGCAATGGACACGAAGTGTGTAGTGTGGCTGAGATCTGCTCCACCAGGTGCTGCAACACTACCAGCTGTTCTTATTACAGGGGTGGAAGTGCTGCGCCAATTGCGCCATTCTACGCCAATCTGACCTGCTGCGCATAAACGGCAATTTGCGCATACATAGCCAAATTTAGCCGAGTCTTATCATCAACCGAGGAACACTCGTTGGATACAGAAAGGACGCAGCCGCATTCTGTCATTCATATCCCGTGTAGTTCAGTCAAGTCGTATTTCGGATCATGCATTGTGCTTGCACCTTGCATGAACACCATGCATGAATCTTGCACCACGTGAACAAAATGCGTGAATCTTGTCGAGGTGCGTTTGTGTGCAGACCTCATTATGCAAGTTTATCTTTTAACAGCGAAGCTGTTAGTCAAACTATAAAGACGGCAGTGGTGTTGCAAAAAACTCGCCGCGCCATTGCCGAGCAACCTCTGAGCACAGCGGCACAGCACACGCTCTGGATGGAAACCGTCAAACCAACTGAAAAAAAAAAAATAATAATAAAGTTTCACCACAAGGGCGAACAGTGAATTCAATAGCAACAAATTGTAATGTTGTAATTGTAATGCCGTCCGCGCTCCTTTCTTTCCACATGGCACGTTTGATCTCTGCTTGAGCAGCACTCGTCGCCCCCGCTCGCGCGCTTTTACCAGCGGGTAGAACATGCGATGCGCAGGGGATGTTATTAGCGTGGAGTTTACACGGAACATGACGGCGACGGCAAAAGCCCGTCGAGAGTGTCCATATAATAGCTATCGCTAAAAAAAAACTTTCCGCGCCACCGCCTAGCGACGGGGCTGCGAGCGCATTTGTCTTTATTTTCCTCGCGGCTCTCATGTTGGCTGCGGTGCTTTCGTGACCGGAACATAAGTTTTTATAATTCATTTTTATAGTCTTATTGGGTTTAAAATGATCACTTTTATTTGCTCATCTCTAGTCTTCAGTTGCTGTTCATGTGTGATGTGGTGTTTTATCCACATTTTTAACATTTCAACATTTGAACATTGTTTTTCATTCGTCTGAGGTCTGGTTGCTATCCAAAGCATCGCTTATGTCTTGTTTTCTTTAGGTTACAGTGCTTTCAGCTTTGATTGCTTCATTAGTATAGAATGTTTAGTAAAAACCACTGGAATTTTTTGTGTTTTTCAGAAACAAAAAAATTTAATTAACAGTGATGTGTGACCCTAGAAATCTGCTCCAAAATTAACTTGCATTGCTCCAAAACACACCTTTTGGTGCTCCAAAGCTGCTCCAAAACTCCCATTTTACTGCTCCAAAGCTGCTCCAAAACCGCTTACTGGCTCAATGTGTTTATACAAAAACATCAAAACTTTCAGGGTCCCTTCAGTCACTTTCATGTTCAGTCAACAAAACCACACTACCTTCCTTCTGTGCCTTCGTGCTCCACCCACTGTGTTTAGCCCAGTGGCTATGATGGGTGTTCCGCTGCTAAGTTTGAAGTTCAATCCTTGCAACGGCACCCATTTTTTGATGAAACTGAAATGCACAAATACTCCTGTGCTTCGATTTAGCACATCTACCCATGTCTTAACATGCACCCACTATTTGTAGGCAACTGAATGCAGATGAATATGAGGCACTCCTGTTTTATGAAAGAGCAATATAGCATGCCTCCTTGTCTAATTTTATGCTATGAATCTAATCGTCATCGTGGGTTATGTGCCTTGTTATCAGGTGCCCTTGCCTTGCATTCCGGCCAGCCAGACCCCTACGCAAGGGGGAACTGCAGGTCGCCGTGGCCCAATAATCTCCGATTATGTGTCGCCTACACCGCCAATGGTCCCTGCTCTTGTTATACATTGCATACAAGAGGTAGAAAGAAGAGGGCTGCAAGATATAGGACTGTATCGGTAAATGTTTTTTGCAGTCACTACTTGGTTTCAGTTTTAAGGATGCACCTTGTTAGTTGAAGATTTCTGTACTCTTTTTATAGTATTGTATTTCTGTGCTAATTTTGTATCGGACGTGTCACTTGCTTGTGTTCCTTTTGCTGCACACAAGTTCGCAAAATAACTCTTTGACGGTTTTCCTGCCTGGTTCTTCTCAGTCGCAACCATATGACAATACATGTATAATTAACAAAATGTGTGTTCTTGTGACTGACGGCCATTGGCGGTAGTTTGTCTTACTCGTATGAAGCCTGCTAAATGCACATTGCCTGTTGCTAGTTCAAATGATAGGTATGGCCTTGTGCACAGCAAAAGCCATTTTATTTTATGAAACAACTTTGCCAAATTCTAGATTGAATGCCTCATTGGTGCTCATAAAACCAGCTCCACTGTATTTAAGGCTTCAGTTGAAACTGAGACAATATTTGGTTCATTGATGTATGTTGGACACGGCATAAGTCAAATAGCTTTTCCACCGCTGTAGACACGATGAGAATACCGTATTTACACGAATATAGGTCGACCCATTTTTTCAAATTTGACAATCCAATGTTGGGGGGGTCGACTTAGAATCGAAACCAAAACTAGAGCTTTTTTTTTTTTTTTCGAGCGATTTTTGGGGGGGTCGACCTACATTGAAGTCGACTTACATTCGTGTAAATACGGTACGTGGTTTTTCTACATGTGACAGAGTGGCTGTGTGTTGTCATTTGCGCGAAATTTTCTTACTGCATATCTTGCACAGGATACCTGGGGCTGAACGAGAAGTACGTGAACTGAGACAGCAGTTTGAACGAGGCAAGGGTGTACCCAACATGGTATGTTTTTAATATTCTGCGCATTGACAGTCTAAAAAATGTTTTTTAGGCATGCTAGTAGCTTTGTTATTCTACATTATAGACAACTTCTTTTCTTTCCAGTCAAAAGCTGATATTCATGCTGTGTGTGGTGTACTAAAGGATTTCCTGCGGTCTCTACGTGAAACTCTCATCGTCAAGTCTCTGTGGAAGACATTCGTCATTGCAGCACGTAAGCTCGGAGGCCTCTGAAGGAGCCATTTGGACAAATAATTTTGAGACATCATAATGTAGAGCACTAATACTCCTCAACCAAATTTCTTTATATATAAAGTTGGCACTAACACAATAAAATTTTTCGTCTGCAAAAAAAAAAACAAAAAAAAAAACAACTTGTTCGCTTTTTATGTTAACGAGAATAGTTCGTGTAAGCTAATTAACCCAGTGGTGTAGCCAAGGGGGGGTTCAAACCCCCCCCCCCCCCCCCCCCGAAATTTTTCAGTTTTGCTTGCGTATATATTCACTGACACATACAAACACACGCACAAACATACATAAAGTATGGTTGAACCCCCCCTCCCTTCCCCCCGAAAAAAATTTCTGGATACGCTACTGAATTAACCATTCTCCTGGCTAATGCTGCATATTTTTTCTCTGATTCAAGAGGTTAGAGATTTTTTTTCATATTTGCCCAACAAACTTTTGGTTGTAGTGGTATGCGGATGCTGATGGATCTTTTTTTTTTTCTGGGCGGCTCAGAGGTGGATGATGGAGACCGCGTGTGGGCCACGTGGCAGGCAGTGCAGCAACTGCCGCGGCCAAACAGAGACACACTCGCCGCGCTTGTGCTGCACCTGCAGAATGTGGCCAGCCATCATGAGACGAAGATGCCCATCAGCAACTTGGCACGTGTCTTTGGACCAACTATTGTGGGATTTTCTGCAAATGACATGACTGCAGTGCCCAACTTGCTGGCAGAGACTGAGCAGCAGGCACAGGTAAAACTCTAAAGGCTTATTACTTTGTCGCAGATCTCTGTAGAAATGTATTGTTATGCAAGTAATGCCTGCTGTGCATGTTTTCTCTCTTGCTTCTGTTTGGCAGCTCTGAATTTGCATCGTGGGATGACAGGGCCTGAAAAAAATGTTTGATCGCGACATTTATTTTCTCATCATTTTATGTGGCAGCACTTATATTGGTCCGTTGCAATAAACTTGCACACAGTTGTTCATTGGCACTTCTGTTTTCTTACCCTCCTTCCAGTTTTCGTGCTGTTTGCAACACAGTAACTCAACACTGCAGTCATGTTCTTTAAAGGTGCAATGTTGCTGTCAGAGGTGCCCAACATGTCCATAAGGCATCCAACTTGTCCACTAATTCGTGTTAAGGGGAGATGCTACTCGAAAAAAAAAAAAAAGTTTCTTTAATCTGTAGCCTAGGGAAGTGAAATTTTTACTGTTTACATAGGTTTTCTTTCTTTTTTGCTGATTTCACATGTTTAATCAGTTTTATAGTAAGTTGCATAGTTTTCATTTTTTACCATGACACTGTGTAAAATACCTATAGCTCTTTTTGGACACACTTCTTCTGCTACTAAACTTTTATAGTTATGAGCCAATAATGGCTCATATTGTTCTACATTAACTGTAGAATGCAAATAACTAACAAGAAAGCTTGTATAGGACATTTTAATGAACAAGGAAAATTGTAATGTAAGAAGTCTTAAAATGCTCGGCCCATACAAATTGCTTACTTTAAGTTCACAGTAATTATATGAGTGATTTCAGGTTTTAAAAGTGATAATTGCACTCTTCACATTTTAAGAATACGTGGGAAAAATTTCATCTCGATCTGGCCATCAGAAGTACACTGTCCAAACTCGAAGTTGCCCAAAAGTGCATCTTGAGAAAAACACATTTTAAATGTAGAAATGAAGGCTCATCTATCTGGCAAAGATGTTTTTTTAAAATGATTCTTCCATCAAGAGAGCTTAGGAATCATGGTTTTTTTTTTTTTTTTTTTTTTTTTTTTTTTTTTTTTTTTTTTTTTTTTTAACTTTAGCATGTGGCTTTGTTGAACTCCTCATGCGAAATGCAGTGGCAAGCTGCCAGGTCACAATTATTACAATTTGATAATTTTTTTTTTTTTGTCATAAAAGTAGAGAAACTAAACTTGTGAAAGCAAGTAAAAACAAAAATGTAATTTTGGAAAAGCTTGCATTTTTCGAGTTGCATTTCCCCTTAAAGAATTTGCTTCTATTGGTCAATCTTATCCTGACGTATTAATAGTAGGGGTGTGCAAATATATTCGAAATTTCAAATATCTTTCGAATAGTGTCTGCTATTCGATTCGCACTGGAATTTTACTATTCGAACTTCCCGAAGACAAATACAGTAAACGTCCAATTGGAAGTGACCCCCCTCAGATTTTCAATATGCTTCACCTCATCACAAACTCTTATTGCGGCAAAGCTGCCTATCGGGCTCCGCTATGGTTGAACTTCCCAAAGACAGTCGATGGTGTAAATACATTAAGACCATAAGGGGGAGACACACATCTTGCAGTGACGGCCATTTTTTTTATAAATATGCTTTATTTTTAATTATACCAAATTAAACTTATGCATTCACATAATAATAATAAAAAGTTAGTTTCACCGCAAGGGTTAAGCAATGAATGTGATAGCAACAAATTGTAATGTTATATGAAGTGAGGCTGGCAGCTAACTCCTTTGGATGCGATCTCGCACAGCTCTACAAAACGCCGGTGTAAGAGAATACAGCCGCTCAAGGCACATATTTCGCACCATCTCTTCGCGTTGAGAGCGCAGCACGTAAAGGGTATACAAGCCGCCCGCTGACGGCTGCCAAGATGGCCAGACAACGCACGCACCAGCGACAACTGCGCTCGTAAAATCAAAGGTCGCAGTTGCTGCTCGAGGGACCCTCCCTCCTTGCGTCTTTTCATGCTCGTTAAAGACGGGTGGGGCGTTTCCTCTCTGCTTGAGCATTCGACAGCCGGTCTTACAGGCAGGGGGATCTTATCACATGCCCCTCCGAGCGACAGAGATGGGCCGGCTCATTTCATCTCCGCTTCAGCCGCGTTCGTTGCCCCCGCTCACGCGCTATTACCCGCGGGTAGAATGTATGATGCGCTGGGTATCTTATCAATTTGGACTTTATACGGGTTATGACGGCGACAGCAAAATCCTGTCGAGACTGCCCATATAATTGCTATCGCAATAATCAGGGGCGTAGCCAGTGAAGGGGGGTCGATAGTGGGGTTCAACTCTTCCCCCCCCCCCCCCCTCTCGAAATTTTTCATTTTGCTTGCGTTTATATACATGCACACATACAAATGTATGTGTGCATACATTTGTATGTGTACATACAAATGTATGCACACATACATTTGGGCGCCTTGACCCCCCCCCCAACTTTTCCAGGGAAGTTCTTGATAAATATGCCTTATGTTGTCATCTCTTTCCAGAAAAATGTCCTTACTGTTTTTTTTTACCATCTGATAACTCGTATTCAAAGGTACTATATCAAAAGGTGCCAAGAAGAGCACTGATTACGTGAGACATCGCTGTTGAAGAGCATTGACACCATGGTCAAAAAAGCTTATTCTAGGCTAACGGACTCATGAGTCTACTCATTCAGTCAGATCGAGCCGTGAGTCTGAGTCTGAGTGAGTCTAGGTGAATAATACTTTGGCGAGTTTGAGTCCGAGTGAGTCCAGCTGAAGAAAATTTTGGTGAGTCTGAGTTCGAGTGAGCCCTAAGTGCAAAATATATCATATGAGTGAGTCTGAGTGAGTGCGACAATTGTCGCCGACCTATGATTATGAGACTCGGACAGTTGCGGGAAGTCATAGGTAAAATACATTTATTGTTCACTTTGCAAGAATGCCTTCCTTTTCTTTCCATTTCTTAGCGCCACCTTTTCAGCACACCCGTTTTCCAAGGAACATGGCGTCCATGACGTAGTGGTTCGTTGTGCGGCCGTAAACGCGCTGCTTAGTTCTCCAAGAAAAATATATACTTGTAATATAACACTAAAATTTACACTGAACAATAGAAATGTCTCTCCTATTCACATTTTTTGTGTGCATGTTTTTCTAAATGCATTAACAATGCAAGTGAGAAAAACCGAAATCAGCCGCAAGCTGCTGTACTACTTGCAGAGCAACACGAATGTGCGGAAGCTCCACCTCTGTAGGCTTTGCTCCAATGAAGATAAGTTGTCGCAGAGTATAACTAATTTGCGAATCACAAGCACTTTGCTATAAAGGCATTTGACTGTATTTCTGCATGGTGCAGGCTTTTGAGACTTGCTGTTTTTGATGCTTTCAGGTGATGGAAGCACTCATGACTGTGCCCGCAGACTATTGGGAACAACTGTTGGATGTGGACACTGATGAGGATATTGGCACCCCCGAGATAAGAGCTGGCAAGTTATATTATCATTAGTGCAAGCTTTCTCATTCGTTAAAAGGACTCTAAGTGAATATATTGGGCAAAAAACTACAAAGTCTACCCTGTGAACGAAACATCTCTCGTTATTTCCTCTGACTGCAGGGACATTTTTGCAGTCCCCCCCTATTTTCAAAAATCGGTCAAGGTGCTGTAATACCTTGTCGACTCAATGTAGCAAAAGTTGGAGAAAAACTCGATTGTGCATTTTCGATGTATGCGATGTTGCTCAAATAGCTGTGAAAAATTCTTTCCAAAAAAAATCTCCACTACTTACCAGCTTAACAGCAGCTTCTACTTACTTTTCGTAAAGCTTTGAAAGAGAAACAAAAATCGCATACGAGAGACTTTAACCAGCTGGGTTTTGTGGCACTGCAGTCTTATTTAGCAGAAAGAAACTGTGTAATCCTGGTCTGTTTTGCGGTCGCACTTGGGCCTAGAAAGGCATCCATTAGTTGCTTGATGCATCGCATGAGCCGATCTTCCCCACCGCTGCACTTAAGAAATTTGCTGTGCTTGCTGCGAAATAAGGTTGTTTCAGCAGATGTCGGCTCCTCTTGAGGTGGTACATCTTTGCTGCCACAGCTTCTGCCGTCCTCTCCGTTTGTGGCCATCTCAACGATCTTGGCGTCCGTAAGTTCTCTCGTCACCGGCACATCCTACTCGCATGGCGCATACTCGCAGGGGTGGAACAGCTGCGCCATTTGCGCCATTGTGCGCCAAACTTGCTTGCCTGCGCCATCCTGCGCCGAACCATCTCTGTTGCGCCAAACTCGTTTATCAGCGCCGTACTGCGCCGTAGCACCCGCATTTTGCGCACCTTGGGGCTAAATTCGGGTGCTACGATAGTTTCTTATACCATCGATAGTTTGATAGTGACTCAACTATCGATAGTATCGATAGTACCATCGATAGTTCCGCATCACTATGCGACTGCCATTAAGCCCTTTGCCTAAAAGCGCGGCTGAAACATCGTGTTTTCGTTTCCATCGAAACTTTTATAGTTTCGGTTTCGTCAAGGCTGTGATCGCTCGAGCAGCAGCTGTGAACTTCGATTCTAAGGGCGTGGTCGTCATCGCTGGTGCACACGCTATCTGAGCAGGCATCAGCTCGAATGACTCGTAAATCGTTCTTTGTGCTGAAGGGCGAAGCAATTAATGTGATAGCAACAAATTGTAATGTTATACAAACTGAAGCTGGCACCTAATGCATTTGGATCCGATCTCCGTAACTCTACAAAACACTGGTGTAAGAGAATACGGCCACGCCAGGCAGAGCAGCACTTTTCGGACAGTCTCCTCGCAATAAGGGCGCAGCACGTAGAAGTGTGTGCGAGCCGCCCGCTGATGGTTGCCGAGCCAGCGCGCGCGCCAGCGATCGCAATCATGAAGTTCACAGTTGCTGCTCGAGCGACCCCCCCCCCCTCGCGTCATTTAGGCGCTTTTTACCGCGGGTAGAACATACGATGCGCGGGGGTGAATTTGGACTTTATACAGGACATGACGGCAACGGTGACGGCAAAAACCCGTCGAGTGTACAATTGATATCGCAACAGTAAGGATTTTGCAAATTTTAGCTTAGTGTTTGAAAAATGCAGCATTGGACAAATGTTGCTTTACAAGTGCTTTGAAACGGGGCTACAGTGCTCTGAACGTTCTCTGACTGCTCCAAACTTGCTCGAAAACGCCTTTCTGGCTGCTCCAAGTCTGCTCCAAAATGTCTTTCTCGATGCTCCAAGGCTGCTACAAAAGGCATTTTTGCCTGCTCCCAGGACTGTTGCCAAACCCATGGACCCTGTTCCACCCCTGCATCTGGAGAAAACTGCAGAAGCGATCCTTTCCCAGCCCATACGTGTTGAGCAAAGTATACCTGGAGGAGATTAAGCCGCAATTCAAATGGTGCCAGGCAGTGGCAACGTATGACCATATACTGTGGGAATGTAGCATGGTGCCGCTGCCGGCGGATATAATGCATGATCCCTCTCTCGAGCACGGGGGGGCCGTGTTGACCAGCTCAGACCCAGTCGTCCAGACAAGGGTCGTGGAGTGGGCCACACAGGTCGCCGTCAACCTTGGGCTGATGGCCATCTAACACGGAATCGTCCGCAGTTGCCTTCTGATGAGATAGTTTTCCCATCCACATTTTATTGCTGAAACAACACGAGAAAGGTGTTTGTTTCCAGCAAATTTATTGAGGAAATTTCCTGAAGCAAGAAAAATGGGTAATGGGAAAGTAGCTGTAAATGTCACCAGTTTTGATTAATAATGTTTTGCTTGTCAGCATTTCTTGTCCAATGTTTGCTGCTGTTAGGCAAAGTCTGCTTGTACAGGGAAATAATCTTTACTTCTTAGTATCCATCCGGTAATAAATGTGTGCTATGGGCAAAATGCATTTAGGCATTCATTTCCGGATGTCTCTGAACAATTGACATTAGGGCAAGTTGGGATTGCTAATGCATTTTGGAATGGGCAGCGTGAAAAATGAGAACACTAGTGATGTGTGGTGTGTAGTACTTCTTCCAGTGTCCTCGTTTTTCGCGCTGTCCATTCTAAAATGCATCTCGATGTCTCATGTACTATATAGAACTGCTTCACAGTGGTGCAGGCAAAGTTAGTGGGACTGAAACGTGTGTTTGAAAATTTCATGCGAATTTTTCCTTTTTTTTTTTAAGGTCTAGCATGTCCTCCAATTGTTCTCTCTTTTTTTTTTTTTTCCTTTGTTAGCGCCAGGAAGCACTTTGCTTGGTCCAATCTATGGTTCTGTTGGTAGAAAGAACTCTCGAACGACACCGAAAAGGTAAGAATTTTGCACCTGGGTGATTCCACGTAAGATCGAACAAGGCATGGCCGGTCGACCTCTTAAATTTATTTCAAAATTTTATATATTGTTGCCTGATGAGTGGAAAGAAGGGATCCGCAATTAGTTTTGCTGGAAAAAAAAAATTTCGAAGCACCGGAGATCAATAATGACGACGAGGTGGAGTGCCACGCTTATCTGCTCTGCGTTTTTTCCCGACTTTGGTGATGAGTTACACAAAATATACTAAAGCTACGTACTTCAAATTTGTTTAGCTAAATACATGCATGCTTTCGCTTGCGTTCAGTTAGTTTTGGTTTCTCTGGGTAGTGTATATATTTTTATAAAAAATCTCAGAATCGACCCAGGAAACGTTTTTTGGCCTACTTTGCAGGTCTTTATTTCAGAAAAGGCGTACGACAGAGCGACGAAAATTCCGCATTACGTTCTCAGCATGCTTATTTATCAAACTGCCAAAGCTTATATTAATATCACTTTTCAGTAAAGATATATGATCGCGCTAACTTCAAGAAAACAACATACAGTGGAAAATTCTGATGACGATTAAAAAAAAAAACCAAAAATATACCCATTTTTTATATTTCTTCAAATTCCCCCGCTTATTGTCTTGCACAGCAGCTTTCATAATCAATAAAAACATGTTGCATAATTTTGTTTCACTTGCAGTTACGACCCGTCGAATAAGGCCCTTGCGCAAGACTGAGCGCACCATGTAGGTCTGAAGATTGTATGACATCTGTGATCGCTTATGGCTTTTCAATTTGGCATCATATTGTATCGAGTAATTACGTCTCAACGCTGGAAATTAACTGTGAGAGACACGGTAGTGAATGATTAGAAATCAGTGTTGTACGCGTGAGGTTCCTTATGCGCTGCGGCATCAAGGTGTGATGGTAACTGTGCGAAAATTTCGTTTCTTTAAAAGTGAGCTTCTTGTGCTTCGAAAGGTAGTCCGCACAATACTCTCGCTCAGAGCTATACTTTGCCTCCATAAGACGCACAGGAGCAGAGCAAAGCGCAAGCAAGACTGTCGGAGTCGAATGAAGTGTGAGAAGCGGACCGTGCACACGGCCAGTACACGCAGTCTGCTGCAGTCATCTGAGATAGGCAGGCGCATCCGGTTACCTATAGTGTTGTGTTTGTTCTCTTTTGATTTGGTCGCTGGAGTGCCAAGTTTATGCTTTCCACTGAGATCAGTTGGCGCAGCGCAGTTTCTCTGGCGAAAGCAGCTTTCGTCCGTACGCGTGAAGCCAGCTCTAGCAGCTTCCCGACAGAGTTTTCATGGTGCTTCCACATCAGCACCAGTGAGGAAACGCAGTCAAATTTCAACTTCTACGTCGACGCAGTGAAGTGTTTCCTGTGCGGGCGCCGAATGCGGCCGGGAAACTCGAGCTACAGACATCGAGTCTGTGACCTTGGCCGATCGCCTCTGTTTACGCGCCAATCCCAACAGCCGTGTCCAAGTTATGTCGGTCACCTCGGAACGCTTTTGTTTAAATATACAAGTTCGTATTGTAGACGTGCTTTTGTTTGCACATCGCGCAAACAATGTCTGCCACGTCTGCACTTCTATCTCCACCGTGTTAACAGCACGTCGCTGCTATGTGAGCAAAGGGCGGATAAAATAGCGACGCTCCAATGCACATGCGTTGAAGTTACCCCCCAGCTGTATCGCGATCTATCCGTCTGAGGACACGAAAACGAGAACTTGCTGCACTGTAACACTCTGGACTGTGCGCACGCGCCTGCTCGGTAACCCCGCACTCATGGCCACTCCCGTGACCAAATCATTTCGAAATTGGCGTCCTCAGTGCATCCGACAGCTATTTCAGTGCTGCTTGCCTTTTAAGAAACTGAAGTATAGGCCTGCATTCTATACACTTAGCGTGTGGGAAGTCCGATCTACCATTGCCTACCCTTGCGCAACGGCCTTATTCGACTGGCCATAAATGCAAGTGAAACAAAATTATGCAACATGTTTTTATTGATTGTGAAAGCTGATGTGCAAAGAATAAGTGGGGAAATTTCAAGAAATATAAAAAATGAAGTTTTTTTTTTAATCGTCGTCAGAATTTTCCACTGTATGTTGTTTTCTTGAAGTTAGCGCGATCGTATATCTTTACTGAAAAGTGATATTAATATAAGCTTTGGCAGTTTGATAAATAAGCATGCTGAGAACATAATGCGGAATTTTCGTCGCTCTGTCGTACGCCTTTTCTGAAATAAAGACCTGCAAAGTAGGCCAAAAAAACGTTTCCTGGGTCGATTTTGAGATTTTTTATAAAAATATATACACTACCCAGAGAAACCAAAAATAACTGAACACAAGCGAAAGCATGCATATATTTAGCTAAACAAATTTGAAGTACGTAGCTTTAGTATATTTTGTGTAACTCATCACCAAAGTCGGGAAAAACTGCAGAGCAGATACCGTATATACTCGCGTAATGAACCCACCTTTTTTTTTCAGAAAAGTTGACGCCAATTTGGGGGGAGGGTTCATTACGCGGGAAAAAAAAATCGCGGGAGTTATAAGAGCAGAAATTTTGCGTGAAATTATTAAGAAACTCGCTGTGAAACCGCTGCCGGCCTTGAAGTCAGTGGAAGGAATGAATTGACTGCGGAGCCTCTTAACATATTCGAGAACTTCGCTCTCCACAACGAGAAACTTTCCTTGTTTTGGCCCACGAAATGCGCGACGATCCCTCTTTTTGTAGCCCGTAGCTCTTCCTCTTGTTTTATCCAGTAACGAACGCACACGGATCGACGCTGAAGTGTCGTCCAGTCGCTCCGTTCTCATGCTCCAGCGCATGTTTCACCAACTTTTAAGTTTAAAGCCGGCCATGCAGCTAGCGTACCGGCCCAACGTGCCGTACGCAGCAGGCGTCCAACGAAATTCACCCAGGTTCACCGCGAGAACCCGACAACTAGGGCGCCTCGATGGCAGCGTTCCTTCGTTACTTCGTACGCTTTACGTAGTACGTACGCTGGCATAGAGGCGCCCTACTGACAACCAAAACGCAGCGTTGGATGGCGGCACAAGCACGTCTACGGGTGGGCAGGTGCACGTCGCGCCGTCGGCGCGGTTGCGCGGGAGTTGCGCTTTGTTTTATGCTTTGTTTTTGTGCCGCTGTGCTTTCGTGGCGCTATCAGCAAGGAGGTTTCTTCTGCGTTCGACAGATGGCGCTCCGCCGCAAAAGGCGCGACTTTTAAATTTTGATTCACGTCGTTCGCGCTCGCGCTGCTCGCAACTGTTTAGCATGCTTGTTAAAATAGGTTTGAACTTCTATTGCGTGGTTGTTTTGTGATATAATGGCCTGATTTAACGTCGTTTCGACCGTCAACGGCACTGGCTATCATTCCGAAATAAAATGAACAGATACATACCTTAAAAAATTGATTTTTATTTTTCAAGGACGAAAGTGGGGGGGTGGGTTCATTATGCGAGTGGGTTCATTATGCGAGTATATACGGTAAGCGTGGCACTCCACCTCGTCGTCATTATTGATTTCCGGTGCTTCAAAATTTTTTTTTTTTTCAGCAAAACCAATTGCGGATCTCTTCTTTCCACTCATCAGGCAACAATATATAAAATTTTGAAATAAATTTAAGAGGTCGACCGGCCATGCTTTGTTCGATCTTACGTGGAATCACCCACCTATTATATTGCGTGTTTGTATTTGACTTCACTTAGATTCAAGATCCCAGTTGTTTGTGAAACTGCGCATTTTAAAAATTCTACTTTACATGCTGATATGCCATAGTTTCTCACAGTGTCGCCTAGAGGGAAATCTAATGCCCCAGTCAGTTTCATAATGTATGCTGTGCCTCTCTGGGAACAATGGGCACCTGGCCACGAACTGTGTCAAACTGCGGTGGTATTTCTTGTCTGAAGACCTTCTTTCGCACGTGGCAATCAATATTAGTGTGTGAGGCTTGTGTGCAGGTCCCTTGATAGGGTCCTGAGCATTTGCGTTTAATAAACATTCTGTTCTTTGGGTAAAGTAAGTAGCTGTGAATATTTTGGCCAAGTTTAGTTACAAGAAGTGCATAGAGCTAAGCGGTGCTCCATCCACTGCTCAAACGTTTGTCCCTTTTTAATTTTTCACTCTATACTGTCACTTTCAGTATGACTTTCAGTAGACTTTCAGTATGACTTTCAGTAGAAAAAAACTGTTACAGTACTTCATGGTGAATTTTTATGCCTGTAATGCTGCATTGGCATGAGTGAAAAGTGGAACTAAGGGAATTGATTTTTAATAAGTCACGTGAGAAGTTTTCTTCTATTGCATTCCACTTTTAGAGATTATAAAATTTCTTGAAAATTTAGCCTTCATTCATAATCATGTGGCACAAATTAAGCGTTTCAGAAAAGTCAACCACAATCTTTGGCTTCATTTTTGGTTAGCCTTGCATGGTTGTAGTAGCAAGGTCGACAACTGGGCTAGTTGGTATGGTTCCATTTAAAGCAGTATAACCGACAGGACAAGATGAGGACAAGTGGACACGACAAACGCTTGCTCCCACGTGGCGGCAATTGCGCAGTTCGTCTGGGTCACTTCTTTTTATGTTTTCTTTTTATGCTTCTAATAAACCTGCCAGTTGCGAGTAAGCGTTTGTTGTGTCGACTTCTTGTCCTAATCTTGTCCTGTCGATTACGCTGCTTTAAATAATATGGTTGTAGTACTACAAGGAAGGGGCCAGGACCCTGAAGGAAGAAGGAATGTCTGTAAAAAAAACTTATTGCTTTGAATGCCCTGGCTAAGCACTGTGCACCTGCATACTGTGGAGGAGCACACTGGGACACATGATTGCCAGGGAGAAAATGCATACTCGTCTGGAGTCATTGCTCATCCAACCCACGCCAAGCACTCTTAATTGCAGCAAGCAGTCGCAGGGTGTCTACCAACCTGGAAAAGTCAGGGAATTGGGACCCTTCTGGAAAAGTCAGGGAATTTCTGAAAAACCTGGCCAGGTCATGGAAACTGACGGCAGTCTGTGCGACCGTCACGAAAATAATCATTACCATTGATCAAAGCTTAAAAAGTTGCTCCTTCGGTTGCAACCACAGTGAACAGCTAGAAGAGGCGTGAAAAAAAAAAGGCTGTGCATTACTGTTGCTTCTTAGTGTAAACGCGAAAGGATACACCTATCAAAAGAACACAAAGCTTACTGACGTTTCAGCACCCCATACGGGAGTTGGGGTGCCGAAAATATTAAGCAGGCAAAAATACTTCAACTTTCGATGTACGGCCCGAAAGTCAATTTGAAGTTGTTGAAGTCTTTGAAGGAAGAGTTTTCTGCATCTGATGAAAATCAAAATATTTTGGATATAGGGAGCTGTGGATTGCACGTTGCAAGTGGTGTCTTTGAAACAGGCCCCAATGTCACAAAGTGGAACGTATTTCTGAGAAGCATATACAACCTTTTCAAGAATGTCCCTGCATGCTGAGCGGACTATGCCAACCTCACCGGAAGTACACTGTTTCCTCTGAAGTTTTGTTCAGTGCACTGGCTGGACAATAGCAAGGCTATTGCTTGGGCACAGCAAGTCCTCCCAAATGTGGTCAAATATATGTTGTCCACACCAAGAGAGGAAGGAAAGCTCCAATCTGTGGCAGCGATGTTCATGTTGAGATGGCTGTGGCAGACCACATGCTGCCAGTAAAGCTGGCCTTTATGCTCTGTTTCAGAGAAATTGGAGCCATTTTTGTTGGAGTTTCAGACAGAGAAGCCCATGCTGCCTTTTCTTGCAACAGCACTGGATGGCCTGTTGTGGTCACTGATGGGACGAATCTTGCTAAAGGAAAAGCTGGATGCTGCAGACATATCCTCTAAACTGATGAAAATTGACCTGGAAAACCCGAACAACATCCTTCGTAAAGCTGCCTTCGACAGGCCTTGCTGCCAAAAGTGAACTTCGAAAGATCACTAAACCATCACACACTGCGGTTGTTAAGTGTCAAAAAAAGAATGCATCTCATTCATTAAGGCCTGTTCAGCAAAGATAATCGAAAGATCACCTCTGAAGTACAAGTTGACGAGGGGGCCACTTGCTTAAACCCAGCAGTTTGTGCCGCTTTTGTGGAAGCTGGCCAAAAGAAACTGAACATTGCACTGCAAGTGCTTATAGAGCACGGGCACCTTACAGGCCTACAGGCAGAGAGGGCAAGTCGATCGTGTGTACAAGTGTGCTCGAATAGCACTGCACAAGTGTGTTTGCAAAACTTCGATCGCACAAGAGAGCGCTTGGAAGCATTGTGGGTGGAACTCTGTTCAAGTTCTCATAAAGACCTACTGCTGTTTGTGAAGACGGTGCTTTGTCTCTCACATGGGAATTCTTCAGTGGAGCAGGGATTTTCGGTAAATAAAGAATGTCTAGTGGAAAATATTGAGGAGGAGTCACTTGTAGCACTAAGGTTAGTGGACGATGAGGTGTCTGCAGCAGGTGGTGTCGCAAAAGTTGACGTCACAGACAAGGTGATTGACATGGTTTGAAGTGCCAACATCAGATGGAAAGACTGCTTGGAGAGGAAAAAGAAGGTAACGGTTGGACTGATCAGATGCTGAAAGGAAGAAGAGGAGGACTGTGGCTCTTGTGAAGGAGCTTGAATCAAATAAACAAAATCTGATGAAAGACGCGCAGCTTCAGGTCTCCAAGCTGCAGCAAGAGATTGAATCTTTGAAGCAGTAAAACTATTGCTGATGCATATAAACAAGCTTTTCTGTTTGTAGGTACAGTTACTGGGTATTTTAATATTTTATTCACTGTAAAGGATGCGTTCAGCCAAGGGAATGTAATAAAGCGTCACGGTTTGCATTTTATATGAGCGCCTGATATTTTTTTTTTACCACTCGAGGGTTTTAACCAGTGCACAGAGTTTTCGAAGCAGACGTAATGGTCATGGAATTTGCTTTTAATCATCATGGGAAAACCTTGAAAAGTCAGGGAATTTAGAAAAATTTAATTGGTAGACACCCTGAGTCGTGTCATGTGCCACACTAAGAAAGGTTGCTCTACGCTGGTTTTTTTACTCGCGGTGAAAGACTTCTGTGGAGTAGTCGAAGCATTAAGTCTTAAATCCTTCCATATGTTGTCGTGGTTCTTTCCTTTTACTGCTTGTCATCCTGATCAGATGGGCTTGTCATACTCTCAACTTAATTGAAGAACTGTTCACAAAAGTGTAATGTGGTTCCAAATATGACTGAAGGATTGCTTTAAAAAAAAAAAGGAAATGTGGAAGAATGTATTACGTGTGATATGTTAGTCTCTCAGAAACTTATCAATAATCACACATTTATGGTTGCATATATTTTAGTTTTTGTGCATATTTTAATTTTTGGCTTAGCCAGGGAAGTCTCCTGTATTTGTGCAAATGTGGACTTAAAGTGTAAATTGAACATTTTTGGTTTAGTACATTTCTCATCACTTTTTTTTTTTTTTCCAAAATGTGTGAATGAGGATCTATTGTACATACTAGTCATTTTTAAAACTTGACGAATGCATTTTTGGAAGCTTTGAAAAATTTTTAAAGAAACCTTGCGGAAATACTAGCGGACTGAAAGCTAGATTACAATCCATGGTGTTTGTAAAGGATAGTCCTCTTCATGCTTACTTTGTTGCAAGCTTGAAGTAGTTACACGCAACTAATACTTTATTGTAAACCTAGTGTGTAGCTCTTGATTACTTGAACAGTTTTATTCTAGAATCAATGAGGAAGTATGCATTCTGCAGGGCTACATTTATTTATTTTTTTTATTCAAAAGAGAGAGAGTAGTTGTGGAGTTAGCATAGTGCCATTTCTCACAAAAAGGCCATAGCTGCATGCTATATACACAGTCATACTGAGAGCACACCACTATTTGTGGCAATCCTGATAGTGACCTTCCTCTGGGTGCATAAGCAGCTAGCGCTCTCTAAAAAGAGAAAAAAAATTTAAATCTGATATTGCAAAGTCGAATGATGTACCAAACTGAGTGTTTTCATCTTGGGTGCGTGGTATTCAGTCTTTTTTTTTTTTCTTTTCTTTTTTTTGTATTCAAGACCAACGCCATCTAGTTGCAGCAGACTTGCTAGTAGCGCAAGTGCCAAAAACCAGAGGAATCTCGCCAAAGGGTTAGTGTGACTTGTCCTGTCTGTGTGATTTTCTTTCTCTTCATTGTCTTGCATGCATATTTTTTTGGTCAATGTGCTGTGGAGCAAAAACTGAAACAGACATCTTGTACAAAAGAATGCCTTTACATTTTCTCATTGTGGGTTCTTTCAATTAGTAAACCATCGTGCATCTTAGGGCAGCTGTAAAATTGCTGTTAGTATCGATAAAAGTATTATAATTCATGCACCCAAGTGGGTGCAGTTTCTGGAAATGTTCATTCTCTTTACTATCTGTTGGAGCTACAGTTGTTGAGCTTGAGATAACAAAACCGCATGTTTTTGTTAAGACAATTATGCACACAAGAATAAAACTTCAGAATATCACATTCCAGTTGTGGAGTGTGAAATAAGCTTGTCACAAAATTGCATCTTAGCATAGAAAAAAACTAATGTATGCTTCTGCTATCTACACTTTCCACTTTCTCTATATTCTTGGCCTGTTGTCACACCCACTTCCCCTCTTTCATCTGGTCACAGAACTCTTTAGATCCCTGTATGTGCTTATGGTTGCATGAAAGAAACAGCAGTTATCAATTGAGGTGTATGGCTGACAGCAAATGTGTGTGAGGAAAATTCTTATGCAGCATTTTTAACATAATCAAGTCAGTTAATTCATTTAGATCAAATGGCAGTGGTGGTGCTTGCTGTACAAAAGGAAGATCCAGTGCACAAATATTATATAAACTGGTACTAAACAACAGTTTTAATCTGGCAAAAAAAAAAAATGTAATGAATGCTTTGCCTCATATCCAACATTGATCATTTGGGAAGATTTGATGAAGCAGCACACAGATACAATCACACACACATAAAATGATGCAAAACAGCGCTTGTATTTTGCATCAATTTTTGTGTGCGTGATTTGTCTTTTTGTGCATTGCATCATCAAATATCATGGTTCACCAACTAGCCCATCAGTACTAATCTTTTCCCTGATATGTAGTCTGTGTTCATGTATGCATGCTTGTATGTTTCAATGTGTGACAATAGTCTTTGTTGTTTTTGTAACTGTCAAGTAAGTTAGTGTTTAGTATTCAGCCTATGGCTCCTTTTGCAAGTGTATGGTACCATTTTATTTATGCTCCACTTTGCTAATTATGTTCAAGAACATGGTACTTAGTCCATGCATGATAATTATTGTGGCTCATTTTCTTCTATGACTTGTCATGTGATGATAAATCTGAAGTGACCATGGTATCATGTGTATTCTTTTTCTGACACACCTAGGTAACTGCACTTGTTGCCAACTGAAGCTGTGAATACTGGTCACTGTATTGAAATGCAGCAAAAAGATTTGGTATTCAGTGTTCTCACCTGCTGCTTTTAGAGTAGGTTATCACAGCAAAAAAGTGTGTGTGTGTGTGTGTGTGTGTGTGTGTGTGTGTGTGTGTGTGTGTGTGTGTGTGTGTGTGTGTGTTTGTGTGTGAGAGAGAGAGAGCGCCGACACATGTACTATAGGGGTACAGCATCAAAGTACAAAAAAATTGGAGGCAGTTCATCTAAGTGGCCCTTCTGTTTAATAAGCTATTTGTGGTTACAGAGATATCATTGAAATTGAAGGCTCCTATTCTGTTTACTCTGCATTGTGGGAAACATTGCTGCATAGCAACAACATTATATGTAAACGCCATTTTAGAATTCTGAAAGTTTATAATGCCCACTGGAACAGCACTGAATATACTTTCCAAGCTCTGCAAGCACATAATTTTCTAGGCCACTAGATTATTGAAAGCACTTCTGATGCTTGTTGAAACAAAATTGCAGTCCACATTCAGTAGGTTTTTTTTTTCTCTACATTTTAAAACCATATACAAGAGGGTACCCAGAAGTAACCAAACCGGCCTTGTGTTGGGCGGAGCTACCGTGGTATGCAGTTCTCCCACTAGGCAAGCATCATGCTACACTTTTCGAGTTCATTTTATCTGGTGGATTCTTCCAGAAAGCTTTTTGTTTGGGTATAGTGATTTTTGTGAAAGCAGTTTCTCGCACTTAGCATTTCTTTCATGATGGCCGATTGAACAGAAGGCGGCTGTGAAATTTTGTTCCGTGGTCCAGCAAAATTACTGAGCAACTATTGTGATATTAAACACTGTTTACAAGGAAAACCATATGGGCTTGAGTGATTTTTCTCTTTTAAAAAGTGGGAAATGTCACTTCCTGAGAAATGTTGTTCTGGACATCCGTCAACTTCAAGAGTGGACGAAAATATCAAAAAAAAATTTTTGGCACTTGTTCTTGAAGACCGACGACGGACCACTAAAGAGTTGCATAAGTTATCTCGTATAGCTTGGAGCTTGTTCAGCAAATTTTAAGGTTTGATGATTAGAAGGGTCGTTTAGAAATTTCTGCCTCTAATTTCGGCAAACGAGCAATCAGCACATTGAGCGAACAAAGGCAGTGCTTTGAAAGAACAGCTCTGAAGCTACCCAGACTTTTTCTCCAAGGTTGTTACTCGTGACTAGTCATAGCTATTCTTACCACCATGAAAAAAAAATTTGATATCTGCTCACTGTTCACTTAAAGCAGCCATTGCAAAAAATGTCGGGTCTGTGAAACTGTTTTCAACAAAAAAAAATCTCTGTACCCCGAGAAAAGCTTCATGGGAGAATCCACTGGTTACAATGAATGCGAGAGGTGTGGTACGATGCTCGCCTAGCGGGAGAATTGCATACTACAGCAGGTCTGCCCAACACAGCGCCAGTCCGGTTACTTTTGGGTACCCCCTCGTATGTGCCAGCTATCGGTGAAATTTTGTTATTCAGTCAACCAAGTGCAGGTGTGCATGTTTTGCATGAACAAGCTAGATAATTGGGCACTTTTAATTGGCTTCATTTCATTGTACCACTTCCATGGCTACATTCCTTCTTTCATCAAGTGGCAGTGATGCATTGACATTGACTGGTTTCTTTCCTCCAACCTTCAGGAGTTCAACAGGGCCAAAGAAGATAAATTTTTATTCACCCATCATGAAATGACCTGGGCACCCCAGAAGCCTGCATTTTTATTTGCTCCATGTGAAGTGACCCCGGCACCCTCCAGTGCCCGCATTATTGACTGTGTATAATGACCAATGCTGTGAATCCCTGGCTTTGTTTCACATGCAACATAGCATCAACCATTTTGTCCACATTATTAAGCTCTTAATGGAACTAGGTTGTGCCTTTTTTACATTTGCTTTCTTCGGTGTGATATTATTTTAGCAATGCTCAATTTAATGCTTTATCAATTACTGCGAAAAGGCTGTAAGTGCATTGTGTTGCCATGTATTAGCATAATGAGCATGCTGCTGAAGGAAAGGCGCCACTATTGAATTTTGATTTGCATGACATTGTCTGTAGAGTTGGATAACACAACAGCTGTGTTATTGCATGGCTTATGTTTGTATTCCAATTTTAAAATCTAGCACTGTCAGGACATTTCATGCGCAACTACTTTATATTACTTAATATGTACTGATGGTGAGCCATGATTTTTGAAGAAGCAGCGCACAAAAGAACACAAATACACACAACACACTTGTGTTTGCGTCTTTTTATGTGTGCGTATTTGTGTCCTTTTGTGCGCTGCTTCTTCGAAAATACTTTATATTAATTGTGAGGGTAATTTACGTCAATCCATGCACTAGATTTATGCAAGTTTTTAGCTCTGCACCAATTTAGCCACTGTTCGAATGATTGAAAGCATTAGTATTGATTTTTATGCACATGTTTTGATCACCAAGGCCTTTGTTTGAAAGAATTCATTTCATTTTCCATTCTTTTCATCACATCAGTGATGTGATAGCTGCGCCAATTGCACCAAACTGCGCCAAAAGGTGAAACCTGCTACATCCTGCTACATCTTGGCAAAAATTTCATTATTTGCACCAAGCATGCGCCAAGACTTCATTTTTGCATTCTTTTGGTGAGAAACATGACGGCAGGCGCGCGAAATCCATAGGTTACTGCTGTAATATCGAGTGGTCTTCGCTGTGAACAGGAAAGTGCTATATAGTTGACTTTGTTGTGCGCCAGCCTTCCAAACAGTTTCAACTCTCCCACATTGCGAAACTTACTGTGTTATATTTCAACTCGCCCATGCTGCAAAACTTGCGGCGTTAGTTTTCTATTACAACTAGACCATACTGGGAGATAACATTATTGAGTTCAATAAAGTAGTTTCTAGCTTGTGGGTACACTCAGAGAAAAGTAATAATGACCTGGTTGTTCTTGAACGGCAGTCTTACTTGACTGACTGTAGTGATTACAGTAATTCAGTACGTGTATGTAGAACAGACCGTTTATTTAATTTGTTTTTTAATTCGTAATGCTATTTGTTCTAGTTCACTTTTAAAATATTTCATACAGGGTGTCTTAGTTTTAAGGCCATACAATGGGCAGATTTTACCAAGAATACCACGTGCTATACAGTGACTCTTACTTCGCTGAGAAGGCATGGTGTCCCAGTATTACAGCATATCTTGGGGCTGGGCTTCTCGACCTCGGCAACTGTACATGTCAAAGCTTGTCAAATATAACCTCTTCAATGCCTGTGACCCCAATTAGGGTCATTTCTTCGAGCAAGCGCAGTTAATCCTGAAGCAAATATTTTTTACCTTCAACTTGAATTTCTCGCGTGGAAGGCATTACTTTTCTTAAGCTCAGCGAGATGGCGCTCCATGTCAAGCATCTGTGACGCACAGTGGGTTTGAAAATGGAGTTTCCCAGAAACGTCAACTTTTTCGTCTTCGCGGCGCGCAAATAAAATTTTCCGTTGTTTATTTTTGCCCAGTATGTGTTGCAGTACTGCTGAATGGTCTCCAATGAAGTTGTAATCAATTTCTATGCATAACCTGTGTTGTAAATTTCAGTTAACAGCTGTGTAAATTAATTAAATTCTAGTTAATTAAACTTAGTTTGTAAAAATTAAATTTTGCCAGCTTTTTTTTCATTGTTCATCTGAAATATATTTTTTTTTCTTGTACGCTCAAGACCACAATAAAGAAGTTTGAAAATAAATTGACCTGGAATTGCCTTCTTGGGTCTGAGGAGGATAAATACAAACTCTACCTCCTCCATCACTGTAAATTTTGTCGAGCACACATGAAATAATGGAAACGAAGGACCAGTTACTAAACCCTGTTCCTTATTAACCACCTATTAACCACGACCTAACGACTCTGTACATAAAGCACGACAGCAGACACTTCTCTACACAATAAAGGACTAGGCTGTACAAAAGGCACATACATAGTGACTTTTTTTTTTTGAAAAGGAAATAGAATGCATGAAAAATCGTCACAGATTGTGCTTTCAGTAATAATGCATCGGGGAGAGCCAAAGTCGTTTACAAGTACCAGGCGAATTCCTGGGAAGTGTTCGGTGGCTTGAGCTGACTTGGGGATGTCTGCAGAAAAGCGAAAAGCAGTGTCCTAATTTTATGTTTAGGAGTACTCCAAATGTACATGCATGCTTGCGTGCATAAATGCATTTTCTTTGACTTGTCGTGCAACAGCTTCGGCTTAGAGACAAATGTTTGTGGCCGAAAATGTGTGGCCAGTAACTGCTCCAAACGGTTATGCTGCTCCAAAGCGAGATTTTAGTTGCTCCAGAAGCTGTGCCAGAATGTCTTTTGTCAATCACATGACTGTCACATGTAGCAACACATGTTCATAATGCTGAACAATTAAATGAATCATCTCAAAACATAATCTCCAGTCTGTCAACATCGGTGCAAGAAACTAACTACTTGTGTTATCGGAGTATCCAATAAAAATTTCATTTCCTTCGGAGTGGAATGTTCTGTCAATTTTTTAGCTTTCTCACTTTTTCGTAAGTATCCTCTTGAGCTCCATGATCATTCTATCTTGAAGCGAATTGCAGAAAGAAAGATTTCCGACTCTTGTTGTTCTTTTCTAATAAACATGGCAACTAATAAATGGTAATGTAAAGTTCTGTGAATAAAAGAAAGTACAAAACTTTTTTCACATTTACATGCTACTGATCTGGTGCCATTTGAGTTGCATGTGCAATTTTCTTCTTCCACTTCAAATGTTTTGGGGGGAAATGTTTTTCTGTCTTGGTAATATTGTAGTTTCTTTTTGAGAGATCGGAGATAAAGTGCACTGGTCAGTACACAGTGGGTGTAGGATTACCCAGGTCTGATATTTATTCATTTTATAAAGGGAATGGAATGCTTCAAGGCTTATATTTGTTGCAACAAGGATATCTAGGTTGTGTTGTTCGATTGCATAACCTCATATAGAACAGAGCCATTAACTACAATATTGTTTCTCAGTAGAGCAAAAGCTGGTATCGAAGGCTCCAGTCATCCTCCTCACCCAAAGCCACCACTGTGAGAGAAAGGTGGGCGTGTACTTCAGGAGTGTAGTGCCACAGCACCATCTAAACCTTTGGATGCCCCTGAGCTGTTGCAGGGCAGTACATGCATTTTGGAGCTGGAGTTCGGATGTAAACGTACCCTGGGCTTGGTTGCATGACAGCATTCGCCTTTTGTAGCAGCAATGAAAGGCTGACCACCACAAAAATGATAGAAAAGCCAAAAAGAGTAGGACCTTCTCCCACATCACGTACGTATTAAAATGCCTGTAAAACACAAAAATGCTTTATGAGGTAACTCTCAGTCCAATGGTCAACCTAATTTGTCCCATTTTAGATAAAAAGTTCGAATATAATGACTGTTGGTAAGAAAGTTTCGATTTAGGCCGGGAACTTTGTGAAAAGTTCTGAAAATAGAAATGACTAATAAATTCATCACTGCACCAAAAAGGGTACAATCTGCATTTCTGTAATAGCATCCACCGAAGCATCTAAAGCAGAAAAATTTGTTACAATCCATAGCTTGCATGATTTCGTGGTAACTTTTGCAAAAGTCCTACTGTTATATTAGTGGTATTGTACCACTAAATGTGGAGGTGTGTATAGTGCAGCAGTTGATATACATTATTATTACAGAGTTATAAACATCAGTTTTGTTTTTTTTTTAATCTTTCTTATCTCCTTAAGGCACAATGTCCGCATATGGGGATGAAACTTAATTTGCCAATTCATTGTACTAGTGGACAAGACAGCAAAGTGCATTTTGCATAGGATGAATTGAACCTTCTGCATAACCAGTGTTTCCTTAACCTAAATGTGCTGCGTACAACTGCAGCTGACCACTTTGGTGAAGGCACTACAAGGTTCGACAGCTCGGTCGACGTGCCATGTCCGAAGACCAATGTCAAAAGTATTGCTTTTCTTTGCTCAAATTTAATACAACAAAAAACAAATTGTGTATACATTTTGAGCCTACGATATGATTATTTTATGTGAAAATGCAACATGGCTGACTGCTGAATAATTAAACATTTAATTACACATAAATTAGGATTAATTACTAAACCTAGCACAATACAACATAATAGTTTAATGCAGTAAAACATAACTCAAGGAAGCATTTTCATTTAGGTGCAAAAAGTCTCGTCAAATGTGGTGCAGTGACTGCTGAGAAAAATTTTCTCCACCATTCTCATGTACGTACTTGGATAGGAGCACCCCATGCTTAGGTACGCAGCAATACAACAAGAGTGAGAAACAAGAAAGGAAGCAGATAATTTGCTACAGTGAACTGGCAGAAAGGGTGTGAAGTATCAAAAAAGAAAGCCAAACTGGCAGATTTTTGTATTGACGCATTCATCAAATAGCAGACACCACCGCAAGCATGCAGCAGCCAACCTTTATGCAGGTTAGACAGAAAGGGCAGTGCAATGTATGAGATTATAAAAGCACTGTTGAGAAAAATGGGTTAAGTTGATCGACTGCCAATCTACAATGCCGAGAAATTCAGTTTTGTCATCGGAGTTGGCTCAATACAGGGCTGGGCAGTATCGAAGATACATGTATCTTAGATACTCTTTGGGTATCTTGTATCTGTATCGCGATACATCTCGTAAGACGAGTATCTGTATCTGTATTTCCGATACATTCGATAATGTATCGTGTATCTTAAGATACAAGATACTGCTATCGCAACACTACCGTAGGAAAGAATAATCGCTGACTGAACTCCGCTTCTCAGCTACTGGTGCCGCTAAGCCACCTGAATAAAACTAAGGGCAGTGACATATATTTTTATCTTTCCGCCGTAATCTACCAGTGAGGGCAGGCGATGAGGTGTACGCGTCCCTTGTGGTGAGGCAGCTGGAGCAATATGACAGCGCTTGCGCAGTCTCGACAGAAACAAGCGCGCGAACGTATAGACGTTTGCGAGCTTGCGCACGTGTGTTTTCTTTTCTCGATTTTTTCCCTTTTAATTTGTGCCCATAACACTTACTCTTAGACACTTACCAGAGCCGCGTACCGCAATGTGTGCGGCGATGAGCATAAAAATTCTGATGCCGCCCTCGTACGCGGTACTTCGTTACGAATTTTCAATCACGAGGTTGCTTTGCAATTCGTGGCTTTCACACATAAGCGATTTAAAGGATATTGCGGATGTATAAATTACACGCGGTTGACTTATGTGCAAATAAGATTCTAACTATAGCACCACCGGTACCGATGCTAGCGTTTACCTACCAGACGATATCATGGCGTACCATATCGGTTTCTTGTTGCTATTTCTATTCCAATAGCTCTTGAAATCATAATATGAATCTCAGCACAAGCGCTTTCTTAGTTATGCTTCTCTTGCATCCCATATATTATCTAGGGCTCTGAAATGTTTTAGATGCGAAGCATCTTATGCTCGGGGCTATGTCCGTCCCTCCCGCGTCCCCGGCCGTCCGCTGTCCCGCATCCGGCCACTTTCATGAAGTAGGGAAGCACCCATTACGCGAACCAGAACACTAGTAATATGAAGGCCGTCAACCACTACCACAGTCATCAGAGTCATGGCCGAGAGCACAGAGAGGCTGCTTAGCAATGGCTAGGCAGGTGGTGTCTGTTGCCCGCGGGTTGACCCCATTCCTTGATCTTGCTTGCACGTGTTTGGAGGGGGGCTTAGTCCGTCCCGCGTCCCACACCACCACAGCGCATGCGCGTCCCCTCCCCCCTCTCTCTCCTACGCTCACCCCCTTTCTCTCCTCTAGGAATCCTCTACTCTACGGAGCGGCCCCCCGCATCCCACAGCGCATGCGCGTCCCCTCCCCTATCCTCTCCTACGCTCACCCCTTTTCTCTACTCTAGGAATAATCTACTCTACGGAGCGGTGCCCGCGTCCCACATCCACACAGCGCATGCGCGTCCTCTCCCCCCTCTCTCCTCTAGGAATCCTCGATCTTCTCTATACGGAGCGGGAGCTCCGGCGTCCCACATCCCCACAGTGCATGCGCGTCCTCTCCCTCTCTCTCCTCTAGGAATCCTCTACTCTACGGAGCGGCTCCCGCGTGTCACCCCCACAGCGCATGCACGTCCCCTCCCCCCTCTTCTCCTACGGTCCCCCCCCGTCCTCTCCTCTAGGAATCCTCTACGGAGCGGCGCGCACGACAGGTAGTGTGACAGCTGCATACTCCGCTGGGGGCGCCACGGTAGTTCCGCGGTATGAAAATGACGGAGCGCGCGCGCCTCATTCTCTCTAAAGTCTCTACATAAACTAAAGTAGCGCCAACCGCGCCCCTTCGCCTCTGCCTCCTCTCCCAGAAGCTGCAGCAGCGCCTCTATGGTGTCCGCCAGGAAACTGCTGAAAGCACGGCCGGCCGTGGCGAAAGGCATACCCTTTCACAGACATACCCTCTCCCGGCGCGCGGGAGAGGGTATGCACAGAGGACGGACAAGATTGCACTACCAAGCATATGGGAGAGGAGGAGCCTGCGCATTGACACGCTACTCTAGTTATTTTAGGGACTTTAATTCTCTCTCCTGTGCAGCGCCGCGATGAGCACCCGGACCGCTGCCGTAAAATGATAGCGGCGAAGTTCCTCCGGCTCAAGCTAATTATCTCCCCGCTGCTTCGCATCCACACATGGTTCCCTTTAGCGGGAGATGGGGAATTTTTTTTTTTTTCGGTCTGCTGACGGCAGTATGTCCTTTCTAAGCAGCCGAAATAAGCTCTCGGGTGTATCCTTACTTTTAAGTGTCTGCTTTATTTCTGCTACTGTTTACACATTTATATTTATTGAGTTTACATTACAATAATGGAAATAATTAGAAGCTATCTTAAAGACCTTAGGAACGGTATTCGAGTAACATTTTGTTATGCCAAATGGTCCGTTTTTCTCGTGAGCGTCCCAACGAGCCATTTTAGGCAATTTTCCATACGCATTGACTTTTTTATTGTATAACCTGAACAGGTAAGTTGACATACTTCATGCTTAATTGTCATAGCTATTATAGGAGTGCCGCCTGTATCATGTGTCTATACGTATTCACTATGAATGTTTGATACAGAACGGCTTTACTTTAGTTATAATTGTTTTCCTTTTTAGGCCTCCCTATTTTTTTCCTATTATTAATTGCCAGGTAATCGGATCTAGAGGCGGCAATAGCGTGGATAGCGGCGTTTTCAGGCGACGATTTGTGCAGCTATACTGCCACGCACTCTTATTTTTTTTATTTTGGTGTGATCCGGTTTAAACTGCTAAGAACTGTTATCGCTGCTCAGCGCAAGCCGCACCGCATTGTTTCGGAGTCCTCGAGATTGTCTCAGATTGTTCTGTTAAGATTCCGCGCAAATCCTGCCGTGGCAGCCGCATTTCGATGAAGGCGAAATGCTAGAGGCGTTTGTACTTAGATTTAATTGCACGTTAAAGAACACCAGAGGGTCAAACTTTCTGAAGCCCTCCACTACTACGTCCCTCGTAATCTTATCGTGGTTTTAGGACGTTAAACCCCAAAAATTATTATTAAGATTACGCGTAATACGCGCGTACTCTAGTTCATTTGTGAGCTTACGCGATCCCCAGCGATAACACTGGAAGGTGCAATCACTGATGTATAAAATAAGAAGGGTTCTGCCGATGACCAAATTATCGAGGGCCGACAACATTTATTGTCGATATCACAGTACAGTGCACTTTGCTTCTGCGTTGAGTTACTTCATTTTCTGAGCGCAAGCTAACCCAATAAAGAGTTTCCTCTATACCCGAGTGACTGCCGCTTCTTTCATAGTCACCGTCACGTGACAATACAATAGGTCTGAGGCGTCTGTGGGGTGCACATGTCATCTCGTTGAAGAAAAATTGATTGCACGTTAGTGAGTATATAGATAAAGAACACTTTACGCCAGTAGATAAGAAGAATATGAAAAGTAATTGCAGTTTTATGTGCTCTTCGTATACATAATGCGTCACAAAAAATATTGCTACCAGCGTTGTCACTGCTGTACACCGGTGATTCGGTAATTGCTTAAACGGTCGTTTATGAGCAAGGTAAAACTGAACGCCGGTATTTGCGCCATCGTGCGAAGGCTTCTTATTGAAGCTCGTGTGGTTAGATGGTAACCCGCTAGCTGGTCAGCAAGCTGAGCAGCAACTCCCACCAATTACAGAAATGATAAGCAGGAACCGCTGTCAGCGATGTGTGTAAAGAGCTGTCCTGTTAAGCAGCTAAAATAATTGGAGGGAACACAGCGGAAAAGAAGACGACGACAAGGAAGGGCTAGCTACGAACACACAGTGCTCACTTACAACATTTTATTCAATGGAAAGGAAGAATGAACAGTATACATATGCCATAGACATGCGCGACGAAGTGTTGTAAGCCAGCTCTGTGTGTGCGTTGCCCTTCCTTGACCCCTTCTTCTTTTGCGCTGTGTTCCCTCCAATGTTTAACCAACACGCCCAAGCTTCGACGCTAAGCTAAAAGAAACCCTAATAAGTTATTCGGAAGTAAACTAATGTACTTAGACCAAAAAGGACAAGACGTTTGAAATAATAACAGACTATTTATTAACATGAAATGAAATTGGACACACTTAAAAAATTTACAAAAAAAACCTTTTTGTGTATATGCGTTCGCCGCTATATTATCGGGGTCGCTAACCACAAATTTGCGAATGTATCGAAGTATCTTAAGATACAATTGGCATGTATCGTATCGGATACAATTGTCGCGGTAGTATCTTGTATCTGTATCTCCGATACTTCTTGCCTGAGTATCTTGTATCGTATCGCGATACAATTTCAAAGTACCTTTGCCCAGCCCTGGCTCAATACACTAGAATACAGTAAAATCCCGAGCAAGCGCCCCCCCTCTCGTCTTCGGGAGATTTCAAATATGCGGCCTCTTCTCCCCTCCCACAACTTCACTTTTTAGGGGCGAAGCTCCTTAGCCTGTCGGTTCACGTCCCTTGTATGTCGTAGCCACCTGCTGATGACGATGACGATCGCGATAGCGATGGTCATCCCCATGCGATCGCGATCGCATAGTGGGTACATGGAATGTACGTATCCACTATGCGTCATAACGATGACGCTGATGACGGTGACGATCGCGATAGCGATCGTCATCCCCACTATGCGATCGCATAGTGGGTACATGGAATGTACCCACTATGCGTCATAACGATGGCGCTGATGACGGTGACGATAGCGATCGTCATCCCCACTATGCGATCGCGATCGCATAGTGGGTACATGGAATGTACCCACTATGCGTCATAACGATGACGCTGATGACGATGACGATCGCGATGCCATACAACACATGGCATCGCGATACCACATGGAATGTACCCACTATGCGTCATAACGATGACGCTGATGACGATGACGATCACGATGCCATACAACACATGGCATAGCGATATGGTCTGACATGCATGTCGTTTGACCACATGCAACCAACCACCATCACAGCTTCGATGATGTACCTCCGGAGCTTCGCCCACGCATCATCATTCACTCCGCGAATATGCTGTGATTTTTTTTAGGGGCGAAGCTCCTTAGCCTGTCGGTCGTGCGTCCCTTGTATGTCGTAGCCACCTGCTGATGACGATGACGATCGCGATAGCGATCGTCATCCCCACTATGCGATCGCGATCGCATAGTGGGTACATCGAATGTACCCACTATGCGTCATAATGACGCTGATGACGATCGATCGTCATCCCCAATATGCGATCGCGATCGCATAGCGGGTACATGGAATGTACTCACTATGCGTCATAACGATGACGCTGATGACGAAGCGATCGTCATCCCCACTATGCGATCGCGATCGCATAGTGGGTACATGGAATGTACCCGCTATGCGTCATAACGATGACGCTGATGACGATGACGATAGCGATCGTCATCCCCACTATGCGATCGCATAGTGGGTACATGGAATGTACCCACTATGCGTCATAACGATGACGCTGACAACGATGACGATCGCGATGCCATACAACACATGGCATCGCGATACGACATGGAATGTACCCACTATGCGTCATAACGATGACGCTGATGACGATCGCGATGCCATACAACACATGGCATCGCGATATGGTCTCACATGCATATCGTTTGACCACATGCAACCAACCACCATCACGGCTTCGATGATGTACCTCCGGAGCTTCGCCCACGCATCATCATTCACTCCGCGAATATGCTGTGATTTTTTTTATTCACTGTTTTTATTCGGCCAACGAGGGCAAATGAAAACAGTGCATGTGTATTCAATAAAGCATTTCATTAGAAGCACAGGTGTGCATTCTTTATTATTAGTGGCTCTTCTGCCGCCATCTTGAATTTTGATCCATGACTGAGCTGGGGCCCCCCCCTCCAAATCTTGTCGAATTATCCTTCACCATGGGGGGGGGGGGGGGGGGGGCGCTTGCTCGGGATATCACGGTATGCAAAAACAAGTATGCTAGCCATATGGATTTTGATGGCATATGATCAAGCCTAATAAGTTTATCAATAAAAGGATGGGCCATATGGCCAAATCCTCAACTTGGCAAACTTCAAGACCTTCGTATGCTGCAATGACCTACTTAAGAAAAATTGCTTTGAATTCTATGACATCGTGTTGTACCAATTCTGAGATTAAGGCATGAAATTATAGCACGTTCATGTGAATTTTCTCTTCCAGTAGTCAACCTATTACTGTAAAATGAATAAAGGTAGTTTTGGAATAATAGTTTATCAGAATAGAACATGATTTAGCATTTCTAAGTGGTATGCTCTCTGAGTTTATTCCATATGACAAAAATATCCCATTTTAGTGGCTTAGCTGCTATGGTGGTGTGCTTAAGCACAAGGGTGTGATTATTCTGATGGTGGTGAAATCCAAGTAAGTCTCTTTTTTAATCATAGTAAAAAACAGCGCGAAACAGCAAGACTAGAAAGGCCAAACGGACTAGCGCTGGTCATTCTCGTCTTTGTTGTTTCGCGCTGTTTTTTACTAAGAATATGTACCAGCAAGCTCAAGTTTGCACGTTTCTCTTTTTTAACTTCCAATCACTATCAGAGGAATGAGCAACATGCGGCAGCCTCCCTGGAACAGCTGCTTTGTTCAGCTGCTGACACACAGTGACACAAGGTTTTTCTTATGGCTTCTTGATACCAGCTGGATTCACCATTCATTTCTTTTTCCTTTTTTTTTTCAGTTAAACATCATAAGTATATTCCCCATTCTCCAAAGTGGGCTGCACGTCGAAGCTGAACTGTGCTCTGCCGTAGGCACAGTTTTTATCCTTCCTCCATCGAGGCATGAGTCACGTACTGTTGCGAACTTGTGCTCGAAACCCCTAACGAAAAAGTCGCCTGGAGCGACTTTGTGTGAATGTGGAAGTCATGGAAAGTTGGGCAAATTTTGACCCATCTTTCCTTCAGGAAATGTTAAATTCATAGAGCCATTATGTACACACACTCTTGATGTAAGACCTGTCGCAATAAAATATATGTACAGTTCTTTTTGCACATGGTGTTTTGAGCTCATGAAGGCATCATTTATCCAGCATATATTCAAGTATAGTGCAGCTGAGCCTGTGTCGTCAAAAAAAAGAAGGGTCCAACAGCACTTCCCACCAGATACAATGCCAAACAGGTTATCCTTTTTCATTTTACAGCACAGGTTGTGAAAAACAGGACAGGTTGCACTAAGCGTGAAAGCTGTAGGAGGTACGGAGGAGTGATTCATCTCCCCTTTGACGATCGCTGGCGTTCATGGGAAAGCGCGTGCTGGTGTTCCAAACGTGCAGCCTCCTCGGCGTCCACGGCTGGAAAGGAAACATTCATTTGTGATGCGGTGGCGCCCTTTCCCCTCCTTCTTACCCTCCTCATCATCATCCATTTCCTTTGCCACCCCCCTTACTATACTACACAGCTGCTATGCTATACCCCCTCCTCCTCACCCTCACTTCCCTTTCCCACCCCTTGCTATATACGATATTATACATTGCTATTCTGTACATGATTTTGCCTTGCATGACACCAAGCAACGACAGGAGGTGACATGAGACGACAGTCCGGGCCCATAAAGTGCTCTGCACTTAAAGTCTGTCAGTCTTACTCATGATCTTACCAGTATCCATATGTGTGTTCTAGCAGTTGATATTGCCAGCTGAATGGAAGACAGCCTCATCACTGAACAGTATAAAAAATTGACATATTCCCTTGATTTTTGAGCATCCTGTCTTGTTCTGCTCAGCAGAAGGCTGGTCAATGGGTCTTATCCTTGGGCACCTCTTGATGCACCCTTAGCCTGTAGGGTTAATATCCCCTTTCTCCTCAGTGCTCTGCTGACTGTTAATTATTCAATGCAGAGCCCTTAGCGCTTTCCTCAACCTAGTCTCTGCCAAACTTCTGTCTCGCATGTCTGGGGAATCTTTTGAATTGTCCCTAAATTTTCTCTTGCTAATTCTTTCACTTGACAGCAATGTCGGCACAGGCCGGCATACCCGGCTTTTTATAAACTCATATTTTTGCTAAAGTTTTTGGAACTCTGACTTTAGGAGTAAAAGCTCATGTATCTATGAAAGTTTATGATATTGATTTAAGAAAGATGAATGTGGCAAACTGACCTTATATATATGAATGTACACCCTATATAGTATCTAGAGTATCAATAGGTTGTTCAATGTTCCCATTGTTTCTAACATTGCATGCAAGTTTTTTTTTTACTTCTGGAAAAAAGGCAGTCTTCGGTAATTTGTAAAATGGAGATGTTTTGTGCACATGCTATACGCGTTTTACTTGTATGCACAAGTCATACGTATACAAAATAGACTGAGATTCACCAAAATGAGATGAAGGCCATGCAGTTTGCTCGAACTTTCATTATTAAAAATGAGATTTCGGAGGACCCATAGAGCGATGGGACCCACCCACTGTGTTGACTCGGTGGCTTCAGCACTGCACTGCTGAAATTTTCAACGCCATGCAAAAACTTTTGTGCCTTGCTTTGGTTGCCCAAAAAATACCCCGAGGTTCCAAATAAATTTATATTCACCACACCAGGTCTAGAGTTATAATTTTGGCACATAAACCGCAAAAATGTGTCGATCAGAGGGTATACTCGGTCAAAGGACACTCATTACTGCCGAAAAAACCCCAGCATATGTAGGACATCATGGTCTTTCTCAAACTGGGAAGGTAAAATCCATATTATTTGTAACAGATGTTTTAGGGCTGAACCCGTTCATGCATTTAGCGTTGTTCCTCGAGCGCCCCGTAACCGAGCGAACGAGCACAGCGAAAGTTGAAAGCATACGCGTTTAGCGCTCGCAGAGTATGGCGAAACGGGTGAGGAGGAAAGCAGAGTGCAGCACAAGATTATGAGATGGCGCCAATAGCACCAATAGCATAGAGTAAGCCGAAGCGCCGAAGGAGTAGCTCATTGCTGCCGCCCAAGCTGTAGTTCGCGTCGCTGAAACAAAGGCAAAACGCCGTCGCCGAGTAAGATCCTGCCATTCGCACCGTCGATGCCATACCACCAAGAGAACTGCGAAATAAAAAATACTCCCAGACAGCGACTCGAAGGCAAAAGCTATACAATGTGGCTATTTTACCAATTTTACCAGGCGCTTTTTATTAGGTGAACAGTACGTTTTTATTCATTTTTATTTTTATTTATTTATTTATTTGTCACGCGAATGCCGCGAAGACGGAGTACACGCAGCTGCAGCTGGACGATCTTGAGCAAGACTGATTTGGGCGAGTTGGTACATGCTTAGTCGGGGAATACAGCGCAAAAAGTACGAGGACACAGAAACACAGTACACAGGACGGGCGCTGAACTTACAACTGACGCCTTTATTGCCCCAACCGGTCGTTTTTACAGTGCACAAAACCACGCACACGATTCACATCATTCCAATCAAAATCGCCACATCACAGCCATCAGGTAAGCGAACTCCATCGTCACGCGTACAGCCAGCACGTGATTGTTGATTGTTTGTTTTCTTCTTTTCTTGGTAATCCTTGTTAAGGCGTGGCTTTATCTGTTTTGCGCTAGGTTCATTTTTATCTGAGTGTGAGATGCGTGCGTACGGTGTATTTCGGGCACACGTGCTGGCTGTCCGTGACGATGGAGTTCGCTTACCTGATGGCTGTGATGTGGCGATTTTGATTGGAATGATGTGAATGGTGTGCGTGGTTTTGTGCACTGTAAAAACGAGCGGTTGGGGCAATAAAGACGTCAGTTGTAAGTTCAGCGCCCGTCCTGTGTACTGTGTTCCTGTGTCCTCTTACTTTTTGCGCTGTATTCCCCGACTAAGCATGGACGATCTTGTTCCATGAATCCACGGAGGAAGGAAAGAGCTTTTCCTTCCTTCGTGCGTGAATCTGACTTGAATATCCGCCTAGGCCATGGCAGCGGCGACTTTCATTTCATTTTTCATTTCATTTATTTTTGTTTCCATTGGTTGTACAATGGTGGGGGGCTAAGATAAAAGCTGCGATAAGCAGCTTGAGAAACTCTTAGCCCCCCGGTGCCATGTGGTGGCAGCAAATGGACATCAATTATCAACATCACTTACATTATTACTTCAACATCACTTACAACAATTATGACATAATTTATACAATATATACGCATACAACAATTACAAAATAGTGTACAGTACATAACGAACAGATTAACAAAAACGAAGTTAACGCTTCTAAAAGGTAGTTGTAACTTACAACATAAAATAAGCTAAAAGAGTGAGCGGATGATAGAGACCAATTGAGACCGCATTATGTTTGAAGTTTCAAATCCAGCATTCGTCTTCCTTCTTGTGTCCTCGTGTCAAGTTCGCGCTGCAACCAATTCCTCGTGATGTAGGGAATTGAGTAATCTCGGTAATTTGTTTTGTAACATTTGCTTGCCATAGTTTGTTCTTGATTGGGGTATAAAATACAGTTCTCCGTGACGTGTAGTGTAGGTGGCAGCATTTTTGTGTAAACAAGCTATTTCATTAAATATGCTGGTTTCCGAGTTTATATTTGAATGCCATACTCGAAGCAAGAAATGATTGTATAGTGAATAGATTGTAGGGATGTTGAACTGCATAAAGAGGTGCTCAGTGTGATGTTGGTATGGTACGTTTGCCATAATGCGTATTATCTTTTTCTGTAATGTGTGTATTTTATTCAGGTTAGATTCAGTCTTAGATTCAGTTGTTTATTAAGATAATATGTTCCCCTTAAATTGAGGGGCATTTTCCACAGAAAGCTTGAGCTGTCACTAACCCAAGATCTAAATTTTAAAAGCCTGAAAGGAAAAGAAGTGGAAACAGTGGCGTAAATCATGGGGGGGGGGTCAGGGGGGGTCAGGGGGGGTCCTGACCCCCCCCTGTGGTCAGGCTGGGGGGGGGGGACACCCCATGCAAGTGTCCCCCCCCTCGAGATTTACCTTCCAAATGTCACAGTTGACTTTCTTGACAGTAAAGGACAACGCACTCTCCGTAAAACCAACTCTGAAATCTAAAGCACTTTCATTGAACAGAAACTCACTACTTCTAGCCAGTATACACGATGGGGAATACCTTTATGCGTTAGCAAAGAAGGGGTACAATTATTATTGCATAATTTAGCCCGAATGACGCAGCTGCAAAATGCTAGCGCCTGCCCATGAGTCGCTATTAGAAACTAACTTCGCCATGCGATGTCGCTTACTATTGGAGAGTCACTGCTATTTTTTCTGACCAGGAGCCGATGCTTGTTTTATTATTATTATTATTATTGTATGTGAATGCATAATTTTAATTCCAGGTGATTAAAAATAAAGCATATATATATATATATATATATATATATATATATATATATATATATATATATATATATATATATATATATATATATATATATATATATATATATATATATAAACAAAATGGCCGCCATTGCAAGATGTGTGTCCCCCCCCTTGTGGCCTTTATGGATTTACGCCACTGAGTGGAAATAAACAATTAATATATAGATGCCAGATACGACGGGCAACATTCATTTCATTGATTTATCACTTTCAAGAAATGTTAGCAATAGTGAGTGATAATCGCCATTTAGCTAAAATCTATGTTTAAAAATGTTTACTTCATACTTGATCCCTTGAATGCCGTGTCTTCAGAATCCGTGCAATCCCTCTTATAAAGACAGTAGTTCAAAGTTCTGCTGGAACTATGTCAAGCTAGTACAATACCATTTTTTTTCTTTGAAGACAAGTGTAGCTTTATTTTGCATTGGGACTGTACCAAGCTTCACAAGAGCTCACTAAGATCACAATGAATATGTGAGTAGCTTATACATGACTCATCAGTGCAATTTACAATGCCGCTTGAGCACATCATATTCATGTATGTCACTCGTCAAGATTAGCTGCCAGATTTTCACTTGTCTAATGTGCTAAAGTTAAGATGCAAACGTGCATACCAATCACTCAGTGCTGCACATTCACAAATAAGCACCCTCAACCGAAACCAGTACAATCCAAGTTCCAAACCAGCAACTTTCCTCTACAACCAGTTTAATACCTTCAACACGAGTAGCCCAACTTCAACCAATATGATCCCAGTTCAAGACCAGTAGCCTTCACTGGGACCTGCGTGATCGCAGTTGAAGACCAGCAACATCCTACTGGGAGCAGTGCAGTACCTGTTCAAGACCATGCACCTTTCTGTTGGTGCCAGTACAGTGCCTGTTCAAAACCAGCAACATTCTACTGGTACCAGTACAGTACCAGTTCAAGACCACTAGCTTTCTGCTGGGACCATTTGAAACCAGTATTAGACCAGTTCACTTTCAACCGACCAGCACAACCAGTTGAAACCAATAAAATCCAGTAGAGAAATGTTCACCTGGGAGTCCAAGTGCGATATGCGGACCCAAGCCAACCTTTTAATCGAGAGACTTAGACCATGGTTTCATATCTTCAGTCACTAACATATCTTGTTGCTCCGCTTTCGAAGTAGCCATCAGGGGCATAGCCAGAAATTTTTTTCGGGGGGTGTGGAGGGGTTCAACATACTTTATCTATGTTTGTGCGTGCGTTTGTATGTGTTCGTGTATATATAGGCAAGCAAAATTGAAAAATTTTTTGAAGGGGGGGGGGGGGTTGAACCCCCCCCCCCCCCCCCTTGGCTACGCCACTGCTAGGACTGTAGCTTTGGCAAATCAATCTTGGCTCGGCAGCTTCATCACAGAGTATAAGCTAGCCCCTGTTGTCGTAACTAGGACCAGGAAGAGCTTTTTAGGACCAGTGGTAAGTAGTGGAATTTGCCTAATTTCTGTGCACATCCCCATTTATGATGAGTGAACTAGTGGTGAGCGAATGAATCATGATGTAGTCAAGAGTCCAACGGAACCCGTCTGGTCGGGGTCAGACATAGGTGAATAAAATAAAAACGCCGACCAAGGTAAAATACACAAAAATGTTAAAAAAGACGTTTCGGCTCCATACACGGGATTCTTGTTCACAGTCAGGTCAATTCTTAAACATTTTTGTGCATTTACCTAGGTCAGCGTTTTTATTTTATTCCACAATGAATCACATGATACGGCATACATATATTACGGCAGCTTAACCCGCATAAACAGCTTCGCTGTTAAAAAACAACCCGGCCGGAGGTGGGGAGTGGGGAATGCGTTTCCAACGCAACCCCCCTCCCCCCCCAAACAAACGCGAGGTGGTGTGGGGATCCCAGGGCTCCCCCACCCCCGTCCCCCCCTCGCGTTTGCTTTAGCAATACGCCTCTTTTTGGCTAGACGGTGCTGGAGATCTGGCGAAAGAAAGCAAATAGCTGTTTAATATCTTGACAGCTCACAAAAGACGAACCTCCCACTGTTTTCGTCTGTTGTGTGAGGTCAAGATGTCAAACAGTATATCAAGTTCTTTTGGAGCAAATGACGATTGCCGCCGTGTTTTGCGTGCGTTCCCATGTCGCTCGTGGAGGAACGTGGTCTCTTTATTCTATAACGCGGTCTGCCCGGTCTGCCTACGCACTCGCCTGGGGCGCTGAAGGCCGGGGCGACAGTAGCGACTCCTAACGTGCGCATGGTCCCTATCGTAACAAATAAAAAGATTGCCGGTGTCATGGCCGGCGGTCGCCGCAGTGACATGGTTTAGCTTAGTTAACTTGCGTGCCCCGTCTTTACTTTTACCTACAATTACGCGATTCCCAACTGCTACAGCTGCATGTTCGATTGCTACTTCAAGTTCGATATTATGCGACCTTGGCATATTGACGATTCTTAACCGACGCTCTCTTGGAGCCAGAGATGTTGCGTTTACTGCGTAGAAGCCTTCCTGCAGCTGCGAGGCTGCGATACAGCTACTCGCCCCGTTATGTTGCTTTCGCTCAGCGCATGCTGATTGTGGACTCCCCTTCCGACAGGAACACTATAAGAACTCACTATGATTTCGGTCATAAAAAGAGGAAAACGCCGAAGTACGAGTACTTCACTGGTTCCGCCCTCATACTGTGCACCATCGCTCTTTTCATCGACTTCGAGGAGTAAGTGCGCTGCTACTCCTTCGGTTTATTCTTTTTTCTTAATACTTACCACTTTTCTTTACGTCCATGCATTGTCGCACGTATATCTGTAACTGCTATTTGTTAATTATGTCATCCAAAGGAGCTATCCGTTTACGTTATGAACTTCCGCGGTATATATCTAGCGAACGGCGTCAGTATGGTGCTCTTTTTGTGTTATGATGGCCGATTCCCGATTGGTATACGGTGGTAGTAGCATGTGTACGCGCATGCGTGATACGATACTTCAAGGTACACGGCAATAACATTTGTAATTGTATATCACAAAAAAGGGTTATGGTTTTTTTTTTATCTGAAGCTTGTCATACCGTTCATGCCCCACATGAGCGCACATGTACTGCCATGATTCCGTCGGCAGGCACACCTTTTCAAGTATTCTAAACTAGAGTTCATCCTACAGTGCTCTCTCTTTTTTAAAGCCCATACATTACCACACATCAAGGGAAATTGGTACTTGTATCTTTATTATCATGTATAATGTACACACACAAAATGCTATTGGGTTGTAAATTGATTAGTATATTTTAGTACCCCCTTGGCCTTCAAAAGTCCATCTAACCATCATGTGCTGTTATCTTCCACTTTGGTTAACATTAATTTTCACTCCATTGAACTGGTGGCTTGCATGACACGACTGAAATAGGAAGTTTCTGTTTCATTACCTCTGCTTAGAAAATTCAGGATTTCTCTGTGTTATGACTGAGATATCTGGGTTTGGCAATCCGTGGGATTCTCAAAACTATGCCATAACACCACAGCTGAAAAGAATCTAGCTTTTTTCTAGCATAGGAAAGACCATGGGTCATTTACCATATAAGTTTTGGTTTTGAGGCTTACTCCTTTGTCCTCCGTCATTTTTGAAAGTCCTTGCATTTCTGTCTTTCCTAGCACCACATTTATTTTGTAGAGCTACCGTCAGCATCTATTCTGGATCCTAGAAGAATCTGTTCTACAACATGTATTACTTCATTATTTATGGGAACGTTCTGACCTTCACTTGCTGTCATAGCTTTAGTCTTTCTTATGTTTAGAAATAAACGAGCCTACTCATTTTCTTTTCAGCGTAACAGATATGTGTTGAGCCTTGTGAGGTTAAAAAAGCACTAAGAATGTTTTTTTCTTTATAGGATAGCTGTGGATCCAATAATTAGGCTGTGGGGCATCAGTTCCTTGAGAGTGCAACAAATATGTTACATATTAATGTGGTTATCTTCTTCGTCCCGTGTTTGTGTTCTGTGTTTCAATATTGTGCTGTTTGACATGATGTTCTAACCAACCCTAATGAACCAGCTAACATTCTTAATTGAGTTATATTTGAAATTCTGCACTTTCAGGCTTGGTGAAAAGGTGGAAGATGGGATTGAGGCTGTTCGAAAGTACTTTCGTGTGTCCTCTGAAAGTAGTGTGTCACATCCTGGTGGTAGTGAGGGTGAAGAGGACTCTGATGTTGAAGAAACAAAAGGAAAAGGAAAAGGAAGGAAAAAGAAAGACAAGCCTGGGTTTCGTGACCGAAAAGCAAGTTCATTGTTTATTATATAGAACTAAGTAATGAAATCAGCAATAAATAGATATGCCTGTATTCACCTCATATGCAACAATGTACCATTCTTAACGCTGTGGATTATCAGCATGTGTAATTTGCGTTTTGTTTTGAGGATACATTGTCAACTACCATCTGATGGAGATTGTATTACTTGAACTGTTGATTGAGGATTTTCTTGACAGTGACAATATTGTTCTTAAAGGGACTACAACACTAATTTTTCATAATGGATGTTGACTCACTAGTTGCAGTATGAAGCCCTGATTTTTTTAGAGCGCCACGAAAAATATTAATAAGCGTTCTTCATTGGCGAAGCAACTTGGAATGCTGAAGCATCCGTGGGGGTTGAACTGTCCCTCCGCATTGAACTATATGGTCAGCTAATTTCCAAGGAGGGCCTGTAACGTAGGCAGCATGTGCGGGTGGCTTTTGATTCTCTCTCAAAGTGCTGCTCCCTTGAAAAAGAAGAGCATGCAGCATTGGATCACAAATTTGACCATTTTCACTCCACACTGCTATTTCATACTCTACAGAATTGACTGCCACCAAACCATCTGTGGGCCTTGCTTGATTGTTCAAAATGTGGAAACCTGCTGAGGTGCTCTTACTGGGTTCACTCCCTTCACGGCATAACGGTTACAGTTTTGGGCTTCTGTGCTACATATAAGTGATTCTTGTATTACGGAAACTTCATTTTAAAAATTTTGTTCTTTAGCAATTCTACTGTTACTGTTCATGTTTTCTTTTTCTGTACTTTTTATTACATTTTATTAGCTTATTTTTCATTTTCCTATTTTTTTCACGTATGGAGGCACTGCATTGCTATTGTGGACAGACAAGTCACACGCACTTTTCCTGCACTTTTCACTCATGAGTATGAGTATTGTAATGCTTTTATTAATGTAATTGTAGTCCTTGAGCTCAATTACTTGAAGCAGTGAATATTACGTGAGAAATCTGAACACGTAATCAACTAAGTGACAACAAATGACTAATTTGTTAATTAATTCAAAGCACATATTGAAATTTACGAATTGTAGCTGGTGAGCTTGCGAGGCATATCAGTTTTGAACAGATTTTCAGGGTGATGCCACACTTTCGAGACATACATTTCCAGAGTGTGCAATGAAATGCATGAATATTCTACTTACTTTCATGCTTCAGTGCTCAAAATGGGGTTTTATTTAAAAAGCAACTGGAATAATACTTTTTTTTCCCACGTTTGATGGCACATATCTCAAAATCTGTGCCACCTTAAGATTTCATTCCAAATCCTTGCGAGCTCGCAGACTACTCTAACTTAGTTGCTGTATGTACTGTAATATTCATAACTACAAAATAAATCGGTCAATATTAGTTAATTGGTCTACAATGAATTTTGATTTCTCATGCAAGTAATAGTCACCACATTCGGTAACAGTGAAAGCAAGGGAATGGTTCGAAGATCTCGTTTTCTTTTTTAGACACAACCTAATGAAGCGAAGAAAAGCATAGAGGACATTATTTTTAACTCTAGTTTAGGGATTGTGATGCAAATGGAAATGAATTAAAGTGGATAAAAAAAAAAAACACCTTTGCCATCAATGGGGCCCTAAATCACAATCTTCAAATTACACATCTAACGCTCTACCAGTTGAGCTACAATGGCAGTTGTTCCCCCCACCCACTTTACACAAAAGAGTGTTCCACACTCGCTGCCTTGGCTACGAGTGGCGCTGGCTAGCACTCCCAGTATAGCAAGTGCAGGAATACACAACAAAGCAAATAGGAATGCCCACCATCGTAGCTGAATTGGTAGAGCTTCGGACGCGTTTTCGAAGGATGTGGATTCGGGCCCCACTAACGGCAAAGGTGTGTTTCTTGTCCACTTCAACTTATTTTCAATTATGTCATAATTACTACACTACTGTTAAAAACTGCAAATAATGTCCCCTATGCTTTCCTTGGCTTCATTGTTTGTTGACTTCATTAGGTTGTGTCTAACAAAGAAAATGAGTCTCTTGAATCATTCCCTTACTTGTGTTCTTTCATGTAGAGGGTCTTGTACTGGCCGACTTGACGCCTTTAGGTAGCATGCAAGGGTTTATTGGTCAGCTGCCAGCTCGTAAACAAGAAAACCTACTACAGGATGCTGTCTGACAAAAAGAGTGTTGTACACTCTCTGCCTTGGCTCTGAGTCACGCTGGCTGACTCTCCCAACATTGCATGCGCAGAAATACGCAACAAGGTGGATGGGGGGAACATCTGCCATGATTGCTCAATTGGTAGAGCATTGGGTAGTAATTCGTAGGTGGTGGGTTTGGGCCCCACCAACGGTAAAGATGTTTTTATTGTCCACTTTAAGTCATTTTCATTTATGTCATAATTACTGCACTACAGTTAAAAACTGCAAATAATGTCCCCTGTGCTTTCATTGGCTTCATTGTTTGATGGCTTCATTAGGTTGTCACTTCAAGTAGTGGAGCTTTAAGGACTACAGTAATGGTATCTGTCACAAGTGATATTTAAAAATTCTGTATTGTCTTAGAAAAATATTCTGTTATACAAAATATGCCGAAGGATCCAGTGGCCTTCTTTTGTCTTTTTTTTACAGTGGCGCGAAACTTCAGAGAACCTGTCTTGTCCACTGCCACCATTATTTTTAGGAGTGAACATGCGCTTTCTGACACACACCCGTAAATGCAACTAGAGCCTATAGCTTCCCGAGTTCTATGGTATTGAGGTGTCCCTGGCAGCAGGGTTTACGCAGTTGGCTCTATGTCTGCTTCACTTGGCTGGAAAAATATCAAATGTATTGTAGAGCAGTGCCTGACAGAAGTAGGGAAAGTGTGGAATAAAGTGCAAGCGTGTATGTATTTTATGTAGAGAACATAAAGTGCAGGAGTGCAGCACTACCATCTCTGTTTTCGTCCCTCCTGAACACCTGTGAAATTCGTTTCATGAAGTCCATATTGTAGTTTTGGGATGGAAAACCCCGACAATTATTATTAGTTCTGAACAATCCCACCAGGCACAAGTAGGTTTGTGAAAGTGGAAATTGCCATCAACCCATCTGCAGAAAAATGCTGCAAGGAAATCGAAACTGATTTCGTAGAAGAGCTTTCTAGTTGACAAATTCATTGTGGTCCGGTGTTGAGCAGAGTTGCACTTCACGGAGTCTGGCTATTACTGTGCTGGAACCGGCAACTTCATTAGCTCACTAGCTCCCATGTAACGCAGATGCTGTTCCTGTGAGTGCTTTGGGAGCAACTGTGAAAATGGGGCGCAGGATTCACAATAAAGATCTCGTTACCAAATGCTCCCTCTTTCTAATGCTGCAAGTTTGTGTTGATGACATAGGAGAGGGTTCTGGTTGACGTTGGAGCTGGGGAAGTGGATTTGCTTCAGTACCACACCCTGCTGGTGCTCGAGCTCTGGAATTAGTTGCTTCTTTGGGCCCTTGGTGACAGTGTGATTCTTGTAGATGCTGTTGACTTCCATGTTCACACTGAAGCTGGAAGCAAGAATATAAATGTGATTCCTGTTTTCCAAGACTTGCCTGCCAACATTATTCTGGTCATGACTATTTGCCCAGCTCAACATTAATAGCAGAGCAGTCAACCTGAATTCTCTGTCCTCGAGTTGGCTGTGTAGTCAGGACTTCCATTTTGAGTCCGCCAAGCTGAAAACACGCTCATCCGTTCTTGTATGACACAGTGCACTTCTTGCAAACAGCATTGTGTGCTTCCCAAAACAAGCTTACTAGAATGGAAGAATTCAACTCACAGCCATGGACTAGTTTTTTTACCGTAGAAGAAACACACTGAAGAACTAGAGCTGGCTGTTAATGCAGAGCATATATAAGAAATGTGAGCCGTTCTTCAGGCCAGGTTCCGGTCAACAATAGAGTGTTTATTACTTTAATAAGCATACCATACCTGACTCATACCTGCTGCCACATATAGATGAGCCATTGACAGAGTATGAAATATGAGATTCATTCTGTGTCTAGGTTTACACAAAGTTTCTCACAATAGCTTAGAGGTAAGTTCTGCTGTGACGCTATTATGTGCATGGAAATGCCTTGATATGTTGAATTTGGATTGGCATAATAGAGCCAGGGCATCTTGAAACCAGATTTGGCTCGCAGTGTTCTGTCCATCAGAATGGTTAATTTCCTACTCAAACAGTACATAAAGATATGTGTTTTCTCCTTTAATGTTATACAGTAACATGCTTTATTTTGTTATAAGGACTTCTGCTTGGATACACATTTAAATTAAAGGTATCGGGCATCAATGGGCTGCTGAAAAGAGGGAAGATGACAAGGTCTCTGCTTACTTTTTGACAGTTTGTCGTCTCCTCTTTCTTTCGACTGCCTGAGCAGACACTGCGAGCAAGTAAACGTCATCAAAAGATGTTATACCTGTGACTGAAATATCTTGTGAAGATATTGAAGATACCCATGACAATATTATTTTAAGAAAGGTTTATCTGTGCAGCCATATCCACATTTTAGGCCAAGCCTCGCTCAATGCTAGCCAATATGTGCCTTGCCGGGGACGTCTACCATCATTTCTTTAAGGGCACAGTGTCTGTTGGGAAACTTGCATTGGTGGTGATGTCAGACTTTTTCCAAGCAATATTGTAGACACTGTCAATGTGCTCTGCAGGTGCTTGTTGCTCTTAATGTAGTGCTTACAATTCTTCAGTGATCACCATGACTCTCCCACTGATTTCCTGTTGCTGGAAAGGCTGCAATCTTCCAGTCAAATGCCAGGTGGTTCATATGTGAGACAAACATTGGGCTAAGTGACCATGTAGCTCAGAAACATTGGGCTAAGTGACCATGTAGCTCTTCCATATGAAATTGCCTGCCTCTGCAGAGCTCAATTCCTCTTTCTTGTCCCTTTTCTAGTCTTTGTTTCAATAGACCCATTGTGGGGCATTTCATCTCGTCTGATTGACCTACCAACCTTTGCTGCCCTTAATATCTCTCTTCATGTATATACATTGTCTTGTCATTTTCTGCTTCCTCCCACCCATTTTGCAATTGTATATAATAGTTCACATTACTGCATAGTTCATTTTTTTTAAATGTGGCTATATTTTAAGTAACATTCTGCTTTATTTCATTGGTAGTGACTCCGTGGAAGACCATCATCATCATTGTCAGCTGCAGTAAAGAGATGAGGAGAAATATTAGCAGTGTTATTATTCAGCCCTGTGCCTAATAAAAAATATTCTCTGTTGGGTCCATGTTCCTAGGAACAAAACTAGCCTTTTTCAGCTTCTTTGATAAAGTTTTTATTTTTGCCACCCACCCTACAAAGTAATGCTTCTCCTAGTTTTCTTTCATTGGTGGCAATTAAGATGTGTACAAATCAACCATGTGCAGAAAGCATCACAGAGTAATTTTACTGTGCACCTAAGCCAGTTTTTGCTGATTATTTCGTCGTATGGTTATTGTTTGCCACTATTTCACTATCATATATTAATGCTTTCGGCATGTCAAGTTTTCTGTATGCCTTTAACATGCAGATTTCAAGCATCAAGCAGGGTACCTCTTTCATAAATCCTTTATCACTCGATTCAACAGAGGCAACTTTTGGAAACATCTGTTATAAAGCATAAATTTTTAATATCTCTCATTTGTGTCGGAGTAGAATTGGGTAAAAAGACTGTTATTCATCATCTATAACTACCTTAAAATACAAAAAATACTCCTTTCTAAATAAAATTTCACATTATTTTAGGCATATTTCAGCTAGTCATTGGCATTAAATGATCAGAATACTAAGGGGAAAAATGTATGTAATGTGGGCCTGCATATCTCCACTCATTCATTCAAAGGTGAAGGTAAATTAAGACTGCTTGCAAAGAAGTTCACATAAATTCTAAGTTACTGAGGTGCAGGCACTGCATTTTAACACAAACTGAAATATGTTTTGCTTTTTTTTTCCTGTCTGAACACATTAGTTGGCACTACAATGTCTGTACACCTGAGCCAGCTAAACATGGGAGTTCTGATTTCTATTTTGCTGTATTCATGCTGACCTGAGACTATTACTTGCTCTCAAGCTTCCCCTGTACATTAATGATGATAAATTGTCCTACAAGGAATGTTGTTGGATTCCTTGTTCAACGATTTCTCATCACTTCATGCCTCCATCTTTTCTTGAACTGTTACTGTAAAACTCCTCTTTATTTGCTAAAGTTTATTCATATTTATGGTTTCTTAAAGCAAACATGTGGATGAGCATTAGATTGAAAAAATTGGAGGCTTTCTCGAAGAGTAAGTCCTTGTCCTTTAACTTGTTCTCTTTACTGTTTTTCCTACTTCAGATTATTGAGTATGAGAACCGTATTAGAGCTTACTCCACTCCAGACAAAATATTTCGTTACTTTGCCACCATGCGTGTCTACAACGAGGCTGGCGACTCCGAAATTTTCATGTCACCCCAAGACTTCCTTCGTTCAATAACCCCTGGCACTAAACAGCCTGAAGGTGAGAAAGTTTGTTCAAAGTCCCATGACAGCCAACTTCTCTGATGAGACCAGTGTTAAGCAGACTAGCAACTACACCTACTAGAGAGATCTGCACCCATTTTGATGCCTGTCCTGTATGCCTAATCCAAGTTTATAGTACTGATAAAACAAACTACATAAATGCCCCTTGTAATTTCATTATGTTTTCAGCCTTTCTAGAATTTTTCTTCACTGCCTTAAAAATTCCTTGGTTTTAATGCTTAGGCTATTCTTGGCTACTTCCTCTACAAGATCTGTGTGAAACCGTGCCCAAAACGTGATTCATATTGAAACCAATGTATAGCGGTATGTATAAATGGGCAATAAATGGGGAAGTATGATCTGGACGTAATGGAGATAATTCTAAAAATAAAACCTCGATCAAGATCAGTAACTGATTAATTAATCACAAATTACTCAAGAATTGGGATAGCTAAACAAATTGTGGATCGGAAAGTAATGAAAAAGTGAAGAATAATCAAGATAACTCATAATTAATGAACTACTCACCAATTATAATGAACATAATTGGAAAAATTGTGTGGTTGGATCAAGTTTAGTAAGGTTGATGGGGTCTGATAACTGTTGCTGTGAGCCCAATAAGGACTGATTAGGTTCCAATGTGACCAGTGAGGTTCAATTAGGCTTGGATCGTGTCTCGCTGGGGCTGATCAGATCTGATAGGTGTCTGTCTGCATGCATTCAAGGTAGTCCGATAAGGGCCAGGTGCAGTTTGAGTGATCACATTTACGTGAGGAGAATTTAAACATTCCTAATTGGTTTCAAAAGCTTTGTCTGCATTTGGGACTTGACAATCGCAGTTATACACCCAGCACTACATATATGCGGTCATGTGACATATTGAGCCACATGCATCATGCCATATGTGTCTCTGCCCAGGTGGCTGCTTGGGAGTGCCTCCCTTGGAGTCTGCACTCCAATGCTTACGCATACTTAGACATTTTCTGTGAAAGTTCTGTAATTTTTCTTAGTGTGAGTAAAACATTGTTTCGTTATACTGATCTGTGAGCTGATCACTGTGTATGCTAGAGTACTTCAAGTGTAACCAGGCATACCTCTACAGCTGTTGTGTCAGCTTGTAATGTGGTCAGAAAATTTGTCTCCATCACAGCTTTTAGATTCCAAATTTTGATAATGCAAGAGAAAGGCAGGCCTCGTGAGAAATGTCAGCAGTATTTTTGTTCTTTTGCTTCTTTGCTTTTTCATCTTGTGCTTTTTGTCACCTCATAGGCTACGGACTTGACCAGTACAAGAGAATTGACATACGTGTAAGTAGCTTCCAAGACTGCAACTTAGGTAACAGTTTGTGCCCTTGCTTGTGGCCTTTCTCCTGACAGCTCTGTGTTTGCTTAAGCTGAATGACTCGGTAGGTGGTGCTTTCACTAACCATTCTTGTTCTTTTCTCTTTGCTTGCTGCTTAGACCGATAATGCTTCTGGAAACGGTTACAAGGTGTCTGCTGACATGGTGTGTGTGCCATCTTCCTTCCCCATTCCTTCCTGTCTGCTTTCTCTATAGCCTGTGATGGGTACTGACTGCTTCGTGAGGTGCCTACCTGGCATTATATTTTTCTGGGCATATGAGTTATGTTTAAAATGTGGTTAGATTTCAAGAAAAATCTTCGATCGGTCTTTGTTCCAACCAACTAATGACTGGCCAATGTAAGACTGTCATGTGCACTTGATAACTCAGAGGCATGAAAGCATGAAAGAGATTTGGAAAAAATAAAAGGGAAATGATGTGCTTTCACTTGTACTCACATTTTGGCTCTAAGAGTAATGCATGATGATGGTTTTTTATATGAATGCATTTCTTCATTCAAGTGGCACTTGAGAGTAAGTACCCAGTCAATGTCAACATTGAAATAACTCTTTTATAGTTGTGTTATGAATGTGAGCATGAAATTTGCCTAATAGCAATTACTAGCCCTTCTGTATTATGGAATATACCAAGTGTTTCTATACTAAAAAAGTTTGGTCAAAGTCTAGGTGTGATCTCACCCTGTTCATTTTCTGCCCACTGTAATCCTCCTATCCCCTTTTCTCGCTATTTCTGTTTGGCTTCAGGCTGTGGTTGAATTCCGTGTTGAACTTTTTTTTCTCTCATGACAAGTTCAGGTTAATGTGTCAAGCTTTATTTCGAGAAAGAATAATGCATGCATACGTACATCTTTAGGTAAATGGTCTTATAGGCATAAGACAACAGACATTTTTATTTATCAGCTTCATTTGGCTGTGGTGAACTAAAATTGGGCCACTCGGACGGTTCTTGTTGTTTAAGTGAGTTTGTGTATTTTTATATCTTCATTCTAACTTCAACATTAGCTCTGCTATGTGAACATTGTGCGAAACCATATTTGATAACATGGGTTTCTTAAAGGGGCTCTGAGACACTTTTTCAGCATGGTCAGTAAACACTGCTGATTGGTAGTCGAGGCTCCTGAGAACATACGAGCCAAACATTATAGCACAGCACACGGCCTGGAATTTACAACAATTAATTCCCCAAGTCAACTAGAAATCACTCCCTCTTCTCCCTACAAATGATGCCATATACCCCAATCACTGCACTGTGTACCCAAGTCCACGGCTGTTGGCTGATTTGAGCATCGTGAGCTGCATAGTTACCATGGCCGCTGCGGAGTAATGCCACGCGCCTGTGTGCGTGCTCATGATCACACTGAAGGTAAGCCGTGTGTTCAAAGAAAAAGTGAAAAGAAAGTGCTCAAGGTCATGACGCTGACGAAAGGACACATCTTCTTGCCCCCCTTGTCGCCCCCCCCTCCCTGTGAAGCTTTCAGCGTACTTGCTGGTAAGAAAGGAGAGAGAAAGCGCTTATTGCGTGTGGCAAATCTCTGCAACTCTGCTCATAATTAAAGGATTGTAAACATTTCTGCGGCAGTCGATTCGTGAGGCAATATGCTCTTTTAATGAAGCCATTTGATGATTACTTGGAAAGGTGTTGCAGGGCCCCTTATACTGCAAATCCCCCCCCCAAAAAAGAAAACCACACAATACACATTATGTTTATGAATGCACATACACAGTTGATTGCATTCGTTGTCATTGTCTGTCATTTTCTATTAGGGTGAAAACATTTTTATGCTCAGGATTCTCAGAAATTAGAAAAAAAAGCTTTCGCTGTACCCGTGAAAACGTCAAATTGAGCATGCACAGTACTTGCCATGTCTAAAAAGGCTGACCGTATTTATATATACACTAAAGGCACTAAATATGTATAAATGACATAGCATTGTGCTGCACATTCACTACCGTATTTCACCAGTTATGAAGGATGGATCCATTTCATGTGAGGTGTTGGTAGGGTCTTGTCACTTTCAGCACAATGCCCATGTATTTAGATTTATGCACACATTAAAGAACCCCAGGTGGCCAAAATTATTCAGGTATGCCCACTATAAGGTGCCTTATATTCATATTATAGTTTTGGCTTAAAACCTCAGCACTTATGGCTTTCAGCTCAGTTAGCTAGTATCCTTAAGTAATACTTATTCATCTTTTTGCACGCTTGCTTGCACATTGCCTGCCAAGTTCAACACGTTCATTGTCAAATAACTGACTTTTTAGATGAGCGATGGTTAACAATCTAAAATATTTCATCTAAGTAGTTCATCATCACTGTACACTTTAATTTAGAAGCACATTGGCACTTTCGAAAAGCAAACATTTGTGGCAACTTATTGTCAAATGAGAGCACTTCAAGCACTAAAAGCAGATGCCACTGTGCACATGTCCTTTATGTCAGTTGGTGTAACTTGCAGTTAGCTGCCCATCACTCTTTACTGTCTGTCATGTCTCTCCTGCTTCAGTGCACTGTAGTCTTTTTTAGTGCATTTTAGATATTAGTCTGTCTTAATGCTTTCTAAGATTGCGGCAGATGTACCTGTCTTACCACTAACATCTTGCATTCCACGTTTGCTTATTCTTATGGTATGTATCAGCCTCTTTGGCATTATTGTCTGTTTTTCTAATTAATATTGTGTCTGACAAAGAAAAACAAGCCCTTAAAAACTTCAACCTCTTTGTGTTGTGTGTTTAAGATGATTTTTACCCAATTGCTCGTTGAGAATACTTGATGTCTGCTCTATCTCTACTTCAGGGGGTATGGTAAGGTGAACATGTCGTCTGTACTATTGTTTTGTAATGAAGTAAAAAAGTTGCTTTTTTTGGTCGATCTACCTTACCATACCCCCTTTAAAGGAACCACCCCTCGGGTTTTGTGAAAAAACACATCCTGTGGCAAGCAGACACTGTTACGATCAGCTCGGCCAAATCTTGCAGTCATGTGTGGAAAGGAGAGTTTAAAAGTGCAGGGGTGGAACAGCTGCGCCATTTGCGCCATTGTGCGCCAAACTTGCTTGCCTGCGCCATCCTGCGCCGAACCACCTCTGTTGCGCCAAACTCGTTTATCAGCGCCGTATCACCCGAATTTAGCCGCAGGGTGCGACAGCCATCAAGCCCCGTGCCCGAAAGTGTGGCTTGAAACATCATGCTTTCGGTTTCATCGAAATGTTTATAGTTTTGATTTCGTCAAGGCTGCGATCACTCGAGCAGCAGCTGTGAACTTCGATTCTAAAGGCGCGGTTGTGATCGCTGGCGCGCACACTATCTTCGCAGGCATCAGCGCGAATGGCTCATAAACCGTTCTATGTGCTGAAGGGCCAAGCAGTTTAATGTTAGCAACAAATTGTAATGTTATACGAAGTGAGGCTAGCAGCAAGTGCATTTGGATCTGATCTCTGTAACTCTACAAAACGCTGGTGTAACAGAATACGGCCACGCCAGGGAGAGCAGCACTTTTCGAACAGTCTCTTCGCAATAAGGGCACAGCACGTAGGAGTGTTTGCTCGCCGCTCGCTGATTGTTGCCGAGCCAGCGCGCGCGCCATCGATCGCGACCACGCCCTTAGAAGCTAAGTTCAGTTTATCGACGTGTAAGGCGCGAAGACGACAATGGACAGAGGGAGAGTACACACAGACAGAGCGCCACTAAGTTCAAAGTTTCTGCTCGAGCGACACCCCCTCCCCTCCACCTCGCATATTTTAAGGCTCGTTCAAGACAGGCGGGGTGTTTCCTCTTTGCTTCGACGGCAGGGTTTCGAGCTGGGTGATGTTATCGCATTGCGCCCTTAGAGCGACGAAGATGGACCGGCTCGTTTGATTTCTGCTTCAGCCGCGCTCGTTGCCCCCGCTCGGGCGCTTATTACCGTGGGTAGAACATACGATGCGCGAGGGTGAATTTGGACTCTATACGGGACATGACGGCAGCAGTGACGGCAAAAACCCGTCGAGAGTGTATAATTGCTATCGCAATAGTAAGGCTTTTGCTCAATTTAGCTTAGTCTTTGAAAAATGCAGCATTGGACAAATGTTGCTTCCCAAGTAATGTGAAACGGGGCTCCATATGCTCTGGACGTTCTCTCTGACTGCTCTAAACTTGCTTGAAAACGCCTTTCTGGCTGCTCCAAGCCTGCTCCAAAATGTCTTTCTGGATGCTCCAAGCCTGCTACAAAAGGCATTTTTGTCTGCTCCCGGGACTGTTCCCAAACCCGTGGACCCTGTTCCACCCCTGAAAGTGGAGCGCGAAGCTACCATTTTATCAGGCGCCCTCTTTTCATACAGGGGTCTGTGCTAGCTCTCTTCCGAGCTGCTGGCACCTGCTGTTTGACATCGAACAGCAAATAGCATGCTATTGGCTAATAGCCAACATAAATGAAGAGCAGCATTTGGATCAAATGTGCATCTTACCATCGGGTGCTGCCACATGCCAACGGTGCACTCCATGGTCTGCTAAGGTTACAGAGTAGCCGCACTTGCTAGGAATCGCAACACGAAACAGCGATTGCATTTCCTGTTGTGATGAAAGAAGTGCTATTTATGGACGAAGTATGTGCGGTCCCTTTTTGAGTGCAGCACATTTAGAGCAATAACCAATACCTCACTTACTTTTAGTGCAAGCGTCATTGCAACCCCGGGTATTTTTATGCTAGTAGTGAGACTAGTTGGTTAGCCTAGTGTTGTGTTTTTGTGTACACGTACATTAAGTTTATTTCGCTCAAGGCAAAGTTACATTATGTGGCATTACACGCCAAAGACTTAAAATGATGTGTATTGTTCAACATTAACTTAATCTCCTGTAAACCCCCCCCCCCCAAGGAGCCAGTTTTTTTTGGTAAAAGTTGACAACCCTAAAATTAGTAAAAAGTTTTGTTAGTATTGTTGGTGTACACAGGGTGTCCAAAAAGTCATTGCCTGTTTAAATGTTTCTACAACTGATGAATTCGCTAGTGGGCATTCGTGAAGCTGATTTTGCTTTTCATGAAGCTAATTTTGCTTTTGGAGATGAAGAATCTTTAAACATTTAAATTCACAAGTTCGGGCAATCAGTCAGCCACAGTATCGACAAATTTCCATTGAAACTCTCCTTAAGTGTTAATGGGAACGGCTCAGGTTTGTGCCCGTTGATCCACAGTGTGCTGGTTGATATGTTTCATATTCTATTGCCCGCAATTATTAGAAAGAATTGCTTGGTGCTATATTATGGCTGGAAAATTTTATGCTGGGTGATTAGTGTTCAAAAGTATGCTGCTTGTCTAAATTGTTGTTCCATTGTGCTGTCATCTAATACTGTCTGCTTGGCAGACTGCTCTCTGTTATCTCCGTTTATTATGAAAGAAGTTTTGTCTTTAAAAAGCCATGATTTATGTTTTGTGGGAGTGTGAAGTCATTATACCAAGAGCAGCACCAGCGAGGGGGAGGGTAGGCACTGGGGTGCGGCAGTCCCTCCTAAATTTTCGCAGTTAAAATTGATCTTTATATCTAAGATCTTTAGAGGCACAAGTGGTGGATTGAGAGGCTTCAGATATGGCATAATGGTGGCTTTGGTCTGATCAGTGGCCTGTACAGTTTTGCATGCTTGCAGCATTACTAATTTGCATTACCTACTTTGCATGCAGCATTATATGAGGAAGCCCTAAAAATAGCATTGCCAAGTAGCCTTGCATACCCAAAAAACCAAATGCCTTTATGCACTTTTTGCATTCTTTTGTACTATTTTTTGGATTCCTTTGTATGCCTGTTCTATGGTGTCCACCAACTTTGGGTCCTCTGTTTGTAAAACTCCTCGGTGGAAGTGGCTAATAATGTCTGACGTCTGCAAGTGCATCATTTTTCTGCAGTGTATTTAAATGTAGAACAAAATTCTAAATTATTTGTGAGTAGTGGACCTTGTCTGCTCATCTCTGCGTTTATCTCCACAAGCTATTTAGAGATTTCAAGGGCTCTCCATCTGAAGTGACCCTGCAAATACTTTTCCAAGTAACCATCGAAGGGCTTCATTAAAGGAGTTTGTTGCCTCACGAATTGACCGCAGTAAAAATTTTTTGAATCCGTCAAGTACAAGCGTAGTGACAAAGTTTTGTCGCACACTGCAATTGCTTTCTCTCTTCTCTCGTCCCGACAAGCGCGCTGGAAGCTATGCAAGAAGGGATGGCACGATGGAAAGAAGTTACGCCATGCGCGTCATGACCTTGAGCACTTTTTTTTTTTTTTTCTTCGAATGCACGACTAACTTCCAGTGGTACCGTGAGCGTGCGCGCAGGCACGTGGCGGCCTCTTGCAGTGGCCACAGTAACTATGCAGGTCACGATTTCAAATTAACCAATGGCTGTGAATTTATGTATATGGTGCGATCATTTGGGTATATGGCATCATTTGTAGAAAGCAGAGGGAATGATTTCTGGACGACTTTCAGAATTAATTGTAAATTCCAGGCCGCATGCTGCACTGTAATGTTCGGCTCGCGTGTTCTCAGGAGCCTCGACTACCGATCAGGAACATTTTCTGACAGTGTTGAAGAAGTGTTGCAGGGCCCCTTTATTGAAAGTGTTACATGAATTTCACCATTTGTTGCAGGATGAGAAAGTATTTTCAGGACTAAGCGAAGACAGCATTTTTTACAAGCTGAGTTCGTCTGGCTTGATCAGCTTTTCGGATTACATTTTCCTGCTCACCATACTGTCAGGTGAGACTCTTTATTTGTGCTAGGACGTTTGTCCATGATAAGGACAGACTGAGTGTGTGTGTATGTGTGTGTGTGCACGAGCGTGCACCATGGTGTGAGGATTCGTCAGTTTTTGGCCTAATTAACCACACAATGAAAGTTTTGGCCTAATAAACCACATAATGAAAGCTTAGCTTAAAATCAATTGCGTTTCATTTAGCTTAGAATGCACTGACTTGCTGTTGTAGCTTAGTGGCTCAATGTGCTGTGCTTCTATGCTTGAGGACATCCTCAATTTCTGGCCACAGTAGCCATGTAAAGCTTCATAATTTCAACTTTCTAGCCACCTGCTTTTTACTATACAGAAAAAGAAAAGGCAATATATATGTTATATTGATTTGAATGAAAGAAGTAAAAAAATGCAATTAAGTGATGAGTATGACTAGAAATTAACATGTCAGAATTGTCGATAAAAAGGAGGGGAATATGAAAGCACATTTCATTAACGATTTTCAAGATTTTGTTCCTTCACTAATATTGTCAGATAGTATAAAATATACTTTGTTTTAGCAAGTGCATAGCAGTGTGTATGTATAGATAATATTTTTGAGTGCCTGTTATGTATGTTATACTGAAATAAGATTGGTACATGTGCTTTGAAGATTTCATGTTGCCGCACATTATTTTACATTGGACTAATTTCTGTGCTGCTAGTATCAGTACTTTATTGCATTGTTAAATTCACAGGAAAGAAGTGTAATAATGCCTTTTTTTTTTCTGTAGGATTGCATTTGTGTGTAGTATTGTGTGTTGGCTAACAACGCTTTCCCTTTGTGCAAATTATTTGAAAGCACTTTATTATGAAGTCTTACCATGCTGTTTCTTAGCATTGAATCAGTTGTGGAATCCTGTGTCAACCACTGCAGAGCAGTGTTGTTGGGTAATATCGTTCCATGTTTTCTTACAGAAGTGTTCTCATACAGTATTCAGTGATACTACTTGAAAGCCTGTCAAAAGATAAAAAGTCTGTTTGTTAGAGGCTTTGTCATCACTATGGTTTTTGTAGAATCGCAGATCACAGTTTTATTAATCGAATTAACTTGCATCAACTACCATCAACATTTTGAGGCTGTGCTAGTGGTAATTATTACTTTGTTGGAACAACATCAGCATGGAAACAAACCATTCTGGGGCATTAAGAAACAAAATATATCTTTTAGTATTTGTTTTGTATGCTCGCTGTGGTGGTCTAGTTGTTAAAATGCTTGACTGCTGACCCGAAGGTCGTAAGATTGAATCCTGTCTGCAGCGGCCGCATTTTGATGGAGGCAAAATGCTAGAGGCCCTTGTGCTTAGATTTAGATGCAGTCGTTAAAGAACTGTGGTCAGATATTTCCAGAGCCTTCGCCTACGTGTCTCTCATTATCGTATCGTGGTTTTTGGACATAAAACCCCAACAATCGTTATTATTATTGGTTTAGTGTAAAAGATAACTTATCGTGTGTAAATTTGACCTATTTCAGTGTCTTAGAAAAATTGACTGCATTCTTTTTTTCATTTCTTTCTCTTTTGAGGCTTTTATGTTTATGTATATTTCTTTTTTTATCATTATTATAGTGGAGATAACTACTGTTTTTTTTATAAGTGGTGCAAATTTTGCCAGACATGTTAACTATGGTTGAACAAGCTACACATAGGCTGTTCTCTATGTGCATTTGATTCTGTTATGCACATGGTGGGAATATATAAAATTTTCATTTCTGCAAACTTGTTTATTTTCAGCATCAAAACGTCAGTTTGAGATTGCATTTCGGATGTTTGACCTCAATGGAGATGGCAACGTAGACTACGATGAGTTTGAAAAGGTAGCCACTGTGCTGTCTTTTTCTTGTTCACGTTAATTTTTCTTTTTCATGTTAACAGATTTTTATTTAACCTTTCACCAAGAGCATGACGCACAGACAGACAGGAGTGATAACTCAAATGAAGTGTCAGCTCATAGAACCGTGTAGATTAGGCCTCTATACTCAGAGTTGTCCGGCACAATCTGAGAAGTCCAGCTTCTGCAGCCTTCAGAGTTGCCAGATGCTATCGAGCTAACAAGCAAATAATTATCACAAAAGAAGCCAAAAAAAAGCAGCGCAACTTTTGCGAAAAAGCCCAAAAGGAGCAGAAATTTAATGAATTTTTTCTTTTTGAAAATATTTTTAATTATAATAAAAAAAATGTCACTCAAATATGAAGTGGAGTGTAAAAAAATCGCTTTAATTATTTTGTACAGCGAAAATATGTGCAACTATGAACGAAAGCACATATTTACTTTTTAACATTCTCTCCAGGGTAGTCTCCATTCATTTGAATGCACATTTGCCAGTGGATGATTAACGTTACTTTTTGATTCCGCCAACGTTTGTTTGACTTCAACACTCTACTCAAAGTCATTGACAAACGTGCTAGTACTAGTGAACAACAAATGCGCTATTGGTGAAAGTGATGGTTGCTAAAATAACTATATTTGCTTGAAAAATGCAGATAAGCCAAAAAAATGCAACAAGTAATTTGAAAATTCTACAAACGATTCAGCGAAAAAAGAAGCCCAAATCCGTTTGTTAAAAGCGGAACTGGCAACTCTCAGCTTTGCAGTAGTGGCTGCTAGCAGAAGCTGCAAGGTGATTGCTTTTGCTAGCAGCTGCCGCAAGGTGCTTGTGCTGCGATCAACAGCATGTGCATAGTAAACAGCATTCTCATTCTGTGAATGCCCAGATAATATTGTACATGTGCTGATGCATTTTTAGTTCAAGAATGTTAATCATTCTGTGCTTACTGCTATTTCATTTTTTGCTCGATTCTCGCAGCAGCATCACATTGTTTGGTCCCCACCATTTAGTTAGGTTTTTTAATTGTAGCTTTTTTTACTACTACCAACAAACACCCTCATTGTAGGGATGGAAAATAATGCCGCATGGATTCAATGCAACATTACTGTATGAACCGTGTGTGTATGTCTGCATGTGTATGTATGGAAAATACACCACACATGGCACTGTATTTAACCTATCAGCCATGTACTGGCTGATTGGTCAAAGGAAAGACGTGAAAATGTAAGGGCTCATTTTTCTTTGTTAGACACAATATTAATGAGAACTAACAGACAAATCTGATTGGTCAAAGCCACACTTGCATGTTGGCATGAAGCAGCACAGAACTTTTGCCAAGACAGAAAAAAAAATAAGTGTTGTGTCAATGCCCCATTCTTTTATTACTGTTAATATTAATTAAAGATGTTCACACATACCATTTAAGGCAATAATTGTGCAATACTTGTGTTTCAGAATGCCAGTTCTAGCTGGATCAGACACCAGCTTCATATCGAAGTCAAACCTTTCTTTTTCAATAGCAGATGTGTAAGAAGGGTGGCAGTGCCACCATGATAGTATTTCTTCATTGTTAATGCTGTGCATGAATTTTTTTAATAACTGCTATAGGCATGGTTTCATTGACCCAAATAGTTGGCAGGATTATGAGGGTACGGAAAGTGCTCATTAACCTGTGAAAATGACAGACTGAGTTGTAGATTGGCCAAAGTGCCTTGGCGGACTAGTTGGTTGGTGATCATAACGAGTTTGAACAGCGCGATTGGACGTGGACAGAGTGTGTGTGTGTGTGTATGTGTGTGTGTGTGTGTGTGTGTGCATGTTCTTCTCTGCGTCCAGTCGCGCTGTGCAAACATATTATGAGTTGGAAAGAGGAACCACAACTATTCCTTTGTGCATAACATCAGCATGGTCTTTAGGCATCAAATATATTTCATGTCTGGCTTGCTTTTTAGTTTTGAGCATGCTGTTTGAACCACACTACCCAATCAGAGCAGGCAGACGAAGCAAAGGAGTAAGGCTTTTATTGCAAAGTTCTTTAAAGTAAAAGAGAGGGAAAAAAACATTTGCTTTGTCTTTATCTTTGAAAGCTCTTGGAGCAGTGAAAATGCAGTCGGGGCCCCTATACAAAGTCCAGTCACTGCTGCAGTCACAGGTAGTGTGGTTTGTAGGCCTTAAGAAGAGGTAACATGTATACAGTCATATATGAATACTACTAAAACGAACTGCTGAATGCAGTGAAGTAAGCCTGACATTTAGCTGGCCATGGCTTTATTACAGTTAGAGTTGGTCTAATATTTGGGTTATAGTGAGGCAAAGTTTTATTTCCATTCAGCTTGAAAAATGTAATCTAGATGAAAAATGCTGCAGAAGTTGCTTATAATTCGCTTGGCTGTATACGTAAGTCATCCTGTGCAGTAGCATATTTATTTTGTTTGTCTATAAGCTATTTCTAATTACAAATGAAGCGCTTACCTTCAAGCACCAAAGAGTTTTCCCTTAGTTGCACTGCTAGAGAGTGCAGATGAATTGTTAGTGTTGCACCTTGTATATACTTTGTACTTTTACAACGAATGTTGTATGTAACAAACCAAGTCTTCTTCCAGTTGTACGTTTTAAAACTGAGATGATAGGTAAATACTTAAGGGAGTATGGTCGGGTAAATCGACAAAAAAAATTTTTTTTATTTCGTAACTGAAAAATAATACACATTTTGAGGAGCAAAACGATGCAGTGGTAAGTATGCAGGGGCGCTCCGAAATGCTCCGAAGCTTTTGCTCTTTCAGCAACCAAAAGACATGCTTTTTTGTGTGATCTGCTTGTAAATTATTGGAGGAGAGGTTTCATGCTTGCTTTGGCAGTCTACCTCACTTCGTGGGTTTGGTGCTTTATGACATTTTACAACAATCAGTTGTCTTTACCTCACTTCGTGGGTTTGGTGCTTTATGACATTTTACAACAATCAGTTGTCTTTTTTTTTTGCATTGTGATATAAATTTTTGTCCTCCAAAACACTTTAATTAACAGAGTGCAAACTGAAGTCCACTTGCTCATTTTGAATGATTGCTTTGTGGTTTGTAATGGAAATCCTGTCTATGTGATGGAAGTTAAAACAAAAGAAAGGGAATTTTGAGGGCTCGCTTTTCTTTGTTAGACACAATATTAATGAGGACTAACAGGCAGTAATGCCAAGGAAAGTATAGGTGATGTTATTTGTAGTAATTACAATATAAATGTCAAGAAAGTAAAGTGGATGAAAAGATCCTGCAGGTTCGGTTCCTGCCGGCAGCAAGTTATCTTTTCGTCCACTTCACTTTGCTCACACGTGTATCATAATTACTACAAATAATATCCCCTATACTTTCCTTGGCATTATTGTCTGTTAGTTCTCATTAATATGGAAATTAAAACAATTTCATGTGCTGCTCCACTTCATTTTCTTGTTCATCATTAGTGTCTTAAGCTGGGAGCACTTCAGCAATTGCTTGGAGAAGCGTGACAAACGATGGCACTGGCTATTGATTGTTTGACTTTGTCTTGGTAGCCTTGGTATGCCCAACATTTGCCAAAAACTTTCCCCACTTGCAACCGTGACATCACACATCATTTACTATTGGAAAGGCAATCTCAGGCTACCGTCTGGCTGCTTGAACACCAAAAAACTGAAGAAGCTCACCCTTTGATGCAATCAGTTTAAGCATGCATTAAATGCTATGTGGCTTTGGTCATGAAGCTGCAAACTGGATATGTCACAAAAACTGGATGTGGTAGTCACACGGTAATAGCAAACTGCTCACACACAGGCCAGTGAGCGTGATGCATTAGTTGGACATGCAGTTTGGTGTTTTTTTACACAGTGAGCGTGATGCATTAGTTGGACATGCAGTTTGGTGTTTTTTTACACTTCCAGTGACCATTCACTAAAACGCCGATTACAGAAGTGATGATGATGATGCTGTATGCATTGTCATAAAGATTACTGTTCATTACTTAGCACACTATTTGCTGTTGTTACCTAAAACTTCTTATGTTGTGTAGCTTGCTGGATGTCCAAAGCCTGCATAACAGTTCTGTTGTACTTGAATGCAGGTGCAGACGATAATCAGGCACCAAACCAGCTTTGGCATGCGGCATAGAGACCACCAGACAACAGGCAGCATCTATAGGGGAGTGAGCAGCGCTCTGTGCAACTACTTCTTTGGCCCCAAGCTTGATAAAAAGCTCACAGTGGAAAAGTTTCTGAATTTTCAACGGCAGTTGCAGACCGAGATCCTTACTCTTGAGGCAAGCACATGGTACCCTTGTAGACTTGTGTTTCTCTAGATTCTGTCATTCTGGGTCATGATGAAAACTTCCTTTCCCTCAGGTACACATGGCCTCGTGTACTTCTTGCCGCTGCACTCCCATCTATTTATGCCAACCATTTATTTTTTTGTAGTATGCAGATTGAACCATTTATAAATGGTAGCACTGTTGCTGCATTAATGGAGATAGTTGTAGTAGATCAGCCACGTGATTGAACCATTTATAAATGGTAGCACTGTTGCTGTATTAAAGGGACTCTAAAGGGAAATATTAAGTCGACGTTGATTGCTGAAATAGCGGTCCAGAAACCTCGTAGTGCTACTTTCGTGCCAAGGAAATGCTTATTTTGAAATAAAATCACGTTTTGGTGGTCCGCATCGCGTTAGCGCGCTTCAAATCACCCGCCTAAGCGGAATCGCTGATGTCACTGTTTCCGTGCCCAACGTTGCCCGCCTTTACTGCGCGGCTGCCGACACTAGCAGCAGCAGAGCGAAAGTAGCGGGAGCCACAGCAACAACAACGGCCATTGAACAATACTCTGCTTGCTTGGTGCAACTGGGCTCCGCTAGATGGCGCCACCTATCCAGCCTAACCAAGCGAAAACGCAATTTTTGAACCACTCGCGCCTTTCCCCATAGTAACGCCAGCCGGTTCGTTTTTCTATGAATCAAACAGAAACGGACAAGGAGCATTTTATTACGTGTTGTAATGCACGGAAGCTTCTTTTTTTACCACAGCTGGTTTGATTACTAGTGACTAATTGTAGCCGGTAGCTGTGATGTCATTGGAATCGTTTCCTAGATGTCCCACTCGTAGCGCATGTGGTATCATACATTTGCCTTAATTTCTCGATTAGTAGAGCACTGCTGTTGATAATATTGACGTTTTAGACATTCCCAAACATTGATCTTTCACTCTAACGCAAATTGTTATTTGCCTTTAGTGTCCCTTTAAAGGGGCCCTGCAACACTTTTCCAAGTAGCCATAAAATGGATTTACTAAAGGAGCTTATTGCCTCACGAATTCATTGCCGCAAAAATTTTTGGAATCTGTCCAGTACGAGTGGAGTTACAAAGATTTCTCGCATGCTGCAATTGCATTCTCTCTTCTCTCGTCCCGTCGAAAGCGCTGGAAGCTAAGCAGGGAGGGATGGCACGGGGAAAGAAAATACGTCACGCGCGCCTCGTGATCTTGAGCGCTTTTTCTCTTTCTTTTTTTTGTTCGAATACGCGAATTTTCATTGCAATCGCGTGCGCACGCGTGGACAAGTCGCGGCCTCTCGCGGCGGCCTCTGTAACTACCGAGCGCGCCATGCTCAAATCAGCCAATGGCTGATACAAAAAATCTCTCGTCGGTGACGAGTGATTTTTGGATATGCAACGTCATTTGTCGAGAGAAGAGAAAGCAATTTCTGGCTGACTTTGAGAATTTATTGTGAATTCCACGCCGCGTGCTGCGCTATAATATTTGGCTCGCGTGTTCTCGAGAGCCTGGACTACCGATCGGCAGCGTTTTCTGAGCATGCTCAAAAAGTGTTGCAGGGCCCCTTTAATGGAGGTAGGCAGTCAGTGGTGTGCCTTGACACTTGCACAATAGTGCTTTGCTGCAAGCAATTTAGGGTGATCGTTTGATGATGAAATGCATTGCTGTGTTGATTTCGATATGTTGCTCTCCTGCGCCACATTTTTGCATGGAACATGCAGAATGTTTCTACTATACATGAATGAAAACATGTTTCTGTTGCTGCTCTACCTTGGTGCTTTCTGTGCATGTTAGAATTTGTGGTGGGTATGCCTTGGATCCCCACAAGTTTCATTCTGCCTACCCTGTCGACACTACTGTTGAGCAGCTCAACCTTCTTTTGTAATTGGACTGGTTATATAAAGGTGCTTGTATACGATAAACATAGAGTTGCTAGTTAATGCAGCTCTACCTCATAGCTTATATGGGCATCCCTTGCAAATATATCTAACTAATTGATTGTATTGAAAGTCAGTAATGCCTCTACAGTTATTGCTGCCATAAACCTAAAAGTTGTTGGCAGCACTCACAGGAGACAGAAATATTCCAGCAATGTTTTTACAGCAGAGCTGTTATGCTCGAGGTTGGCCGTGTTTCATAGATAGAAAATTATTACAATGAACCGGCACGTGCTCTCTTTGTCCTCTTCTTCATTTTCATCCTCTTCTGCTTCATACTCTGAACATGTGCACCGATTTGTCCGGTGTGTTATGCAACAACTCTGATGGGCAAGAGAGCGAGTACAGAGAGAGAGATAGAAAGGAAGAGAAATTCCTGGCAAAAAATATTTCTTGGCGAGGCGAGATTCAAACAAGCATATCCACAATCCGAAGGCGAGCGTCACAACTAGAGACCGGATTATAGGCAAATGCCTATTTTTTTCCTTGCATTCCTATCGCGCCACTTTGATATATGAGCATGAATTAGGGGTAAAGGAGGGCTTTTATAATGATTTTATAGTGCCTATAAATGCCTATTTCGGGGGTTTGTGCCTAAATGTCTATGAGTGCCCATAAATGCCTATTTTCAAAATTGGTGCCTATATGAACGCTATGTAGCCTCAAATTTTGCTTTCGAGTACAGTTTGAGACCGTAATTCATGTTACCAGGCAAAATTGACGTTTCGGAACTTTATGGGGTGCAACAACCTAGTTCCCTAGTTCAACAAACATCCGAGAAGCAACCAGTAGCAGCAGTGAAATGGGACGCGCCGGCCACCTTACCCCACCGCACTGACATGGCGCGAGCGGTTGGAGCAGGGGAGAGGAAAAGACGCTATTTCTGCAACCCTAAATGGGAGCACGTCCCAGCGTGTACAGTGGAATGGGGAGAGGAAAATAAAGGCGTGAAGAGGAGAGGGGAAGAAGAGGAGAGTGGCGTCTATGGCCAAGGACGTGGCGGGGGGGCTTTTACCGCCGGTATTCCAGTCCAGTGTTCCCATGGAACTGAAGCACCTCCTTGAAGACTTGGGCGTGGTGGGGGGGCAGAAAACAGGAGGTGCCTGCGTGCAGCAGCAGGAATATGGAGAGCGAATGCGAAACCATGGAGTGCCATCAGGGGAAAGCAGAAAGTAGGTAAAAGAAAAATAAGATGTGCACATGGCTTTTGTTTCGTTTGTAATTTACTCTTGAAAGGCACTTCACCAGGTCACATGAGAAATTTTAGTCAGATACTGGAAGTGTTCGCGTGCCCAATGAAGAGCTTCGTACCACAAGAACTTTTTAATTGGTTCATTACGAGCCGCGAAAGCATGATGCCGGTAGGTGAGCTTGAAACGTTTGCCACTCGCAAGCCAAATTCTTCCCTGCCCTCGTCGGTATCAGAGAAACTCGGAGCTGGAAGATCACACGACGTTGATGCATCAACACGCCATGCGCACGCAAGATTACACTATGTGCACATGACATGCCCAAGCCTGGTCGTGCGCACAAGCGGTGTTGTATCGTTTCGGCGTTCGCTCTATAGTGTACTGCCTGTTTCTGTGGGATGGATCCGTCTATGCGTTTGGAGAGGCTGGCATGGATCCTGTATCCTTATCAAGACACAGCACGTCGCACAGCTGGAACTGCTGTAAGGGACGATGCACCAAAAACATGCTAAGCATTGTCAGGGCTGGCGCCGGCACGACGCGGGAACGGCGAGAACACGAACACAAAAGAAATATAGGCAGCTAAGTCTCGCAACGCTCTCATTTCGAAGAAAAAAACTAAAGAGAAACGCATACACATTCAGTTTGTATGTTTTAATATTTCTATTAACTTTCAGTTTAATATTTCTATTAACTTTCATTCTTCTATTCAAGCAACAGATTGCACAAATTACACATGTAGCCTCGAATAATTCTCGTAGATACATGTACTACTGTGACATACACACGACCATTCCTTGTTGAACTTCACCTCCCCCACACCGGTGCGCGCCCCCGTGAGATAAAGGGCACGAGGCATTCAGTCTGACATTTCACCTCCTGCCGGGGAGCGTAGCGTTGCAGATCTTGGCAGCCGTGTTTGTTAGCGCAGTGCATGCATTAGACTTCTAGCTCGAAACGCTCAAACCTGGTAAGGGGCCCTTTATGGTGTTCACACAAAGAGGAGAAATTGACCCTGCACTATTAGACCTGGCCAATACAAGGCGAACAGACCCGTCTGTCCTTTTAGCGGTCTGGCTATTGAATCCTGTGCTGCCCTTCCCAGCCATGCCAAAAAGAAGCAGACCCAGGAGTGTGTTTGTTCTATGGTGGACACTTAACTTACCATTCTGGACAATAAAAGGAGAGACCGTGTTCTGGAAACCATGCCCGAAAAGGGACCATTGCATGGCTATGTTAAATCATTAATGCCTTTGTACAATCATAAAATGCAACATTTGTTTGCTCTCCTGTCGTAGACCAGGTTTGCGCACGTCCTTATTCGAAAATTTGAGTTTTTGTAAAAATTTATTGTGCCTATATTTACGATTTTGGGGGGCCTAAAACTGTGTTTTTCCTGCCTATTTTTGGCGCCTAAAACACGATTTTTAGTGCCTAAAAATCCGCCCTCTAGTCATAACCACTTGGCTGTCTAGGCATGCTAGCAGAGCACTGCATTGCTTTGTATAGTATAGTATAATATAGTATAGCAAGGTGGTGGGGAAGGGAAGTGAGGGTGAGGAGGGGAGAACCAGTACAGAGAGAGAGAGAAATGGAGAGAAAGGGAAGAAAGATAAAAAGTCAGGAAGAGATAATGGCGAGAGAACGATTACAGAGAGAGGGAAAGAGAAAAAAAAAACATAGAAAGAGAAATATAGAAAGAAAGAGAGAAAAAGATAGAAAGAAAGAGAAAGACATAGACCATGAAAGACATAGAAAGGAACAGACACAAAAAAAAGAAAAGAGAGCAAGCATAGCCATGTATAGTATAGCATAGTATAGTATACTTTAGTATAACAAGGGGTGGGAAACAAAGAGGTGAGAGGGTAAAAGCCTAGCCAAGCCAGAACCAGCTAGGTGCCCACCAGCTCTGCTGTGACCCAGCCTTGTGCAACTTAGTGCAAGCTGCGCTAAGTTTTTTGGTAATAACATACTTTTTAATTGTAAATTAGCTCTAAAATGCAAATAAGCTCTAATTTTTTAGAGTGAAGTCTGTATGTTATATCTAAGTGGCTTATCTAGGGGAAGGGGGGGTCAATCTCCCACCCCCAACTGCCCCCCCAAGGAAAGTCTCGCTATGCCCCTCAATACGAGGCACAGTCTCTGCAGCCTCTGATTAGAGACCAGTGCTGTTACAGTAGCAGTTAAAAGCATCTGCTTCCCAGTCCCAGTTACCAAGGGTTAGTGTGAGGAATGAATTTAACCCAGGAACTGTAACTGTTACATTTTTGGCAGATAACTTCACACACTTCATTTGTCATTGTCACATTTACATAACATGTGGTATATCTTACGCATAAATACAGGGACTTGTTTTAGGGTCCTTTACAACCATGTTCCACCCACGCTTCCTGTATTATTGTTATCTTATCATTATTATCATGTGTCTGTCGTTCTTTGGCCAGAAGCGGCATTTGTACCATGAAAACCCATTAATCATCACCACCATTTACTTGCATGTATATGACTGCCTTTTATTTGTTTTTCCATTCTTTGTGAAAAATAAAATAGTTTCTGAAGCTTAGGAAATGCTAACCACTGCAATTGACAGCTAAGTAGCAGTATCACCATGTGGCTTCATAGCATTTCATTTTTCTTCTGACAGTAACAGTAAAACTGTAATTTAAGCATGAGGCTACTCTTACTTGATTACGTGCATGAGCATAATGCAGAAAAGTTCTAATTACTTGAAGGGCTAAACATGCATTGTTATGTTGTTTCTGCTACCTTCTGTGATGCTTAGAATAGCATACTGGAGAGTGCATTATAATGGTCATCAGCAGCTTGGTGTCCATGATAAATATAAAACAGACCATGACAACTAGCATAGTGGTTACTTAGGCCACAACTTCATTTACCTTCATTGCAAAGTAATTTGATAAATGCAAAATACCAAATGTGTTATATGGAGGACAACTTGTTGAGGTCCTTCATAGGAAGAGATAATGTGACATCTTGGGGAGGTAAGAATGATGGATAAGTAAGTGAGTTGTTATTATTTGCTTGCTGGTGTGGTTTTCTTACTAAGAGAATGGAAGCAGGGTTCGTACAGGTTTCAAAGGAGAAAATTCAAGGATATTCGTGGAATTTCCAGGGCCTGTCACACACTTTTCAAGGAGTAAAAAAACGGCATCCAAATCAGGATTTTTTTTTTTAGTATAACAATGTTGCAAATGCTGACTAAATTTATCGCATTTACACATATGTGCAGTTGAAACTCAATTTAAGGATGGCATCACCATACTCAAATTACTTTGTTAAATCAGGGAGTTTGTAAAATGGAGAAAGGGGTTGTTCAGTTCTTCGAAACCTAAAATCCGCCCTTTTCTCAATGCCACGGCGCATGCGCGCTTCCCCTAGTAGAAAAGTCGCGAAACGCCTCCTGGTCTCGGAGCCCTTTGTTCTAGCAATACCAGTTCTTCTGGCCCCTACCAAAACCCTACCAAAACGGCAGAGGGCAGCACAGGAAAATGGAAAAGACGAATTGTAACATAGACACACCCAAAATCTACCTCGGCATTGTTTTTGCTGCTAACGCACGTGTACTCAAGTGAATAGTCTGTGCACGTGTACCAAACATTGAGCCTCACATATGTGGTCCAGGCAATGCAGGCCAGGTAGACAGTCACGTGAAACATGACATGCAGCCGAAATGCAAGGACGGGGAGAACGAATGCAGTGATTATGTGAGCAGGGCAAGCAAGAAAGTTGCAAGGAGACGATCAGTGTCATCTGTCGCATCAATCATAAAATAATGAAAGCACACAGTAGTGCTCCTGTGGCAGCATTGAAAGAACAATAAACCACTGCCACCCGTAGTGCGATCTGGTGGTACTAACACTGTGACTGACGAGTCCACTGTTCCATGAATGTGGGTGGCTTATAAACTTGTCGAAATAAAAGCAAGCTCGTGACTATGGTTTACAGATGTTTTAACGCAATAGCATTACAGTTTACTAACCACATGCATCGCTCGCTTGACAAGGAAAAAAGCAGCATAAATGCAGGAGACAAGAGTGAAGTGGAAGGAGATAGGTAGAGAGAAAGTGAGACAAGATGAACTGACGGATGAGGAGTGAAATGAACGATAGGACAAGGCATGAACAAACAGAATGCATGCACACTCGCACGGTGTATTGTTTCTGAAACAGAAAGTTTGCCATATCGACGCTAATCTACAACAGAAAGCAGATCGCACTGTGGACTTTAGACTGCACTGGTCCCGAAATTCAAGGGTTTTCAAGGACAGAATACTAGTCTAGGACGTTCAGGGGCCTTGAAAATGTACTTTTCAAATTCAAGGGTTTTCAAGATTTTCAAGGACCTGTATGAACCCTGGGAAGGAATGCTGTGCAATTCTTGAAGAATGGACAGCTAATCAGTGGTGTGTTCTGGCGTATTTTATGGATCTTGTTTCATTGTACGTCCTGCATAATTCTACCGATTTTGTCGTACCCATTATGGTTGAAATAATTGAAGTTGATTGTATTATTGTATGGTATGCACTCTTGTACACGCTGTTTCTTCAGCCACTATGTACCAGCAGGCCCAAAGAGTGACATTCCCAAGTTTTTTTCTTTAGCTGTTTTCGATACAGACTTTTGTGTTCTTTTTGAATTGTGTATCTCATTCTAAATTGTAAATCCCATTTTAAATTGTATATCCCATTCTAAAGCTCCTAACAAAATTAAAGTAGGTGCTTAACCCTTTCAGACGCCACCTATGAAGAACTGTCTGTAAATGCGTCAAAATAATAGAACGTTATTTCAAGGCACTCAATATACTATTGCAATAAAAATAATGTCGTAATATCTTCATTTAGGTGTGTTGTAGCAACTTATTCTAATTAAGTTGTAATTAAATATCTGTTTATCCTGAAGTCATTCATTCTCTATTTTGGCATAAATAGAATGAGATCTCGGGCTAGAAATATAGTACAAAATCGTTTTTGGTTATGTCCATTTAGAGCAAAGAAAAAGTATACTTTTAACGTGGCTCGCAGGACGCGGCTCATCGAACGACTCGTCGAACGGTGTAGAGCCTTCAGCAATGCGATCATACGCAACAGTACGCTGCGAAATGAAGTTAAACGAAGAGAAATTATTATGCAGAAGGTTCAATCTATCCGAAGCTCAATGTATCTCGCTCTCTCTTAGCCCCTAGTTGATACAAGGAGCAAAAACAAGTGATGTACACAATTGTGTACATAGCGTCTCAAAGGGTTAACTTTGCTTGCCAACAGTTATTTTTTTCTTATTACCTCTGAAATTTGGATGGCCACCTCGGCTGGCATGCTTTGGCAGGTGTACCATTGAATTTTTTGCGCGAACTTTCAGTTTATGCGCAAAGAGCCTGATGAACAAGGCATGATCAGAGAATGGGACTTTGCCGACCTGCTGTTGACTTACGCTGGCCTCAATGACAAAAAGAAGTCTCGTATGATAAAACGTATAAAAAAAAAGTTCAAGAGCCAGTCAGAGGTACGTGATATTCCATTTCATTCTTGCTTGCTAGCAACTTGATTTCTTAGCATGTCTGTTTTGGGATGATAAGTCATATTATTAGTTATCTTTAGGAAAACCCACTAAAGCTATCACTAGGTTCATACAAGACCTCGCTGCTATATTGATAAATGTTACATGCACTGCTTCACAGTGTTACAAGGCACTTAGGATTTCTGTCATAGCTATATAAGGTACCCTTCTTCCTTCTCCATCCACACTTTTGATTGCCCCAATTGGTACTTACAATTGCCCTTTCAGGATGTCCTGCAATACTTGAATATTAGTCGCTAAACAATATTGCCATGAACATCGGCGCCATATATCATTCCAGTACTTGCTCACAATGTTGCTTTAAATGCTGCTTGCCCTTGAGCTTTTCCAAACACCTGCGACTATTTTTCCCATACTTTTACGCAATGATGCTTGCAATGTCTAATGGGTGATCTCTTGATTAATCATGACAAAGCTAGCTCCCACAAAAGCGGAGAAGGTGGTGCTATGTGGCTGTGCAGTTTGTGTTGGGCCGGCGACGATATGTGGCTGTATTGTTTGTGCTGGGCCAATAAATAGGTATTGCCCTAACCAAGGAAATTAAAGAACGATAAATAAAAAATACCGGAATGTTAGTCCATTCTACATAAATGTTCTACCTTCAGTTTGTCTATCACAAGCACTTGATCACCCCCCTGCCTCTTCTTTTCTGTCAGCTACTGATGTGTTGTATACCATTACTATGAAAGTTGCACCTTGGTTATGTGGGTCTCCATTGAAGAGTCACTGTCTTCATGATGGGTTGAGTTGAGTGCAAACTACAGTGCCATTGATAACGCGGTGTCCTCTGGCGGTCACAGACACAAACCTGTGCAGTTGAACACCAGATGGCTCACTCGCCCCTATTCCTTCCGACTAATGTCTATGGAACAGGAAAACTACCACCACCGCCCGACCTGCTGTCATATTTGGTCCAGCGTGGCTGAAGTGACTACTGCACATTGTGGATTTCATATGGAACGCATGCTTTATGAACTACATGCACTACACTGCCCCAAATGAAGTGTACTACTGTTCTCTTGCTAATTAGGCAACAAAAAACTGCAATTGTTACTTGACAATGCATGCATACTAGTGACAAAAGAATGTGAACAGCGCAGCTCCAACATGCTCCATTGTTCGCATTTTTTAAAAAGTGCTTGCAACCTGCCTTATACCACAAAGGCAATAGAGTCATTCATGATACAATCAAGGACAACTCTAGGATCTTTTCATTACCACCAATGTAAAAGCATGATGAAAGCAAACACAAACAGCGGAACACAGAGGCACTGCATTCTTTTTGATCCCCCAGTTCATGCTGATGTACATGACATGGTAGTGTGTGTAAAGACACAGAAATACAGCCATGTACCAACGGTGATGGGTGGATAAACTGTAATGAATGTGTACTTGTCCGTGCTCCTTTTACAAAGTAAAGAAATGTTAGCTGCAGTTGACAAGGCAAGGACAATTAAAATTTCATGAGAGGAGAAGCTGCTGGCATTAAACAAACATTCTGTTAGGCAGGAAAAAGTTTGCCTAATAAAGCATAACATTCATAAGTTCCTATTAAATATAGCATAACATATTTTTAGTCTTTCAGGAATCGTAAATAGCTGACACAAGGAACAAATACCTATAAAATACTCACTTGATAGAGCAAAGTATCGAGGAAATGCAAATGCTGGGAGTAATGTTAAAGCAACACCCTAATATAAGTCTCATGGAAAATCAGAATTATCTAAACCCTTAGCATATGCCCTCAACTTTAAACAGTTTCATATGTATTAAAAGAATTCATGAAGGAAACAAGTTACTGTTATGATTAGTCTTGAATTATCGATGCACTTCAAGCTAACGTGGTCATATTAAAGTGTATCGTGAAGTGCCCTAGAAACAATTACTAAATCAGGGCACCTTTTTGGTGAAGCTAATACAGTAAAAACTCGTTAATTCGGATTTCACGGGACTGGAAAAAATATCTGAATCAACTGAATGCTGAATTATTGAACGTATTAAGAAAGCAATAAACAAATGTCTATTACATTAATGCATTATCATTGTCCTGATGAATATGTAAATCCGGGCTTAATTTGCATGAAAGCAGTGTAAAAGCCACAATTACATCATTCGCGACTTCATTCACTATGTGACTGCAGCTCAAGACTTTAGTGTTTTGAAGGCCAACTCCGGCGATTTTTCAAGGTCAATGGATCGCAATGAAATTCACTGGGTACGTTCATTTGCACGTTTCCGCCATTTATGCCACATTACAGGCTTGAGAGGTTCGCAGATTGTTTTCAAATAAATTTCATAGATTGCCTTCAAATGCCCACCTGGCTTGCCAGAATTATTGGCAACATTGTGTGTGTGTGATGTCAAGTTCTGCAAGGCGACGGAAGTGACGGAACTGAGGTGCCACTGCAGCGTCTGCTTGTCTGCTATGGCTTGTGTGTGTTTGGTCGGCGCTTCCTTGGTTGAGCGTGCGATTTCCTTTTCTATGTGGGTGGGCGTGTGATGGGTCGCTAGTGGTATTGCGTTGTGGGCCGCACACGATTTGCCGTATATTCATCATAACAGCCACTAAACACTCGCAGCTAATAATTACACTTCGTCCCAACGGTAGAGTGTTATAGCTACCACTGCTGGCTTACTGCACGGAAAGTACGGTAATACTGTGCCGGTTGAAGAGTGCACATGCGCAGACTTTAACGCACGGAAACACTTTCCATAATGAATACTGCGTCCACTGCGACTGCGTCTATCTGTATACGGTAAGCTACGCATCGTGAGAAAGGTGTGTACTCGGCTGATATTAATAATCGATCTTATCGATGTCATGTCAAACAGTGCTCCACAAACATATGCTCCCTTTCCTTGACAGTATTAAAAAAGTCTTGAAGAAGTTTGACGGCAAACTTCTTAGCGTAAGCATTTTAGTCCATCGCCGCAGCCACAAACTTAGACAGCCTGGACAAGTGGTGCCATCTGGCAGTGTTATGTGCAACCAGGCAAGCACATACGAAAATCTGTTCTGCTTCAATGAAGAGGAATGGTGATGCTCGTTGACCTCCAAATGCGTCCGAATCAAAGCTGTCATTGTCCGACAGCTCCGAGGAGCTTGTGCATGTGCTACGGTCAGTCACAGACTTGGTGCAGCATGGTCGGCGTGGTCACCTATCCGCTGAGCGTCTGCTCTTCATGGCTTTCGCAGTTTTCGTACTCCGCGCTGGCGGGACCGGCATTCCTTGCACGATTTCAGGTTTTTGCTAACTAACATGTCACGTGAAGACATTGCTCGGCTAGCTTTCAGTTTTGGAGTTGCGCTTTCGTGCTTATTTAAAATTATTTTCGAATTTCCTGAGTATTTCTACTATCGGGCAGGAGCGTCTGAAATACATAGAACCACCATTAATTTGACATAGTCGAAAAATCGCCGGAGTTGGCCTTTAAGCCAAAGTGTGCTTTGAACCCATCCCTTATTACGTACCACTGCCACCAACATCACCACGCGCACATGAGGATAATTTTTTCGCTGGAAGAATTGCTGGTAATTGATTGTTTGTCCATCACATTGCAGCAAGTAAGTTTGATCCCGGCATCTGGACTGCGGCTGAAGCTCTTCATCTTCAACAGCTGTACCCTGTTTCAGTGTTTTAAAATTGCGTGCGCATTGCCCGAAGTCAAAATGAGGCTACTGAGTACCACATCTGCTGTGGATGAAACTGTGGTCGCTAAAGACACGATCATAGCGTCCACTAATTTCTGAAGGCATGTGCTCAACATACGTCAAGAGTTGAAACAAGAGTTGAAAGAAGAGTTGAAACAAAACTGCTGAGCACCGCATCTACCACAGAATAAACCTGGCTCGCTAATGGACAATCATGGATGGCAACTACACAGTCCTGAAGGCCCGTGGCCACTTCGGTTGTTCGCGAAAGCCGTTGTTTTCGCACCTTTGTGTTGCACATTTGCTGCGTTTCGTGTTTGGTGCACTCCGAGGGCCATCCGAAATAACCAGGTAGCAGCCAATATGACCAAAATAACGAGCATTTAATGCCATTCAACAATACATATGCTTGACGGGACTAGAGAACAAGTCTAAATTATCTGATTTTCCAAATCCACAGGGAGTCGAATTGACGAGCTTTTACCGCAGCACTAAAGGTGAGACCCCAAACCATATAAAAACCTCTTGTCATTCAAAAAGTCAGATTGGAATCGGCTCTCAGCAGCTTTAAGAATGCGTATGAAACACTTATCTTGTTATATTAAAAAGAGTATGCGCCAAACACTCACATTATTCGCAGCTTGGTGCATATTACAACATGTTGCAAAAGTGTGAACGAGAACAAGAAGGGTAAGCTCTTCAGAAAACTATTGATCTAATGCAGGCTCAGTGGAAAGTGACCTCATGCAATCATTATAAAATTCAGTTTCCCTGACCCGCTTATCATCATTTGTGAACCCAAAAATCTCAATTTTATGCCAGAACAGAGCTTTCTTGAACTCTTACTGTGCGTGCACCTTCTACAGCTACCACATGAAACAGGCTGCATTGGCAGGGCCATACCCAGGAATATTTTTCGGGGGGGTGTTTATGTGCAGAACGGCTAACGTTGGCAACTGATGGTTGATGTGAGGGCGTGTAAATATTTTAGTATCACTCGATAAGTTAAAGCATAAAAAAATTTCAAGGGGGGGCGGAGGGGGGCTGGGGTCAGAACCCCCCCTCATCTCCCCCCGAGTTACAGCCCTGTGCATTGTTATCGGGGCAGGGTAAATAATTACAAAACGAATATTTGAAAATTTTCATATTTTAGTGGTTAATAAAAACACAAGTGTCAAAATGCAAGTGTGAAGTTCGTGCACAGATTTCTCGAGCCATATAACCAATTGCTATGCGAGGCACTGCATGATGTGTGCATCGGTGGCCATGAGAAACAGGTAAGGTGAGTGAAGTGGACCATTTATGGCTTCAAATGACCATGTGACTGTGGAACACAAATGACAGAAGGGTGCACATGCCCGCATTGGCGAAGAGAAAGCGAATGCGGTACTTTTCCTGTTCCATTGACTTACAGCACTGTTGCGCCATCTGGTGGTGGATGGCAATATTGTTGTGCCTATCTCGTTGCTCCCAAGATGTGTAGCATGATGGAGTGTTGCAGTGAACAATTTCACGGTCATGCCAGAGTAAAAGCTTACAACGATGGTGGGAAAAGCATAGTGGGCATAGCTCCGTGTGTACACAATGCACTGTAGAATCAATAACTAGGAGAGAAAGAATGTGAAGGCGCCCACAGTAATAGCACTCCATTAATACATGACACACATTTTGTACCTTCCATAAGAGGTGTAGAAATAATTGTGACCTAGCAGGTTTATGCAAGTATAATTTCTCTAGTGTTGACACTCCTGGAACTTAATCTATGCAGTTCTGTCCATATTTGAGATTGGTGTACGTAATCTGGCGGGGTATATGGTGTAGGTATCATTGAGACCATGAACTTCAGATTAAGGCCAGCAATATAGTCAGTAATTAGATCAAATAGGCTGATAAATTGTCAGCAAGGAGGATTCAGTTGCAAGAAACCTCCTAAATATCATGCAAAGATTTTTGAAAAGTGCATATGTTCTTACATTTCTCACTCCCTTTTTTTTTCTTTACTAACACTTTGGATATAGCAGCTGATACTTTTTATACTACTTCAGTAAGGCTTGTTACAAATCTTGCAAGCTACTTTTTTTTTTCCCTGATGCCTCAGCAACCATCCTGATAAAACATTGTTCCTGGGTTCAATCCCCAGATAACATATAATTGGGCAAGTTGGTTTGACATCATTTTAAAACAGCGCAGCAAGACGAGGACATAAGAAACGAAGAAACAACGGGACAGCGCCCGTCCCGTTGTTTCTTCGTTTCTTATGTCCTCGTCTTTCTGCGCTGTTTTAAAATGATGTCAATCCCCAGACCAGAGAAAATTTTTGAACTCCGAAGCTTTCTTTCTGTGAAACTCTTTGTTTAATGCTATGTTTAATGTAACGTACTATTGCGTGCAGTATGAGCTACACAACGCAAGCGCGTGGCCGAGCACACTGCTAGGTTGTACGGTGGCGCCGATCGCGGCATATCTTTTAGTTATCAAGTAGATAGAGTTTGCCTGTTCCTGCGAGTGTGAATAGCCACCACTTGCTTGCTTTCACGCTCAAAGTTATCATTTTTATAGCTGATATCACTGCAAGGCAAAACAAGGCATGAAAGCTTGCTTGCTTGATTTCACCCTCAAAGTTATCATTTTCCAAGCTGATATTACCGTAGGGCAAAACAAGGGTGAGCGTGAAAGCAAGTGGAGATGATGCACACTTGCGGGAACAGCCACACCCTCCGCTGACAACACGAAAACATGTCACGATTGGCGCCACTGTACAACCTTACATTGCTCTTGGCCACGCACTGCCGCAGTGTAGCTCATACTGAGTGCGATACTACATGCTTGCTTCCTTACATTTTAAACAGGGTATAAGTCTTGAAGACTACCTCCAGTTCTTCCACTTTCTAAGCAACATCACAGAGGTGGACACTGCACTGACATTTTATCACATTGCGGGAGCTTCCATTGATGAAGGTATGTGTGCATTTGTAATAGCGCCCATAAAAGTGCCAAAATCCTTTTACAGCCAGAAGAATGTCCCGAGACGTTTTACCAGACTTTGCAGTTGCTAGTTTTAAAGAATTCAACAGCCACTTAGTCTATGCGAGCGCATAGTATGTGGATTTTAGTAATAGTCTGCTTAGTTTTCATTTCACCTTATTCTAACGTAAACAACTCAGTAGTTTAGTCTATGTGGTGTAATGACACCACATAAGTCTTAGACAATATTTTGTGTGTATGTATTCTCCTGGCTGTTTTATTACTAGTGGGTAGATATGCGCTAAATACTTGCACAAAAACCTTTACAAATGTTACATGTACGTTACTTCTATGTACAATATGTTTCCTTTTTATTTGGCTTTGTGTGTATGTGTTCACCTAACTGCTTCAGGTTGTATCACTAGGAAGCAGATATGTATTGTACCTTGTAGCTGCTCTACATGTATATCAACTATGTGCATACTGTAGCCCTTGGCTACTGGCCCAACGGTTTTTTTGTTCAGATTGAATGAAAAAAAAAAAATGAATTGAAATTGAGTCATTATAACTTGACATATATTCTTTCATCTTTGTTCTGTTACTCACGAGCTAATGAGGGCCCTCACCCTTACACAACCCTTGCCACTCGAGAGTATTCTGTATGCTTGATTAGTGCTTTTATCGCACATTCCAACTATCAAGAAGCAAAGGAACTCATGTGTGTTGTAAACACCATCTATGGAGAGGTCGTTGAAACTTAAGGACGAGTTTGTTACTGCAACTAGAGCAAGTGCCTTGTCAGTCTGTTTCAGCAGGGCAGCCACAATGAGCTAGAGTGGCAGCCTCATCCACCGAATTTATGAACTGTTTATAAATCCTGAATTTAAGAAACTGGTGGCAGGTAACCAATATCTGTAGAATGTGTAATGTCCACTGAAGAAAAAAAAAAAAAGGGGGGGGGGGGGGGGGGCAGATGAGCGTAAAAAGGAGGTGTAGCCATGGCTATAGCCATTGGCCATTGTTGCAGATCTGTCTATGACAGATGAGGGAATTTATTAATTGTTCACAAATATTACAATGGGAGTCTGCTTAAAGGGGTACTGACACAAAATTTCGCGGTCGAGATAGCCTGCAGGATTGATTTCCGTGAACAGGCGTATATCATCTGCAAAATACTAACAGCGGTCCGCCGCGGTGGTGTAGTGATTAGGGTGCTCGGCTGCTGACCCGAAGGTCGCGGGTTCGATCCCGGCCGCGGCGGTCGCATTTCGATGGAGGCGAAATGGTAGAGGCCCGTGTACTGTGTGATGTCAGTGCACGTTAAAGAACACCAGATGGTCCAAATTTCCGGAGTCCTCCACTACGGCATCTCTCATAATCATATCGTGGTTTTGGGACGTTAAACCCCAAATATTATTATTATTAAAATACTAACAGCGAATATAGCTTTGAAGGTATTTTACATGAATTTTGAAGTTTGAATTTTGAAGGTATTTACACCCTCAAATGTGACCCCACGGTGACCCCCCCTACTTCCCTCACGTCGCCACGCTGCAGGCAGTACAACAAGTTATAATGACATTATAGCCACCATTTTTCTTTTGCCGCATTTGCTCCAGCAGACTACTCGGCGGCTGCTCGCGAGTCCGTGGCACACGCGTTAAATGTTTTGCGTTTGGCGACACTGTTGTCCCGTTTCCTGTTTGAAAGGACTTCTTGATGCGGACCGTGCAGTAGTGCGTCACAGTTCTGTGTGCTGACGTCGTCGAGCGTTGCGCACGCTAGGTGGTGATGGTTCCGGCGGCTTGTCGTTTTTGGAGCTCTCTTGAGCCGAAACCGAGACTGGTCAGTAATGAGGAGCCTGTAATTAATTATGTCGCGTCCTGCAGCAAACGATGTGCCGTGTTATGACTTACAGGCCCCCAGCAGCACATTGCAGCAAAAAAATGCGAGGCCAAAATTTTTGTGTCCGTACCCCTTTAAGCAGTACTTAGGCTTTAGTTAATGCGCTATATTCATAATCTTGTCACAGGCATAGCTACTCCCTCCAAGCCCCGCCTTTGGCTATTCCTATGCATGATGTGAAAAGATGAACCAAATAGTTTCTCATGTTTTCATCACAACTGGTGTGTACTAGTATAATAAGCAGAAGTGTCATCTCAACGAATTCACATATTAGTATACTCCGTGAAATCGTGGTGTTGCCTAAATGTCCTAGCATTTAACCCATTGACTGCCAGGTTTTTCGGGCAATGCGACACACTCCGTGCCGGGTTTTTTTTTTTGCATGTTGCATGGAAATGTTGTTAGCAATATACTCGAATGCTCTTCAGAATATGTGAAACGATTTATTGAAAACTATATCATTCAATAAAAAGCTTAACTCATTATAAGCAAATTGGGAGTTAATAAATTAGCAAATTAATTAGCCACTAATTAGAATGCCAAAGTGTTCAGAATGTTGTTCTAGTGTGGTATTCAAAACAGGGGACCACACAAAAGGGCACCTGGCAGCTAGAACATAGATAGGCAGCTAGAACTTGCCATGGCTCAGCTGGCGAGACCCTGACGGAAAGAAGCAACTCAACGTTGGTGTAGAAAAATGCGCACCATCTGTTGTCAAAAATTTTTCTGCAATATATATTTGTTTATTTGTGATCTGCATAGATGGCGGGACATGCCTGAAATATATTTTTTTAAATGCGAATGCATTTCTTAGTCGGGCTATGTCAGGCATCCGGCGTTGTCCGCGGAGGAGGAGGATAGGTTGAGGAGGTGTCCGCGCGCCGGCAGGTGCTATCTCTCCGCTCCCTCTCCCATAGCAACAGCTGCGGGCGCGCGCGCATATCCTCTCCCCTAGCAACCGGAGCAGGTGGTGCGGGCGGAGTAGCGGAGAGTGAGTGGAGAGGAGGAGCGCGCTCTGGTGTGTGAGGGCGCTCGCATCGCGGGAGCTCCCACGTGTGTGGAGAGAGTGTAGGAGAGGGTAGGTGCAGTGCTTCGCCGCTCCTTCTCTCGCCGTTCGCTCTCTCTCCTCCCTGCGCCCCACTCTCCCGTCCGCTCGCTCGCACGTATATATAAATGGAGTGAAGCGCGCGCGAAATGCATTCGCATTTCCTCACGATTCCCTTCGGGGAGGTGGAGGCATTTTTTTACAAAGGCTGTCCATCAAGTGCCAGGGAGAGACTTAAAAAGGCAAAATGAGTATACTCAGGATTGGCAGGGCTTGTGTGAGTGGTGTAGCCTGAGTTATCTCGAGCTTGGCACTGAAAGGGTTAATATTGATGAAAAATCGTTGAACAGGGAATGTTGCTGGAGCCAGTAACAGCGGCATTCCCTTGTCCCAACAACATTGTCTGTTCAGGTATTTTGATCACTTTGAGGCTCCATCTTCTTCTGAACTTCTGTTTTCTTTGGATCTTTCTACTTAATATTACAACATCCCCATTGGTACAAGTTTCCCATTTGCTGTCCCAAGTCATCCTAAAAGACTTACCTTTCTTGGTGAAAATGAAACATCACAAACTAAATGTAATAATTCATTTCCAGAGTTTTTCAATTTTAGTTGAAAATGCATAGCAGTGCCTATAGGTATTCTGTTTCCAGTTTTCTTGCATTGGCACTTTCACTGTGGAGCTGTTACGAAGGCTTCTTTGTTTGGTGTATTAACTGGCACAGTCGAAATGCCCAAAAAATGCCCAACACAGCACTTTCTTTAATGAGGTGCAACATTGAAGACTTCAGATGTGTATGCTAAGGCACAGTGCCATAAACGTCACAACTGCTAAAATGTCATGTACACAAGTATAATACGTACTGTTTCTTTCTTCTTTGTTGTGTTTATGTGCTCAATAAAAAAAATTGCTATGGCTTTTCTTTTTTTTCAAGCTACCTTGAAACATGTGGCCAGAACTGTCGCTCATGTGGACCTTAGAGACTATGTCATTGATGTCATCTTCACTCTGTTCGATGAAAACCGTAAGAGCTTCATGTTGTCTTAAATGCTACCAATACCTACATTAACTATAAAATGAGTGTTCATTGTCCAAAATTCTACATTTTAGTGAAGAACAGATACTTGCACGATGAGAGTGGTCCGCCACGGTGGATCAGTGGCTAAGGTGCTCGGCTGCTGACCCGAAGGTCGCGGGTTCGAACCCGGCTGCGGCGGTCGCATTTCGGTGGAGGCGAAATGGTAGAGGCCCGTGTACTGTGCGATGTCAGTGCACGTTAAAGAACACCAGATGGTCGAAATTTCCGGAGCCCTCCACTACGGCGTCTCTCATAATCATATCGTGGTTTTGGGACGTTAAACCCCAGATATTATTATTATTATTATTGAGAGTGTGGTTCTGGGTAACGGCTACTACAGTAAAGGTTTGTTAATTTGAAATGCATTAATTTGGAAAATAGGATAAATCAGACGTGTTCTCTGGTCCCGGCCAGCATATGCTTTGGTTAAAGGCATCAGGCTCTCGTTAATTTGGTCAGATTTGGCCACAACTCGGTTAATTCGGACGATAGCGCACCATGTGCAATGCTCTGCAAATGTGCGTGCAAAGGAACGGAAATGCCATTCACGGACGTCCGAAACGGCTGCGGGCCTTCAGAAAGGTGTGATCATCATAATCGCTTTGTTGGTACGTAATAAGGTACGAGTTCAGAGCGCATGTCAGAGTGATACACATGGTCTTAAGCTGCGTCCTCATTGTGAACGAAGTCGCAAGTCACGAAAATTGCAGCTTTTGCACTGCTCTTATGCAAAATAATTACTGGATTTACGTATTCCTCAAGAAAATAAACGTGCATAGATGTAATAGAAATTTTTTTTTCTTGATAATTTCGATAACTCGGCATTCAGTCAACTCTGGACAGTTTTACTGGTCCCATGAAATGGGACCAGTTTCATGGGACTTCATGGGACAGTTTTACTGGTCCCATGAAGTCCCATGAAACAATACTAAAGCATTTTACACGCTAATTATATTAATGGTAGTAAGATGTAATATTAAGTGTAAAAGTGTCACTGTAGTAAATTTGGCAACTTTTCAGAAGCTACAGCAGTGCCACTCTTGCTACATGCGTTTTCATGACCTTAAATGATTTGATGTATTCATGGCATTGATTATATGGCAGCTAGAGTCTGATGAAATGAATGCGATTGATTTAGCTGGACAATGCAGGGTGAATAGTGTACAAGTACTCTTCAAATAATCTTGTTTTGCAGTGGACGGCCAGCTAAGCAACAAAGAGTTTGTGTCAGTGATGAAGGAACGCCTTCATCGTGGTCTTGAAAAACCAAAGGACACAGGATTTGTGAAACTCATCAACTCTGCTTGGAAGTGTGCAAAGTTGAAAAAGCCAGTGCTTCTTGACATATAATACAGGCTCGCCTTTGTGTGCAGCTTTGTATCGGTTGTCATTAGCTTGTGATAGCTGCCTACAGCATTACCAAATAAGCTTCGTTGAATATGAATGTGTGATCCCTCTTGAGTGCTACCCGTTTTGTGAAGCATTTGGTAGTGTAATTTCTGTTGTGAAATAAAGATTGTTTTTCCCTTATCAAACTGTTTTTGAGAAAAAAATTCCCTAAGCAACCTCCGATCAGTTTTAAGTGTGCTATCCGAAGGAACTATGCAATGTATTGAACTGTGATTCTGAGATAGCTAGACCAAAAAAAAACTTTCCTGTTAGGACAAAAAGTAAAGGGAAGCTACATCTGACAGCAGTCTGATTAAACCACGTCCAAGTACAGTGCTGTTAATTTTTACCTTCTGCAACCGCAAGATTTGATAAAATGAATCATTTCAAGTCTTTCTTTTGTTGGTTGCAGTAGTCTGTAAGCTAATTTTATTTGTTGCACTTGAAGTTAAACTCAAACTAGCATGCTGCAAAGAGCTCTTGCATGTTTTAGATGCTGAATTAAACACTGACCTGGAAAGTTTCACAGCAATAAGCCCAGCTGCACTCAGTGACTTCACTGGGGCACTATTGGCAACATTTTTATGTTGCTCTCGTTACTATAGCCTGCACGCCCTACCTTACTGCCGACAATGTCATCATCAGTCAGTGGCTCTGTGTAATTGCTACAGCACTGTGCAATCGCCACAAAGCAGACTGTTGAATATGTGAGCATGATGCGACATTAAACAAGTGGGAACAGATTGCTTCACAGCGAGATGAAGCATCAACTACTGCAAGATAAAAAATTTCGCATTTCCACGAAGTGAATCATGACGAGTGGGTGAAGCACTGGGGATCATTCTTACCATAAATCACCCGTGACATTGCCCACTCGCGCATGTAAATGAGTGACAACGCGTGTGTACAGTATATACAATGTGTTTTTGCCGTTGAGCCGCCGCTTCCCGCGTCCAACTCCAGGGAAGCAGCTTGTTGCCGGTTTGCCTTTTGCGGGCGAGAGCGCTTTCACGATCGTTTTCATCCATGGCAGAGAGAGAATGTGTGGTCTGGAACGCGCTTATTCTTCGTCGTCATCGTTATGACGTATAGTGGGTACATTCCATGTGCTGTACTGTGATGGCAGAAAGAGAATGTGTGGTCTGGAACGCGCTTATTCTTCGCCATCGCGTATAATGGTTACCTTGCATGTGCTGTGCCGTGATGGCAGCGTCATCATCATCGCACTAGCGTGGCTACACCGGGGGAGTGATGTACTAGCCTCGACCTTAAGGAGCTTTGCCCCTAAATAAAATGAGTCCAAACCTACGAAAGCAGTTGCACAATCTGCTGAATTTTGAAATGAGTCCAGACCTAGTAAAGCAGTTGCACAACCTGCTGAATTTCTCGTGTGTTCAGCCAATTGCTGTATGCATGAAGTCTTAATGAGGGCTGAATGAACAGAAGAAGCAGCATGCTATCAAGCCAAAAGCATTTTCCTTCCTTACCACTGTATGGTTTCTAGCTGGGACTTTACAACCAAAATGCCCTCAGATCAACGAGTCTCGTACCAGTGTCACACAGTTCCTTCATTCGATCAGGCCCTATCCAGATCAGATTTGCTGATTGCTGCTGCTACACCATACGATCCCTGACGAGCTTGGCTGTACTCTGCACCAGGTATTGTTAAAGGGTATAACAGACGTATTCAATTTGTCTAGTAAGCTGTAAAATGTGCATTACATACCCTTATCTACTTAGGAAAATATTTTATCATTATGGGTCATTAGATGTGAATAATTATCACGTCACAGATGTCAGCAAGATGTAATCAAGGAGCTCAGTCATAATGCACAGATTGCAATTATCTTGATTCATATTGTGCTCAATTGAAAGTGACCATGTAGCAGCACTACATCCATATTAGCCATGATTACAATCCAAAGTGACTCCATTACACCAGCATTTCACACCTCCTCATAGTCAATCTAACATTCACAAGTACTGCCATAGCTTGCATGACATGCATATTGGCAATGACAACCCAACCTCGCCTAACGTTATAGTTAGTACCTTATGTTCACACAATGCAGGACTTTTTTTTTTTCATGAGAACTTCATGCCATACATTTGCCACCAGGAGTCTACACTTTTTAAGTTCTGAGAATAAGTTACTATGGGTAATTTGCATAGGCGCCCCCCCCCCCCCCCCAAGTTACCTATAAGAGGGGGGGGGCGCAAAGTCGGCCCTATACATTGACTTAATAGGGGAGGGGGGGCGCTGCAACGAACCTCCCCCCCCCCCCCCCCCTGAAGGGGAACCCTGCGCACGCTTATGGTCATTTGTCTTGCTCTGATGGAGTAACGCTAAACTTTGGCAGTTTGGCTTGTGAGAGGTTAGCATAAGCCACGTGCAATGGGTGCTGCATGACCACAGAAGCCACTTTAAAGCATTAATAAGCATATCTGCAAGCAAAATGAAGCAAGTTTTTTCATACCCAGAATTAGCTGAATCGTTGCGAAATGAGCAATCATTGTCCTCACAGGTTTGACATCTTGGTCCATAATAAACTGTCGGGTAGAGATGTGCTGGGGGGACGCACAGCCAGCATAGTTCTGAGCAATAAAATTTGTAGCTACAGATGCTGCGAGGTTTAGTTACACTGCTGTGCACAGCCTCGTGTACAGTACGCAAATTATAGCCACTTCCAGCATTCCAGTGCGCCACACCAAGCTCCATCAGCAGCATGTGGCAGCGTCATCGCACTTTATGAAAACCTCTAACAACGCAAATGACGAATGAAATGTTAAATCGCCTGCGCTTGGCGTGCTAATCGAGCTTACGAAACGTATGCGCACTTCAAACTCGCTCCTCTGCTTCTAGTGTCGCCGTTCTGTGCCACTAATCACAAGGAGCATAACATCAGAACATTAGGTGTCATTGCGTCGCTGACGGCTCCTGTGACACCATGAACTCCATTGAGACCTATTTAGTACAACTCCTTTAAACGACATCACAATAACCTGTGTTTCTATTGTTCGTTTGTTTTCGTTAGGGCCGAATGCTCCGACTACGCTCGGCTAGTGCAACTTAACACCATCTGTTCGTTGCAGCGAACACTGGAAACCGCGCGACTTTTCGGCGTACGAGCTACCTGAAGGAACATTTGTTTACACGATTTACAGTTTGTCCGTGCGAAAACATGAATCAGTAGTGCACAAAGCAAAAGCTTCAACCACGAGAGAGTGTAAAACGAGTACAACTTCTATGGATCTGTGTTGATGCTTCAGCGAACGTCAAGATCCCACCTGTGATACCCCGACGGCACCTACCCGTGGTGCGAAAGCGCCAAAGCATGCGTAAAGTCGTTCTCGGCGCTTACGAAATGGCCATGGGGCAATATATCTTATCATATAACTTCGTGCTTTTGATAAACAAAACCACCAATGGCAGTAATAAAAAAGCATCAAAAATGTAAAAGCCGTCAAAGTAGCAAAACACCGGCTCCTACGGCCGCGCGAGAAAATGTCTACGGTGGCGCTATCTTTTCCCCTGGTGCCGGAAAAGGAACATCAATGGCCTCGTTTTGATTTCTGATCAGCCATATTTACGTTAGCTGTGTTTTTACTCGAAATACGTTTGATTTACGAGTCGGATTCCTCTGTTACACGTCTGTGTAGATTCAGGAATCGTCACAGGTAAGTCCACCGTTGTTGGTTTTGCGTGCGTTTCGAGCAACGCCCTAAAAATAACTGGCAAACACGGGCGACTCGGTCCGGTCCGCTGCGCTCGCGGGTCGATGTTCGCGAGTTGTATGCGATTATTTGTTCCCATGAAGGCACTTGATGTGGAGATTTGCACTTCAGTTCAGTCGCATTTTCCAGGTGAGCCCGTGAAACATATTCTATGCAACTCGAGCTGTGTCGCCATCGTCTAACATTTAACCGCTCCGCATGACTGTTACCACTGTCTGTTCTTTGTCCGCCATTTTCTTGTTTAAGCCGCTGTGATCGGCGTGAAATCGTGTGATTCGGCTTGTTAGCGAAGGAAAGTAGCTATTTCAAACCCATAAACCTGCGCAGAAGTCCGCTCCCATATCTGTCACTAACAGGAATGTAGATGGCACGGTTCTAAGGCCGGGCTTCGCTCGAATGAATATGGTTGGCGCTTTCTCTGCCGTTACTCAAATTAAGCCTATTCGTTGCTGCGCTGTTTTTCAGCTTTTCGTTATGAGCAGCACGAGAACGACGTGAAAAAATAAAAGTGAGAGGGTATGCGATGTTTCGTGTCATTGAAATAGTGTGTCGCTGTGGTTCGCCTGTCGTCCATCTTCAGGTGGTGGTGTGTATTGAAATGTGGTGGCCCGAGTGACTAGGTTTCGAGACGTCGGATGAGAACGCGGTCGTTTTTGAGGTTCGTTGGAATACGAGCAGAGCCGTGGCTTTTCTTCTGTGTGGCAGGTTGTAGCTGCTGTAGCTGCGCGTATGAGTGACCGGTGGGTAGCGTGTCCCCTGTCATTTGTGGGTACGCATGCGAACGGAATCCGCGATGGCATCTGGTGTTTCGAGGGTCGAGGCGTTTGTTGCTTGCCGACGACCGAGCGCGATTTCTCGGAGGCCGATTGAGACCTTCGCGCCCGCTTCCGTGCGGATGGATCGATTTGTCGCTGGCGGTTTCGAAATGTATCAGATTGAAACACGTCTCTACGAGCGCTTTTGTCTTTACTAAACGGCGCTGACCCCCACTCCGCTTGCGCGCCGCTTAAAGGTACCGGTATTGCAGCAGCCTATTTCCTTCATTGCAAATCGTTATATAAAGACCGTGCCGTGGTTAAAAATATTTGTTGGTGTCTGGAAGTACTGCTTGGTTGAAAACTACTTTGCCCCGCAATGCTGTCACTCTTGCTCTACCGGTTGTGCAGTTTTTGACGTGCTTCGAAGGGACGCTCTGAAATATGTTTGTCAACCATTTGGCTGTATGTCTCCACCCTTTCGTTCCGATGTTCTGTCTTCACTGCGCAGTTTTCCTCTATGAAGGCAAACTACGCCTTACATTTCTCTTTCGCCGGTCGTCTGCGCAGTTCAGTCATAATTAGAGCAGCTTCCTGCAAATTTCTTTGCGTAAAGGCTGCGGCTGTTTTTATTTGGAGGTGGGGCGGCAGCGGGGTGATTTTTGAAAGCTTCGTCGTCACGGTTTCAGGCGCATTGAGGAGTCTCGTGTAGATTTGTTTCTCAGTTTTCTTTGGTAGGGCAAAGCGTGCGCTGACTGCTGCTTGTTTTTCCATATGCCACCGTGAAAAACGAGGATAAGAGTATGCAGTCAACATTTTGTGGTATTTTTGCGAGATATTTTGTCCGTCAAATCATAGTTGCGCGCGTGCTTTTCGCTACTGGGTATTGTAGTGAAACGAGCAGGAACCTTTACTACTAGATTTTTGCGCGCCGAGGGCGTGTAGTTTGTTGAAGTCGCGTATTTATAACCCCATGAGTTATACCACAGGCGATCTGCTGTAATATATTAAAAGTTAATAAGTGTTAGTGACGCTTGAAGCATGCATACCATGCGACTTCTTTTTTTTTTCTTCTGGCTCAGTATTCGTCTACGTGTGAAACAGCAATTTAAGCGAACATTTCTATTGTAAAGTTGTAAGCATGGCTACAAAACAAAGTTGTCGTGTGCTTGCATCGTTTGTTCTATCAGCATGTATCAGAGTTTGCATTTATTCATTGGGTTCGTTATCTTCCCTAAGGTCAGCAGTAAGTGAGAAGCTCGAAATGTACCTTTTTTGATAGATATTCCGAGGCTGTCTAAGGTTAATGACTTACATTGGTGTTCTGGTATTGCTTTCTTGTGTTTAAATTGTTCAAATTCTGTTTTGGGCTGTCTTAGTAAACGTTGTTGTCATTGTAGAACAGTTCCAATGCAGTTTTTATGGTTGCCACTGTCAGGAACACTGACAGTTTCTTCTGTCGTATTTGGGTTGAATTAAGGTACCCCTGAGTAAAGATACTAGAGAGCCTTGGAGCACCATAATAAATTTTTTTCCATGTGGTCAATTTCACTCACCATTAGATGACTGTTGTGACATATGGGAGCAGGAGTTGGTAAAGTTTTCACACTCTCTTCAGCTTGTGCAGTCGCTTGTTAGGCAGTTATGCATTTTGAAGCCTGATATAGCAGCATAACAACGAGCGAGTGAGCTGTAGTTAAGTGTCAAGATGCGATGGTCTGCTCCCACATGATTGCCTTATCTGTCATAATGAATAAAGGTGGTAGTGTATAGGCAATTATGATAATTAAAACACTCCAAGGTTCATCAAGATCTTTTTTGAACTTCAAAGGGTGGTGACCTCGGTGGAAAAAAACAGGCATGTCAATAATTGGAGTTAGCATTGCCTGCTGTTAGAGTAGTGGGCAGGCTCCTTCTCAAGTGCAAATAATTTATTTATAGTGTAAGCAGGTGTGCTTTTATTGTGCAAAATGCTTGGCATGGGCACAACGGTGGTGAAGTCCCAGGCTGCAGCATGTGAGCATTATCCTTTCATTGATGGCAGTCACGCATGATGTTAAATGTGGGCATGAGGGCTGCAATTTGGACTGGTGGGGCGTTTTGAAAATCTATTTCTCGCTGTGCTGATATTGTACATCATAAGGTGGCAAAGATATATAAGCCTTCTATGTCTCTGTCCCCTTACTGTGTCATTGTGGCATTAATTTTTCCTGGAAGGGCGTCTTTACTGAACCTCTCCATTATTGCCAGAAGTGTCTCAATGGTGTGAACTTCACTGGTGGATTAACATTACCAATGACTTTAGAATGGGCTTAAGCTTTGATTTTAACGACCATATGCAAGTGAAGTAAGAAATTCCTCTGTCATTTGTTTGCTTTTGTTATTACTCCAAGTCGGTCTCACAACTTGAAAAAAAAAAAAGTTTTTTGACATCAGGACTGCCATTCACCTAGTAATGGTACGGGCCCATGCAGTTTTGTTGTCAACATTGGCATATATGTTGGCTGCAGGGACCTTTTGTACTGCTTGTTACTTTAACGATAGTGACAGTGTGCTTTACCTGTTCAAGTTTGTTTTTACAATTAAAATTTGTGTGGCATGAAGTTTGGTGAACTGATATTATAATGAAGTTACTTTTTTAATAAGCAACAGTGAATTAAGAAATGTTGAATATTAGCAATGAAAGCACCAAAATTCCTTACAATTTCTCAAGTAAGATGTATTCAAAAAGCATGCTTGGCAGACAAGGTATGTGACAGCTTTGTGTAAAGCACTAGAAGTAGGCTTTGAGTTGAGTTTTTCTCTTCACCTGTGAAAAATTCCTTGTGGCTGCTTCAATTTAAGAAATTATGCTCTCACACATGCAGTAGAGCCTTGTAAAGTCGAGCTGGATAATGTATTTAATAAAAGCTGTTTATTAATGCTGTCCAGGATCAAGCTTTTCGTCATGCTGGTTGAAGCATATGAAGTATTACAGAAATACATGCACTGTTTTCTTCGGTCATGCAGCACATAAACAATCTTTGCAGACAGCCCTGGTAAATTTTTCTGATGCATTGTTTTTTCTTGCCCTTCAATGAAACGTTTTCTGGTAAATTGATAGTTGCAATAATTGTGAGCTTATTTATGCATGTCAAACAATATCGGTGACTACCTTCATTACCTCTGAAGAAGCTTAGTGCTCTACTGTTGCATTTTCTTATGTTTTGCAGCTTGCTTGCCGCAAATAAATAAAGGCAAGGCTGCTTATGATCAGCGGTTTTGATGATAAAAAGACTGAACAAGTTGGTCATCAAATTTAAAACTTATTCTTGCACTGTTTTACTGCACGAGTGCGTTTATCGGAGCACGAAGCACAAAAAACTGGAAACAATATTGGATGGCTTCAGCTTGAATCTTGCACTTCTTCTTGGTGCACCACGAAAGTTGGAGCACCTTTTATTATTTTCTTGGAAGAACAAATTATGTTGTTGGACAGTGTTCTCATGGTGCCTTTTATGTCTGATGTACATAGTTGTTTGAAAGTGACGGGGGTTTGCGATTCCTTGTCCAGCTGCAACTTCTTTTGAAATAGTGTACTTAAAAAATTAAATTAGAATTGGTACTTTGTTTTGCTGTAAGTGGAGTTTTATTACTATATTTACATAAATAGACCTTAGTTACTGCAAGTTGAGCTAAACCGGTTGCATCGGCTGGTGCTTGTTATAATGGCAGCTCGAATGTAATGGCACCAGAGAGCAGAGATGCAAACATGGCAGGCAATGAACTAACTACTGACATCATATCTAATGTCAATTGTTTGTACAGTGCTTGATGTATGTCCTTCTCATAATAATAATATCTGTGGTATTGCGTCCCAGAACCACGATATGATTATCAGAGGCACCGTAGTGGAGGGCTCCAGAAATTTTGACCATCTGGTGTTCTTAAACGTGCACTGACAACGCGCAGTACATGGGCCTCTACCATTTCGCCTTCATCGAAACACGACCGCCGCTGCCGGTATCGAACCCACGACCTTTGGGTCAGATGTATGTCCTTCTGTGTCACTCTGCCATTTGCATTGCTGTTGTGAGAACCCATGTGCTTATTAGGTGTTCATTAAAGAACCCCGGGTGCTCAGAATTTTCAGAGGTCTCCACTGTGGCATCCCTCGTAATAATATCGTTGTTTCGGGACATTAAACCCCAGTAATTATTTTACTACTGCCGTTATGAGAAGTGTCAGCACCATCAGACTTATTTTAGAGCTTGCTATATGTCAAAATCACGTAGAAGGAAGACACTTTTCAAGGCCTGCTTGCCTTGAAAAATGTCTGTGCACAGTGGAATCTGAAGTTCTCGGATTCACTGTACGTTTTTATTTTTTGCAGTATTTGGCATTCTTTTTAGCATACAATAGCATGCAAGAAAAGAAAAAGCCCAAAGGTTGGATGTACAAAATTCATTCTGTGTTTTAGTGTGTTGTGTGACACTATATTTACTTAAAATGCACCAGCTAGTTCTGCATCAAGCTATGCTTCATAATTGTTGTGCAGTCTTTCTCCATTGCATTTGTACAGGTTTTTATATGCGCTTGTATTTGGGCATCATTGCAGTGTTGAGCCCCTTGTGGGGGGGGCATGGAGTTTGGCTAGGGCTGTGGTGGCAGTGGGACGTGTCTCGCCGGGCCTGGCACTTTTGGGCCATGTTGTGCACGCCGGCTGAGTGGCGGCCATGAGGGAGCAGCAGGACGAGGCTGGCCTGTCCCTGGGCCAGGCCCGGCGGCTCATTGAGGCCATCCGCAAAATCAAGAGCCAGAAGCAGCGGCCCTCACTTGAGCGCATCAGCCATGCCTTGGGCCTTGGGACAGATGCGGTGGAGCATCAGCTGGAGCAGGCAATTGCCAAGGGCTTTGTCCTCAAGGTGTGTAACTTCTCCTATTTGGAAGACCTGTTAACATCCAACATGAACGAACACTGCTTGCAAAAGGAAGCGAAAGTACAGCTGTGTACTTGTCACTACTGCACTCTGCAGTGCTGACTTGTGCACTCTGTACCTAATCCTTGCTTTGACTACTGTGCCACTCTTTTGAATTGTTGCTCATATACACTTAGCTCTTTCATTCATTTCACTACTCTTCGTTCCCATCAGTTTCTATATAGCATTCCCATTTTAAGATTTTACTCATTTATTCTCGCAGGTGGAAGGAAATGATTGTGATGATACATAGCAGGACTTTGTATTTGTCAACATATGACCTGTAAAGGCATTGTTAATGCTTTGCAATTGCCCTGTTTTATAGCTCTGTCACTCTGGAACCTTGTACTCCCTTCAGACATTTGAATGTGTGAGTTTCTAAAGGGATTTTACCTTATGGGAGTTGTGGTTTTGTCACATGGCAGTTAATGAGTTCTCAACAAAAGCCAGATTACATTTGGTGCTGTTTTGGTTTAGGTATACATACAAAAATTTCACCTCTAATTACAGCTGTAACTGTACAGCCTAATGGAACATAAGAAAAACTATTACTCTTTAAAAAAGTAAAAGTGCACTTGTAAATAGAGCAATTATGATAGCTAAACTGGCTATTTTGTGTTTACCCATGGTTTAGGTATGTCATGATGGAACTATTGATCTTTGCTCCTGTTGCTGTAATAATTTTCCCTAACTGCAACAATGTATTGGACTTTTCCTTGAGCCTTCCTTGGTGCAGACTCTGTGCAGCTTCTGCACCAGCCATTTCATGTACAGTTACAAACCACAGCAGGAACAAGACTGCATCTGTGTTTAGAATTTGGGGACACGGGTTGCTTTTGGTAAAGAGTGCAGGGCAACAGCAAGTGTAAATATGGTCAAGGAGTGTTTGAGTTACAAAAAAAAAAAAGAAAAAAGAAATCAACTTGTTAACTCAAAATAATATTTCAGCTATATCTCAAGCACGGTCCTTAAAGCAGTACTAGCACAAAAATTTCAGTTATCTTTGCTTGTATCAAATGAGAGGCCGAGTCTTCAATAGCTCAGAAAATGTACTCATAAGCATGAGTGTGCCCTGAAAAATTAATTACAACATATTTTTAAAACCAAGCTTCAGTTGCTACTGTACCCTGACGTCACAACATGGTATGAGCGTTTTGTCGCATGCTCGCGCTTGATATCATGACGTTTCCGTGGCCACGCCACTTCATAGTTGCATTAGTGAAGTGCAAGTGGTCATCTTGTATGCTTTGTTACCTGATGTCATCACATCTGGCCATACTGGTGCTAGAACATGTACTCACTAGAACACATACTGTAGCCTGGCATCACGATAATGTCAATGTCTGTAGGTGCACCATGTGAAAATTGACTTTAATGTCAAAATAAAATATCGGCATTTACTCAGCTTCTTACTTGCTCAGAGCCATCTTTGTATACGGGAGATTTGTATGGTAGAGTCAGCACCTCTTCAAGCTGCCAGGGGCAGTCCTCAAGCTGCATTCACCAGAAGTTGCATAGGGTTATCAACGCCCCTTGGGCTTGACAAAAAAAAAAGTAATTTTATTAGTGGAGTTGTAAACAAAGCAGCCAAATTTTGTTGTCATCTGTGGTGTGTGGCATTCATAATCAGTGTGCAGAGTTGACTTTTCTTTGAATGCCTCTTTTCAAACGGAGCCTGTGCTTTCATGATGGTGGGTTGACCCTAACGGCTTTTCATTGGCGTCATCAAGCACAGCCAACCAAATTGGAGAGCTGCTATTGGCAGTGCTGTGATAGCTGCGCCAATTACACTAAACTGCGCCAAGAGGCGAAACCTGCTACATCCTGCTACATCTTGGCAAAAATTTCATTATTTGTGCCAAGCATGGAGGAAGGAAAACTCGGGAGAGGCCCTATCGTATCTCAATGCATTGCGAAAAGTGTGACTGAAGTGACACCAAATTTATGGAACAAACAAACCGGTATGGGGCAAACAAAACAGCAGACGCTCCGCGGCGTGCTCTCCACGAACCACACTGCTGCACAGATTTGTAGTCCCGATATAAACTTAGCGCGTATTGTGCGGTTTGCATGCAGTAAAATGTTGCAAGCGCAGATTGACCAGTCTATTCGTGCGTGGCAGGCTTGAGCGCTGTGCGCCGAAATCCTTTGTGGGGTGTTTTTGTGCAACAGTACAGGAAGTACCGGTATGGGCCGTAATCAAAAACTTTCAGCCCCTGCATCATCGTATTCGAACTCACCCGGCAGTGACTTACGAGTTCTGCTGGGCGTTAGGCCTTTCTTTTCCTTTTTCGTAGCCCTATTTCCCAATCTACTGGCCGATTAGCGTTTCTTTGCTTGTATATATGGAGTGAGCGGGGCACTGCACGATTTTAAGAGCTTCCTTCGTAGCTATTCGGCGCAACGCCAACCTAGCAGGGCCGGTGACAGGATTTTTTCACTGGGGGGGGGGGGGGGGGGGGCACTTACGACAAGCGAGTTCATCCAGGGGGTCGGTCAGGAAGGCGGGTAACTCATGCATTCTCTTTAGACTATGTTTGCTCTTGGGGGGGGGCATAGGAGGGGGGGGGGGGGGTGGAGAGGATTCAGTCCCTCCCCCCCTCGTACCCCTCGCTAGCCCCTGCAGTCTAGTAGTAGTTGACGTAACTTCATGTCGAAAAGTGGACACCACTATATTGTATACGCGGTCATGCATGTATAGTTTGTAATTCCAGTGCACACAACTACAGTAAAAGCTCGTTAATTCGGATTTATAGGACCGGAAGAAGTGTCCGAATTAACCGAATGTCCGAATTATCGAATGGTCGAAATAAACACAATAAATGCAAGAGTTTTTTTCAACATATCTTTACTTTACAAAGTAATCGCGGATGCTTGTCTGTTATGGAGCAGAAATTCGCTTGGACACAATTTTTCTGAGCCCTTCAAGGTGCTCAGCAGTTCGCATGCTGTCTGCAGTGCCACAACAAAATTCAAGGACGACGAGGGCCTCCGCGGCTTCCTTCACAGTACGAGGGGGGCCTGTGTGGCTCATACAGTGAAATCTCGATACAACGAATCTCAAGGGACCGCTAAAAATCATTGGTTATTTTGAAATGTCGTTGTAGTGAAAGTATTAAAAATTTACGCAAAAATCATAAACGCAACAATGTCACTCGCCTACCTGTGCATCCGCGATCGCGTTGTACTCTAATGAGCGCGAAAAAACACATTAAATATTACGGAACCAGTGCACATTTATTCGAGGAACAGCGCGATCTTAGCCTGATGGGTGCAGCTCGACTGCTGCGAGAAGAACTCAACGAACTCTTCAAGCGTGCGCATCCTTCTTACGAAGCATCGGCGTTAGATAACGATTGCTCGCGTTGGTTCGCGCGCGCTGTGTAAATGTCGTCTTCGCTCTCGTCGCCGTTTCCTTCCGACGACTAATAATATGGATCTTATCGGTCGCCAGCTAAGCCGACGTGCATACTTCGTCTTCGCACTGTGCGTACGTAGTGTTCAAACGTTAGTGAAGCATGCACGGGTGAATCATCGGTGACTTCACTCGCGTCGCACTTTTCACTGTCGCCGCATTCCTTTCGTGCTGCTTCCCGAGCTCATCGTGAACGTACAGCCACCAATCCGAAGGCGAGAAAACAGCCGTGTAACAAGTGCACAGGTAAAGCTGCCCGACGAAACAAAGGCACGCGGCGAAACGCCGAAACCTGACGCGAAAAATAAGTGCAGGCGATGGTGATGGCGATAGGGCTACCGCACATTTGCCTAGGGCAGGCGCGAAGAGCAATATGTGGGCTTTCTGATGATGATAGCGGCAGGTAAGGAGCTGGGCATTGTTTTTTACAGCCGCGAGTAACTTTTTGAAATTGCTATTCGTTATTTTGAAGTGTTATGGATATACGAGGGCGATAAAATTCGATACGTTATTCTGAAACATTCGGTATTCTGAAATTCGTAGTAGTGAAACATTTTTACATTAAACTAATGGACATTTGGAGGGGGATTTTCGAAAAATTCGGTAATCTGAAAAAATCGTTAATCTGAGGTTTGCTATAACGAGATTTGACTGTAGTGTGGCTGCTCCTCTTCAGGCTCTTCGTTCTCGGATTCGTCGCCATGCATCACTTCCTTGACGATTTGCTCATCAGTCAGAGAGCCGGCAGTGGCAATGCCATCATCAATATCGATATAATCGTCGAGTGTCACTGCATCAGGCATAACACTTCCGAAATCCTGCCCATCATCGGCACTGTCGTCCGGCGACACTTCAGCTAAAGGAGCCATACTGAATCGTTCCTCGATAAAACGCCGTTCAACGATGAAGCACACCAACGGGAACTAAGCAACAAAATGACACCGCCAAACCCACACGCAAGGAAAAGGCGTTCAACCAGTCAGAAGTCGAGCCACGTCAATAATTGATGACCATGGCGATGCTGCGTTTGAGCTTCACTTTTGTTCCGAATTGTGCTTTTTTCGTTTTCGAGCCTTGCCAGCGGCCCGAAAGTCGCCGACTTGTCCGATTTGCGGTCAAATCTGTCCGAAATAACGAGCGCCCAGTCTCATAGAGTGATGCGTATATTTACAGGGACCAGATGACGTGTCCGAATTAACCGATTTTTTGAATTAACGAGAGTCAAATTAACGATCTTCTACTGTACTAGCACGCAGCGAGCGCACACCGCACAATACATACCGCACGTAGTCCGATAACAACCACAAAAGTTTATTGCCCTTCTGTATGAACGACACAGCCTCTAAAAACGCGATATGATTCCTTCAGCGCATGTTATGCACGGTGCGTCAGATGCCAAAAACAAAAGTTCAGTGTGGTCTGAGTTGATACAACGTGTAAGAACCAACGGAGCGCACATCCGAGGGCTTTGCATGCAAATACCACGCGTTAGTGATGAGCAATGAAGCAAACGTACATACACATGAAAAGTGACACCCGGTACTTTCGGTAGTGCGCACGTTTTGCACCAGGTATACGCAACAGGTTGGCATTGCGTAGCTTTTCTAAAGAACACACAGAAGGAGCAGCATGGGTGAATCGACTGCACCGCTTGCACAGCGATAAAAGAAGACTAGAAGTTCCGTGACTCGCTCCATGCACACGTGCTTGCAAGCGACGTGGCGGGAATCTCTGTGTAGCTGCTCTTTCGCTAGGAGGCGATGCAGCTGTTTGCGATGTGGAGGCTTCACGAATGTGACATCAGGGCCTCTAGTTATTATTCCTTCCTCCATGGTGCCAAGCATGCACCACGATGTCGTTTTTGCATTCTTTCGGGGAGAAACAAGATAGGCGCTCGAAATCCATATGTTACCCCTGCAATTTCAAATGGTTGTCGCAGTAGACAGGAAAGTGCTATGTAGTTGTAGTAGTTGCTGGGCACAAGCTTTCCGAACAATTTCAACTCGCCCTTGCTGTAAAACTTCCTGTGTTAGTTTTCTATTACTACTAGACCATACTGTGAGATAATATTAAGTTCAATAAAATAGTTTCTAACTGTTGTGGTTACAGGCAGAGAAAAGTAATAATGACCTAGTTGTTCTTGGACGACAGTCTTACTTGACTGACTGTATTAAAATGCAGTAATTCAGTATGTGCATATAGAACCGACCGTTTATTTAGTTTTTTTTTAATTTGTAATGCTATTTGTTCTAGTTCTAAAATATTTCATGCAGGGTGTCTGTGTTTTAATGCCATACAATGGGCAGACTTTATCAACAATACCATGTGCTATACAGTGACTGTTACTCTGCTGAGAAAGCATGGTGTCCCAGTATTCCGGTATATCTCAGCTGGGCTTCTTGACCTCGGCAACTGTACATGTCAGACAGCTTGTCAAATGTAAATACGAACTTCCCCGTCACCGTGATTTGTTGAGCACACATTAAGTAACGGGAACAAATGGCTAGTTATTAAACTTTGTTCTTTATTAATTGCCCATTAACCAGGACCCTAACGATTCTTTATGTAAAGCACGACAGCAGGCACTTCTCCACACAATGAAGGCCTAGGTTGTACTAAAAGCACAAATGTAATCAGACTTTTTCTTTTAAGTGCGGATCACTTTAGGGGCCCGGGCTGTTGTATGCAGTTGTATGCTGTCATTGCTTGAAGTAACACAGGCAAAACCAGGTATAGCATAGCCATCTGTAGCATATTGAGCACGCGCTCGCGCCGAGGAGTCTTCGTCCTCTTGTTCTTCGAGCGCCTTGATGAGTATGGAGCTCTTTAGGGGCCCGGGCTGTGATATGCTGTCATTGCTTGGCGTTACGCAGGCAAAACCACATATAAAAATAGAAAAAAAAAGGAGAGCACGTGAGAAATAGAAAGAGAGAGAAAGAAAGGGAAGAAATAGGAAGAAAACTTGAAATAAAGAGTGAAAAAGACTCAAAATGGAAAAAGAGAAAAAGAGAGAGGAGGAAAGAAAAAAGAAAACTGAAGAGAAAGAAGGCTGCCCAGCTCCGCACTTCCTTCAGGCTTGGCACTACTAGTGCAAAGCTGCCTTAATTTTTGGAAAGTAAATAGAGTGCATGGAAAATTTAGACAGCTTGTGCATCCATTATTGTAACTAAAGCATGAAGGAAAGCCAGAGTCATTTACAAATACCAAGTGAATTCCTGGAAAAAAGTTAGGTGGCTTCAGCTGACTGGACTTAACAAACTTGAGGATGTCTGCAGAAAAATGAAGAGCAGTGACCTAATTTCATGTTTAGGAGTACTGCAAGGAACATGCATGCATGGGTGCATAAATGGATTTAATTTGACATGTGTTTTAACTGCTCCGGCTTAGAGTTCAATATTTGCATCTGAAAATGGGCGGCAAGTAACTGCTGCAAACTGTTGTTATGCTGCTGCTGCAAAAAAAAAAAAAAAATTTTAGTTGCTCCAGAAGCGGCACCAAAATGGCTTTGGTCAATGAAATCACTGCATTGGTCGATAGTAGACATAAAGCAGCTAAGATGTTGGGTCCAGTGCACTTCTTCCTACTGTTATTGTGCGGATTAATACAGTTAACTAACCAGGCAAAGCTAGCAGGAAAACCTGCACTGTAGATTGCAATAAGAATTGTGCACTTCCAAGAAAAACTGTTATTTGCTCATTCTTGACCTCGCCCACCTGCCTAAATAATGCGTAGTGATGTACACGATGTAACACACCTCTTTGTCGGAATAGAGACTATTGAGGGGAATAGGAAAGGTAAACATTGTACTCATAATTTCTTAAGGTCTTTTTAAAGAAGCCTCCCTGTAATATATTTCTTGGGAGGCACTTCACTCTTATCGTAGTGTTTTTTTTTAATGGTCGTTCAGGATCTCCATTAAGCTCTTGTAATGAAAGGAACCTGGTGCATCTCCCTCAAGGAAATGCACTTTGTGTTACTGAAAAAGTTAATAAGGTGTTCATGGGGCCTCATGTGATGGGTATTATTCAGTTCATTGTCAGTTTTTCTTTTTTTTCTTTTTCCCTCATCACGTGCTGTTGTTCTTATTCCCCTGCCTCTTTCTATTCTATTTGTATTCCCACAAGACATTAGTGTACTGAAACAGCCCCAAGGTAAAAGTGTGGGATTTGTGTGTTCAAAATAGAAAAGTTTCATCTTCTGAGCGAACATAATGATTGTTCAAACTTTTCATATACCTAATATATTTTTGAGCCTAAGTTGCTTTTTTTTTTCCTGCAGTGTGTAGAAATGTTCTATAAGGACCAAGAAATGCTTAATTTAAAAAATATATTTTTCAGAAACAACTTGTGAAGTCGCCGTGCATTGTGTTGTGAATACAGAAATGTCTCCTACTGTTGAACATGACGTATAGCTCTCTCTTCAGTTAAGACGCTCGCAGTGTTTTCCAGTTGTAGAAGTGACCACATTAAATGAAAGGGCTGTGTTCAATGTTTCTGAGCTGTTTGTCATGGTAACCATGTAAGAGCAATTTGTCTTTTACCTATCTTGTTTTTTTTTTTACCTGTACGTCATTTGTAAGTGATGTTATTTTAAATGTTGTGAAGCAAAAGGTGACGTCTTTGTCAGATTTCACTATACGAAAAACAGCAGGTAGGGAAAAATGGAAGCTTGCGAGGAATAAAAAATCCGTAAGCAGGAAGGTGTGTGCTCGAGCTGACGTTTCGACAAGTGGACTTCTTCAAGACTGGAACTTCTAGCCTTGGAAAGGACAAGTCCACTTGTCGAAACATCGGCTTGAGCACACACACCCCATTTACGGATTTTTTCACTATAAAAAAAAGCTATTTTAAAAATTCGTAAAGTTTGTCTGGTGTGGAGTATAATATAAATGTAATAAGTCATAAATGTAGTAAATTTACATTCAAGGTAATGCTGAAAAATTTTTTTCACTTCTGATTGGAAAGCTTGTAGGGCTTACTACGGGAAAGCAATTGCCAAAAGTTAAATTTAGGCATAGTGGGCACTTCAGTAAGTACTGCAGGGAGTTCAAACCGATTAAAGTGATCAGAATTCAGTTGTAAATATCTTTTATTTTGGAACCCGTTCTTGTGAATATCTGGAATGGAACGTGTCTGGCCTATGTATTCAGTTCCATCCTGGGTATTCACGAGTACATAGGAACCTTCTTCCCAGGACACAAATAAAGTTCATCTGTCTGTATGTCTGTATCTGGTGTGTGGCATTTGTGTAAATTCACTGGAAAAGTGCAGTCATTCTGTCGCTGTCACACAGGTGACAAATCTTTCCTAATTTTCTTTTTTTTTTGTTTAGGGATTTGGTTGTATATATTGAGAATCTATTTGTAGGGGCCATAGCATGGTTAAGGGCACATTAAGTTACCCCTGGTAATCAAAGTTAATACAGAGCGTTCACTGCTTTTCTCATAGCTTGAGTGTTGCTTTCAGATGTTGAGCTGCCATACAGTAATTACAGTGATATGATAGCTGCGCCAAGAGCGTGCGATTGGTGGACCAGGTCGCCTGCAATGTTTTATGGGTGCCTTATCGGCTTGGCAGCGCTCTGCCAGCAGCATGCATTTGTGACGTCATCCAACTAAAGCTGGAGTACCCTGGTAGCCACTATCAAAGCACTCTGCTGCTTCCCCGTGGCAGCCGTCATGCAGCAGGTGACCTTGTTCACCGATTGCGTGCTTTAGAGCAGCACAAGAGCAGTGTTCAAGTACTCCATCACGTGGCATTTTTCATGTTTCACGTGCTTTCTTTGCAATGCAGAAAAAGGACTACTTGAGACGTACCATGCAGGAAACATTTCAATCTTACGTTTCTCAAGGTGCTCTACAACTCTGCAATCATCATTTAAGTCTGCAGCCAATAATTAATAAGTATTTAGGGTAAGATGGGGAAAAATGAGACAAAAATTTGAAAATAGTGAATATTTATTTTTATTTCACTCTTTACCCTTAAACGACAATGCAGAAACTTTCCTTTGGGTACAAGGTATGTGCTACATAAATATGACCATGTTGCCACTGTTAAAAAGTTTATTTAAAAAAAGAAATAAAAAATGCACCAGATGTCTCATTTTGCCCCCAACCTGCGGGGAAAAACGAGACAGTGTGAAAAAAAATTTAACCCGTCAGTTTTTGCAGTAGAAGCACTTGAAATTAAACTCCGTGGGCCCTCACGCAGCCTTAATGACCAAGTCCTTGCACTCCACGCATTGAATCCAGACAGAATCCGGTGCTGTTTTGCTCCAAAACTCCTTGCAGATCAAACACCACCAGTCTGTCTTTGTGCTATTGTTGTATTTTGTTGAAAGCTTGCACTTCATTGGATTATTCAACGATTGGACGCTAGATATAATCTGACGCATCTTCTTCGCCTCCTTTTGCCATTTTGGTGCAGAACTGCACGGGCGTTTTGTGGCTTTCAGCTTCGTCAGCCGGGCTTCGTGAGGCGATGAATTTAAAACTGTGCTAGATTCGAATTTTCTAGCACAAATTTGGTATTGAAGGAAAACTCGATGGCGAGACGTGTTTGTGAACGACTTGACTTGGAGATTCTTCCAAATTTGCGTTCGCCTCTTGAGAGCATTCTTGGGAACGCGGAAAAATCTCGATGCAGCACGAATGGAGTGGGTGTCCTGAACAGCAGTCAGTGCTTTTTCACGTCGTTTTTCTCCCAGGAAGCTTTATATATGATATTCTCTGGTGCGTCCGAACCTTCCTAAACAATAAAATATAATATATAATGAGTGTAAGTAAATGGTTCACTTAATGAGACATTCTCTAAGGCAATTCAATGCCTTTTTGTCGCGTTTTGCCCCCCCCTCACATGCCCAAATTCAAAAAAATTTCCGCTTTGGCCCCGCGCACCAAGTGAACTCAAATTTTGGTGGTATGTAGCTAGTAGTATGTAGTAACAATATAAATACTTACGTTGTTGTACTGACGCCAGAGTAGCTTCCTGCACGGATCCGAAAATTTGGCCGAGAAGAATTTCGCTCCTTTTTGACGGGTCACGAACACACTGACACCAGCCGCGTAATTTTTCCCACGCGAACGCTGTGAGCAATTATCAACTTTTACACATAAAAAGGTAGACAACTACCAGCACCTCTCGCTGAAATATAGAAACAAAGAAAAATGCTTTCTGTATTAGCTATAGAGGTCGGCAAAGCCAAAATGTCGCGTTTTGCCCCGTGTCTCATTTTGCCCCGCCTTACCCTAAACCTGCACCGAACGTGCAGCACGGTCAGTGTAAACTGGAGAAGCGGCCTTCATAGAGCCCGTTAGAGTTTCTACTGTAGGCACATTTTCAAGGTACCCACTGTGCAATGAGTCGTCATATTTTACGAAGTAGTGAAGCACGCTCTATATGTTTCTAAGGCAATATGCGCGCGTAAGTAGTGGCACACTCTGTTTTACTGTAGTGGATGGTGATGTACACTGTCAATTTTTATGAAAGGGAACATGCGAGTGCGTGGCCTGCGCGCTTCGGCTGCTTGCAGCGCGTTCAAGTGGGAGCAAGAGCAACCACAGCCTCTTTTCGTGTCATCTATTGGCAAGCAAAACTACCAGTCATCAAGGTGTAGTCGCCTTGAAGGGGGAGGTGGTTGCAATCTTGCCGCCGGTTCCATATCACTCATGACTGGTAGTTTTGCTCGCCAATAGATGACTCGAAAAGAGGCTGTGGTAGCTCTTGCTCCCACTTGAAAGCGCTGCAAGCAGCCGCCGGAGCGCGCAAGCCATGCACTCGCGTGTTATCTTTCATAAAAATTGACAGTGTACAGGGCTGGTCAATAGGCTTGTGCGAATAGTGAATTTTAGGTTCGAAGCGAATGGTGATTTTGGTCGAATAATTTCGCATCGAATTTGAATAGTGTATATCCCATATTACAAAGAAAAATGGGCATATTTGTCATGACCTAACTAACCTGCATTATTATTAAAAAAAATTGAAACACTGCCTGTGCAAATGCCATTTTTTTGCTTCAAAGGAAGTGGAAAGAACTTTGAATAGTAGCAGGATTTCACTTTCGGTAGAATGCAAGTGATAACCTGTGAAATATATTACGTTTTAGAATTTACTATACGTAGAGCATATAAGCCAGTATAACAAGCTTTTAAATTTAAAAAATGAATCGATGTGAGGGTAATCTCTTCATTTAACCGTGAAGTGGGGCTTCACGGCGGTGTGGATTTCCCCTGGATACGTGTTTTCACGGCTTAGCACCACTTCACTGCAGTGAAACCACCTTTACAGGGGGTTACAT